>JADRCH010000233.1:607717-642496 GCA_019843965.1 Rhynchomys soricoides | reverse complement strand
TGTACTGGCTGAAGCAGTTGAGAACGCTAAGTAAGGACTCAGGGAATCTCTGTTTCAGTCCCAATTCTGCTACAGTTTCTCCCAAGAGGCCCTGCAGCCACTTAGACAAATGGCTTACTAGCTTGCTCATAGATCAGAGCGTCTCCTGTAGTAGATGCTGATTAATACAGAAATATACAACTAGTCAGTGTGTGAGAAGAGTAAGACCTTAAATGATCAGCTCTAAGGAGGACACACATATCACACGCTTCCCCAGAAAGCTCAGGGATATTCATGAGAGGAGGGATGGGAAGACTGTGAGCACCAGAAGTGGGAAACTACTCCTTGCACACAGCAGGGCAGGTACACGTCTGACAACATATATGGCACCCGCAACAAGCTCCAGCCAGACAAAACTCCAGCATGGAAGAAGAGAGGTAGATTCATAGTTCTGCCCTTAGCAGAAGAGATGTCAGCATTTGATAGCTGTGGGGAGAGATACGGTCAGGGTTCCTTTACATTTTCCCCTTGTGTGTCTACCACACTCCAGGATAGGTCCTGTTTTCTGTAGTATTTGGGAGACACAAATTGGACCCCTTGTGTTTGAAGATGGGGATGGGAAAGGTGAGAACAGGAAATTCTCAAAGATAAATATAGCATTTAAAAAGCCTAAATGAGACTATCCCAGTAGAGTGGGGTAATCCATTCATCAAAAGCCAACAATGCCGAGTTTTATTATCAAGCTGTAGCCATCTCTTTATAGTTACAGACCTTCTACTGCCCCACCGACCCAAGAGCACCAAGGTTATATTTCACAATACTTGAAAACAACAGCACTGGTCTATATATCTTTTTCCAGAATTTCTTACAATTCTGATGAGCAACTGCCCACTTCCACCCATAAAGCTTGTAGCAATGTCCTGGGGAGCTCAGCCTACACCAAACTGGCGCTGTAAGCTTGAGTGTGTTGTGTAGTTAAGACAGGTCCTAACACCCTTGTTTATCTCAGGTGGAGAATGTGACTCCATTGTATAAACCAGGCTTCTGTGCCCTGGTTTGCTTCTCTGTTACATGATAAAACACTGACTAAAAGCAAGTTGAGAGATGAAATGGAATATCTGATTTACACGTTCTGGACCATCATGGACGAGAGACAAGGTAGGAACTCCGAAGCAGGAACTGGAGTGCTGAATTCTACTTCCTACTTTGGAGACAAAAGCAAGACCAGGTAGAGCTTCAATATCCATATCTTTTTAGTATTAAAGTCTAGGGTTATCATAGAAGATTTGCAGGGTGTAACCCTAACCAAACATGTCATCTAAGAGCAGCCAAGCAGGCCTGTCCAAAAATTTGTTTTGTTTTTCTGTTATAACTCCCCAGGTTTAAAAACATACAACAGGTAGGTAAATTTAAACGCATGTGTGTAATTTTTTAACATTTTTATTATATATCGTTTTAGACAGAGTGTTACATAGCCCAGGATAGACTGGAACTTGTTATGTAAGGGAACGTCTGCCACCATACCTGGTTTTATGTGGGCCTCAAGCCCATGACTTCATGAGTTTGCAAACTAGGAAAGCATTCTACCAACTGAGATCACCCCAACCCCACCAGCCCTGTTCTATTTTACAAACAAGACAACTGAGCAATGAAAGGGTCTCTTCATGAGCACTTGTGGTGTGGATGGATGGTTGTGATTGATTACTTGTTTCCCTCGGCAAGCCCAGCACCGCAGTGCAGGCTGTGCTCCGTCATCCCTGGCCTCTGTCTTTGGCACTTGCCCCTTAGGATTCTGAGCTTCTCCAAGCCCCTGAGAGCATGCCCCTTTCCCTGAGCTCCTTTCCCTTCTCAGCAGGATTGTTCTCAATTATAGAGTCAGAACTACAACTTCAGAGCATCGCATTCTTCACATGTGGTATTTCTTCTTTATAATCTCTGTGCATGGAATTATAAATCAGGCAACATTCATGCTTAATTGGTATTTTCGATGTAATTTTTTTGTTTCTCCCTGTATTCTTTATGCTTCAGCTTCAAAACATTTAGGCTCCTAACACTAGGAGAGATAAAAATAATAATACAAATTTGTTCTTTTGTGTTTTTAAAGCTTTCTTATTTTGGTTCCAAAGCTTTAATTCCCTTAGCTAATCTAGAAAATGATTTAAAATCACAATACTTAATAAACATTAAGTAAGAAAATATTCCAAAGAACTTAAATACAATACCTAAACCATACATTAGCTTTCAAAGCAGGGCATCTTATAACTGATCACCCTTAGTGATTTCAATCATAATGTTTAATTCATGTAGCAAAGATTCTGGCAACTTCCTCCAGTTAAATGGCTACAATATCAAACTGTATGCTCCTTTCCTTTGGGTCAGGAGGCAACACTGTGACAGCCAGTTAATAAATTCTAAAAGCATGGAGCAAGAGAAGTCTCCTTAAACAAACAAAAAAATTGTTTGACACAGACACAGACATGCAGCCAGTAGGTGGGAGGATTATAACTGGCTGCATGTGACAGTGGGCATATGGTCAAGAGTTAGGAGTGTGTGCAAGAAGATGGTGACCAGAGTGGCATGGGGGGGAACTCAGTGTGGGGAGAACTCGGTGTAGAGGGGAACTCGGTGTGTAGGGGAACTCGGTGTGGGGGAAACTCGGTGTGGGGGGAACTCGGTGTGAGGGGAACTCGGTGTGGGAGGAACTCAGTGTGGGGGGAACTCGGTGTGGGGGTAACTCAGTGTGGAGGGGAACTCGGTGTGGGGGGAACTCAGTGTAGGGGGAACTCAGTGTGGGGGGATCTCTGTGCGGGGGGACTCCGTGTGGGGGGAAACTCGGTATGGGGGGAACTCGGTGTGGAGGGGAACTCAGCACAAGAGAGATGCAGAGAAAGTCAATACAGTAATTACAGCAGGCCACAGAAAAAGGAGAGCTAAGCGGCCTTGTCAGTCCCAGAGGACTTCAAGGATTCACCACTTGTGACAATAATCCAAGTCCTTAATCATTACTCTAGACATTTAATAGCCATTTAAACCTGACCAAGCATGATATCTAATAGCAACCAAACAGGTCTATCCAAAATAATCAAATAAATAAAATCATAATTCTATGTTTTTGCAACCCTCCTCGGTGAAACAGGTACGTAAACTTAGACTTGGGCCTGAATTCTCTCAGCAATGCTAAGGCTGTTATTTAAGAAATTCAAAAATGATTAAGAGTGTCTAGAGATACAGCTCGGTTGGTAGAGCACCTGCCTAGTACTCAGAAACTGAGTCCAGTTCTGTGTACAGCAGAGTCTGGGTTTTACAGCACATACTTGCAGTGCCAGCACTCGAGAGGAAGAGGAAGCTTAGAGAAGTTGATGGTCACCTCTGGCTACATAGAGAGTTCAAGGCCAACCTGGGCTACGTGTGAGCCTATCTCAAAAAAAAAAAAATATATATATATATATATATATATATATATATATATATATATATACTCCTTTGTTGTGTTAATTATCACCATGGCTCAGCAAAAATTGCCCCTCTCACCTTTGCAAACCACAAGTTGAAAATGCAGTCTGACCACACAGGAGAACGTGCTGTTGAGCGTTGTGGCGCCCTCACGAAGTCAGCTTCTCACAGCCTCCAGTCTTGTTTTAGATACCATTCCTCCAACACGAGTTTCCCGAACCACAGTTTCAACATAACTGATTTACAGCAGTTTGGAAAAGCTCTCGTTCTGTGAGAGCCCAAACCCTCCCACAGTTGCATAAGCAGGAAATTTGTAAAAAAGAAGTGATAAGCGACTAAAAAAAGGTAGTTTTTCTTGCCTCCAGAAAGCACAGAGAATCACTTATATCTCAGCCAAATATATTTAGAATTATTGGCAGCTCGAATTGGCATGATTGACACAAGCTGATAACACTTGAAACAGACCCAGGGCGAAAGAAATCGTTATCATAAGCAGTTTTGTGATCCATTTTTCCCCTCTGTAAATAGGTAAAAGAATGTTCCCAGTTATCACACATCCTCATTTACATACAGTAGCATTTTTTATGGAATTTTCCAAGGTGTTAATTAAACGTTTTAATGAATGTTAATCATCTGTCAATTTCATTGGCAATCTCTAGTCAACCGTATGCTTCTCTTTTACACCTGTAAGGGTTTTTTTTTCCCCAAATCCATTATTTTAAATTGCTTTACTTCCTTCACATGATATTTGTATTAATATTTAGGAAACACAACTTCTATATCCTATATAGCAATTTCCTATGGTTCTTTTATGGCTTTTTCTAATTCATTAAGATGTGGCGGGTTGTTGAGGGTGTGTGCTGGAAGAAGTGCAGTGGCCTGGACAGAGGAAGGAGGATACCCATCTCCCTCCACCTGATTCTCCCGGACAAGGTCTCCCCCTGCACCTGGAGTTCATTATTTAATGGCTAGGCTGTCAGCTAACCAGTCCCAGCAATCCTCCTGTCTCCACTGCCTGCAGCACTAGAGTTACAGGAGCATGATGCTATGCATTGCTTTTTACGTGGGGCTAGGTATCTGAACTCAGGTCTTAATGCTTAGATATCAAGTGGCCCTCACCCACTGTGCCATCCCCAAATACCATTTGTTCCTAAGTTCTGTGTTGCTCTGTTTTAGAAAAGAGGTCTTCAGTCTGGTTACATGTCCAGGAGACAAAGCTGAGCTGGAAAACCAAGAGGGTCACAGCATCCAAAGACATTAGAAGCCAAATTCTGTCTTGTTAACTCATTAATCTCTGAAGTGTTCATTATGTGAGTATGTTTGGTCACACCTTCATTCTAAAGGACCACACACTAAGTTTCCTTCCAGGTTTTGAACTCACGAGAGCTAACAGTATTACATTCCCCTGGAACTAACACTATGAAGGAGGTAAGAACAAATTTAAATATTTAGTAAGTCCAAATGGTAATGAGGAGAGAGAGAGAGAGAGAGAGAGAGAGAGAGAGAGTTGTGCTCTTAGGAGGAAGTAAATAGAAGAAGAAATTTTAGATAAGTTGGTCGCCAGGGAAGACCTTGCTAAGGGGGTGCATTTGAGGGATGACCTAAAGAAAGCTCGCAGTAACCGAGGCATCTAGAAGACACTGTCATCATGAGATCAGCACACGGGGAAACACCAGGAGTGTTTGAGAAGCACCAGCCGTGAATGTGGCCAACTAACAGGAGAAACCGATATCCAGCTATGAGATGGAGCAGGCAACAAGAGCCAAGCACTGAGGCTTTGCAGGCCACTGTGAGGACAAAATGACCGCAGGATGCTCTGAACAGAGGAGAAATGTGGTCTGTCTGTACTCAAGTGGCCTCTCTGAAAATGTACATCCAGATTCACTAAGCTCAGCATTCACTCAAAAGGATCAACCCTATGAAGAGTACTGAGAAACATAAATTACTAAAGTCAAACCAGAGTGCTGTGAGGGCAGAGAACAGTGACTGATCACGTGTGCGGGAGCTCTGAGGAAGCTAACCGGGGAAGTCTCAGCAGAGCCCTCATAGTTAAGAGAGAATGAAACAATAAACGGGAAGGGCTAGAAGAAAAACCCTGCCAGCCAATTCTAAGACACCTGACAAGATTATACTTCAAGTGTGAAGAGATAGAGTCTTCACAGGCACACAAAAACTGAGGGTACTTCTTACCTGACCTGCCTAACCAGAGAAATCTAAAGGAATTAGTCTTATTGAAAGGCTCTCGTACTAAATACCAACATGAAAATATATATTTAACAATAAAAAGAAACATGTGTATATGCATGTTGCTCTACTGAGGGAGTGGCATACATAAAATACTTTTAACTGTACGTTAAAAGATTAATGCACAAATATTTTGTTAGTGTACAGTAAACATTAAGGACAGTGCAGTACAGTACAGTACAGTAAACATTAAGGACATGCAAATTTAAACTGCTATGGTATTTTAAAGTAGAAGTTGGTAACCAGAAGATATTTTATGCAAGCCTCAAACTAACCACAAAGGAAATGTATGTGTGTATTTAAAGGGTTAAAAATCTAAGCAAATCCCTCCAGAAAACCTTCAATTTGAAGAACTCAACAAAGAATAAGAAACAACAAATACAATGGTACTGAAAAGCCTATGTTTATCAATATTCACCTTAGTGTGAATAGATCAAATTCACTAACGAAAAGGCGTGCGGTGAATGAATGCATTATTAAAAAAATAAGTCAATTATCCAAACCTGCTTCCTACAGGAGATTCACAACGGAACTAAGTACACACAGGCTAAAGACAATGGGTGGAAAAAGATATGTCTTGCAAATGGGGACAAACAAGATAGACTTTGAAACTAAAACTCGCTGTAAAGATCAAAGTAATTCCACAGTGATGCAAGAGGCAGTTCAAAGGGAGATGTCACATTTACAAATATACATGCACCCAACATCCAAAAACCTAACCTATAAAGATAATTTTGACAGACTGAAGGAAAAATTGACAGTGATAAAAAAACAAGAGGAGGAGACTTATTACCTCATCTCTCAATTAAATGTACTGTTACAGAATACCAGAGAGTGGGTCATTTATGAAGAACAAAGGTTTGTTTCTTAGGGACCTACAGCTGCAGGGGGGCTCGCTTCTGGCTTCACTCACTGTCAGAGAGCAGAAGACCACCAAGAGCAAACAACAGTGAAAGGGGAGGGGCTGACTTCACCCTGGGCTAGAAAATCCCCTTCTCAAGAAACTCCCCTATCCCACTTTGCTGCGAGGGTCAGCAGTTCATAACCAAAGGCTGAGCCTTTGGGTTCTGTGCTCCACTTAAAGAACTTGCCTCTCGTCAGGGTTCTGATGAAGATTAAATTGCTATTACATGAATTGGGGAGAACATTTGAACCATTGCAGCCCATGCATAACAAGAAACAAAATAGCCAGTTGGAGAACCAAGGAAGAAAACAGTGGACTTAAAAGTACCACAAGGCTGGGCAGCAGTGGCACACACCTTTAATCCCATCACTCGGGAGGCAGAGGCAGGCGGATTTCTGAGTTCAAGGCCAGCCTGGTCTACAGAGTGAGTTCCAGGACAGCCAGAGCTATACAGAGAAACCCTGTCTCGAAAAAAAAAAAAAAAGTACCATGAGATCCACTTAACCAAATAGACAAACTTGCCATTCATTCAACATCGTGAAAGATTGTTCTCAAGCCTAAAATAAGTCTTAGTTTGTTTTGTTTTGGTTTTTGGTTTTGTTTTGTTTTGTTTTTAGAAAATCAAATTGATTCCCAGTAATTATTTTTTGTTCTAATGGAAAGAAAATCAAATAAGTAACAGAAAAAAATATGCATGCAAACTTACATGGAAACTCAACAAACACAGCCCTCAACACTGGCTCAAACAGGAAGCCAGAAGAGAATGTGCAATGTATCTTGAGACAAATAGAAAAGGAATTACAACATTCCAAAACCTGTGGGAGGAATCGGAAGGAATGATAACAGGGGAGTTTAAACTCAAAAACACATTAAAGAAGGAGACATATAACCTTGTTTGTACTCAGTGATCTACAAAAGCATGCTCAGAATTAGCAGATGGAAGCCAATAATAAATGGGAGAACAGAATTTTTTTTTTTTAAGGAGTGATTCTAAAAAAGAAAAATGAATAAATAAAACCAAACATGTGATTGCTCTCAAAAGACAAAATTAACAAACCCTTAGCTAGATGGAAAAGAAGAGAAGTGAGTAAAGTCAGGAGTTAAAGAAGGAGATGCAGGAGATGAGTGGCCTCAGAATGACTGGGAGCAGCTAGGTGCTAACAGGCTGAGGGACACAGGTGCGTACACACCTAGAGATGGAAAAAAATCACCGAGAAACAAAGCTTGAACAGACATATAAGAGCATGAACATTGAATCAACACCAAAAATTGCCAAAGATAATCCCACGGCTTCCCTCATGAAGTCTACCACATATCCAGGAGACGATACCCAGTTCCTCTCACACTCTTGAGAAACATAGAGGAGGAGGACACATTCCCTAATGCATTTTATGGAACAAGTATCACCGGACATCAAAGCCAGCAAAGACAGAAAAGATTGTTACAGATCGGCACCTTGACAAGCCCGGATGTAGAATTCCCAGCACAATACCAGCAAACCAAATTCAGTGGTACCTTGAGGGGATCATACCCCCATGACCCAGTGAGGGTTATGCCTGGAATATAAGACTCGATTGCAAACCAGTTAATGGGATGCACCAGCTAACAGAACGGGAGCGTGTGCATCTCACGGGGGCACCTCACAGAGGTAGAGAACAGATCTGATGAAATAGGACGCCCTTCACAATAAATGTTCACAACAAACTAGCAAACACTTAGGACCGCTCATGTTCAACCTTAAAGGACTTGTGTCCCTCTAAGATCTAGATCTACATGAGAGCACCTACCCTGGTTGCTTCTTTTCCGTGCAACTAGAAATCCTAGCCATAGCAATTAAGCAAGATAAATAACAAGCAGCATCATGATGAGGACAGAAGAAGTTGCATTATCTGTGCTATTATCTGTATTGCATTATCTGTATATTACATAGAGAGAATCTTAAATATTCTAAAATTACAACTGGAAAAGTCAACATAAATATTGGTTATGTGTCATATTTTCATCCACTAACAATAAATATCAGGAGAATAAAACAAACAACATAATAAAAAAGCAAACTAAAGAGTTGAGATTTTTTTTTTTTTGGTTTTCGAGACAGGGTTTCTCTGTGTAACCCTGGCTGTCCTGGAACTCACTCTGTAGACCAGGCTGGCCTCGAACTCAGAAATCCTCCTGCCTCTGCCTCCCAAGTGCTGGGATTAAAGGCATGCACCACCACTGCCTGGCAAGAGTTGAGGACTTGAATACAGAAAACTAGCATCATTTATGAACTTTGTTCATCATGAAACATTTATTTTTATATGCAGTTGCTTCTTATTCATAGTTGTTTATCTGCATATGTTTAATAATGGTATGTGTGAAGACATTGCAATGAAATCCATTCCTTTGTGTGATAGCCTAAAATTAATTTTAGAATGCCAAATGATTAATTTTGTAAGTGATTCATGTGAGTAATGAAGAAAAAGACAAAAATATCAAAAAGATATTTTACATTGGTGGATATCCAAAGAACAATGTCAAAATTCTATACCATTCAAATTGATCTTCAAATCCAATGGGTTCTATACAAAAAATTTAATGGTCTATTTTTTACAGGAGTATAAAAAATAAACAATTACAAAATTCCTATAGAGTCATAAAGAAGCCCAAATGGCCAAATAAGTCTTGAGAAAAACCAAAGCTAAGGGCAGATAGTTCCTGATTTCAAAATATATTAGAAAGTCTTGGGAACAGAAGCTTACATATGGTCAACTGTACCAAGAGAATCCTGGGAAAAGGCAGGCCTTATAAAATTATTACACTGGGAAAGCTGGACATTTATACATGAATAGTGAAACTGTACCTTCATTTCACTCTGCAAACCAAATCAACTGAGGGTGGAGTCGCAAAGCCTAGGAACTGAGACAACAGCTAGAAGAACATGTAGGGGAAAGCTTCCTGACATGGGCCTTGGCAGTGATCTCACGAGCAGGGCAACAGAAGCATAAATAAGAGCAAAAATAGAAAATGGGATTATACCCAACTGAAAAGCACAGCCTGGAAAGGAGGTGGTCAGCACATGAAAAGTCGGCCTCTTGAGGGAGAGAACATGTGTGTGCGCTATGTGTTGGAAAAAGTGAAACCCATTATACACATGTGCGTGTATGTATATGTGTATATGTACATGCTCACATATATGTATCTATACATGCACATGTGTGCATTCATATATGTATACATACATGTGTGTATACATGCATGCATATGTGGGCTCATGTGTATACACATGTGTATATGCATGTGTACATATGTGTACATGTATATGTGTGTGTATTGCTGGCACATTTTTGTGCATGTGTGTATATGTACATGTGTACATTTGCACATTTGTATGTACATATATATGTGTATGTATATGCATATTACATGCATATATATATAAACAACTACCACTCAACAACAGAGAAGCAAAGACAAATAGACATTATTTTCAGGATTAATTATATTTATTTAAATTATGTGTACGTGTTGGGTGTGTATCTGGGTATGTATTTGTACGTGCAGGTACCTGTGGAAGCCAGAAAAGGGTGTCTGGTTCCCCTGGAGCTGGGTTTACAGGCAGTTGTGAGCTGCCCTGTGAGTGCCGAGAACTGATCCCAGGTCCTTTGGAAGAACAAGTGCTCTTAAGCACCGAGCCATCTCTCCAGCTCCAAACATGTTTTTGTTTCAAAGAAGAAATAGAAATGACCATTAGGTATAGGTAAAGATATTCAATGCCACTAATCACCGGGGAAATGTGGATTGAAACCACCTCACAGTCGTCCAGATGGCTGTTAAACAAAACAACAACAAAGCGTTGGTAGAAATGTGCGCAACTAAAACCTTTCGGCAGAGTGTTGGTGGGCTGAAATGGTGTTAGTCCATGAGGAGTAACACTGACATGCTTCAAAGGGTTAACAGAGAGTTGAGAGGGGTCAACCTGTGGAGACAAAGATACCACAGGGCACTCAGTGCTAAGGGGGGGACAACTTAGTAATACACTCTATACCGCAAGATTCAAGGATTCTCCAGGATGAGACAATGGAAGGACGATAAAAACAGAGGGCCACGGTGGGAAACGCTGCTTTCCAGACATGATAGAATGGCTGGGGGCGGGGGACAGCATGTGCTTGGATGGGGAGGGGCTTACTAAGCCCCGCCCCTAGCTGCGGAGTTATTGGTGAGTCATAGGTCCATGGATAGGGAGGAGCTTACTAAGTCACTCCCCTAGCTGAGGAGCCGTTGGGTGAGGCGGATGAAGGGAAGGGATGCAGTGTCTAATGAACCACACATGCTCTGAGAATGGCACCACACCCATGCACATACTAGCAACATCAAGTGGGCTCGGTAAGCTTAAAAAACGGAGGGAGGAGTGTCCATGAGCCAGGAAAGAAGCAGTGAGGAACATAAAAAAGATTGGATGAGAGGAAGTGGAGTGGATTTGATTTTTTTTTAAATACATCCTATACATGCATGAAATTCTCAAACAATAAATTTAAAGTTTAAATTGCCACAAGACACAGCGATCCCATTTCAATATCATGAAGACATAACCACCTCACCATGTTTCCTAACAATAGTAAGCAGGAAAACCACCCAAACATTCTCAGCGATGAAAAGATAACGAAACCGTGGTACAAACACTACCGCTGATCCCGGTCTATAGAGGAAGATTCATTACGCAGTACCGAGAGTGAACATTAGTAGTATTTTGTTTAGTGAAATAAGCCAGTCCCAGAAGAGAAAAACATGGTATAATTCTACTTACATGTGATATCAAAAGAATCAAGTTCAAACGATCCAAGGGCGGAATGATAGCTGCCAGGGGCAAGGCAGGATTTGGTAATCAACAGACATTAATTATGAGTTAAGCAAAACAAACTCTAGACAGTTGCTGTACCAGACAATAAAACATGCCCTCTGTTGCTGTGGTAAACACTGACCAAAAGCAGCTTGGGGAGGAGAGGATTTATTTCACTTAACTCTTCCACACCACACTCCATCACCGATAGAAATCAAGGCAGAGACTCCAGGCAGGAACCTTGCAGCAGGAACTGAAGCAGAGGCTGTGGAGGGGTGCTGCTTACTGGCTTGCTCCTTAGGCTTACTCAGCCTGCTTTCTTATAGAATCCTGGATCACCAGCCCAAGTGGAGAACCACCCACAGGGAGCTGTGCTCTCCCACATCAATCTTAATCAAGAAAATGCCACACAGAGATACCTACAGACCAATCTGATAGATTGACAACTTGACAAAAGCTAAAGAGCACACATAATTAACAACACTGTGTCATAGTGTATTTGTTAAGAGGATTTATGGTCTGCCTGCACATTCCCTGGCAGGTTCGTGTGTTTACTGTTCTTCCAGCCATTGGCAGAACTATTCTGGAAGGGGGTGGGAACTTTAAGAGCCAGAGTCTAGTTGGAAGAAGTAGTCACTGGGCTGTGACCATGGCAGTGGCAGGGGTGGGGTGGAAGATGCAGGCAGTGAAGGCATGCAACATTTCCCTGACTCTGTGTCTTTCTGTGTTTCCATCACTATGAAGTAAATGGCTGTGCTCTACTGTGGTGCTCTACTGGAACATACTGTCTCTCTACTGCCTAGAATAAATGGAGACAGAACATCATGGACTAGAACTTCTGAAAACATGAGCCAAATAAACCATTTCTCACAGGAATCACGTGGGAGTGTGGCTGAGTGAATCTGGGGGTGTGGCTGAGTGAATCTGGGGGTGTGGCTCAGTGAATCTGGGGGTGTGGCTCAATTAGTAGAGTGGTTGCCTGGCATGAACATACCCTGGGTTTGATCTCTAGCACTGCATAAAACTAGGTATAGTGGTGCACATCTTAATTCCAATACTTAGGGGCTAGAGGGCGGAAGGTAATCCTCAGCAACATGGCAAGTTCGAAGCCAACCTGAGCTACTTGAGACACCATCTCAGAACTACCAAACTAAAAATAAATGATTCCTTCTCTCTTGAGACTGGTTTTCCCAGGTATTTGACACAGTGGTGGGGAAAGTAGCTAGTAGAGATGAGATACTGTGTTAGTTTACTGCAACAAAATAACTTTTTTAAGGTACAAAACCAATAGTTAGTGGACAGAAGGGAAACCAAGAAAATGGATGAGGAGAAAAGGTCGAAGAGCAAGAATTGGTCAAGTACTTGTCGGGGACAAGTAACAGGAGGCCTGGGGCTCTGATAGGAACATCACCTGTGCCTCTGATGACGAGCACTTTGCAGCCTGCAAGGGAGACACTGAGGGAAAAGGACAGGGAAGACATTAGAGAAAACATCAGGAGCTGTTTTTCTCAGTAATAGAGACAAACGTGCAGTGGCCAGAGACAGGCGGTACCGGAGGGTTCTTCCTTGTGAGATGGAAGGAGTGAGGGTTGGTTGGTGTAGAATGTGGACAAACGAAGGGAAGTTGTAATGCACAGGAAAACAGGGTTAGACTCCTCACAAGCAGACAGAGGGGCAGACTCTAGGAGCTGGGGCTTAAGTGACGGCTCACAAGCAAGAGGCCTACAGAAGCAAAGACAGGTAGGTAACAGCGATGTGCTGACAGTGTCCAGAAGTCCTGCAGGTTTCTTAGAGACAACGTTATGATGAGCCAACGGTGCTGAGGAGAGATGTATACCAAGTGTGAGAAGAGAAATGCGGATCCCCACCCCCACCCTCTGTCCAGAACAAGCCATGCTGGGTGCAGATGCTCAGCAACGCTGCCCCATTCCTTGAGAATCTCATTCTGAAGTCAAGGAGCATGTCCTGCCCTGAGAACCCACAGGAGGCTGATCCCTGGAGCCAGGCTCTGCTCTATCAGGACACTTATTCTTATGCATATGGAATCACTTATTAGTCTCTTTCTGTCCTGTCTACTAGAGGGCAAAATCTTTGGGGACACTGTCACAGCTCCTCCCTTAATGTCCACAAGTACAGAGAGCAGCTACTGGTGTGACCAACTAAGGGATAGCATCTCTCTGTACACTGACTCTACAAGAAGAGAAGAGTTAAGAGATCAAAGGCCAGATAGGAAACGATAGCAAAGACAAACATATTTTTGCTGTGGTCACTTGACTAGTTAAACCCTGCTCTCCCAGTGTCTGCTGAACCTGGCCACAAGAAGAAGCCGGTTAGAGCTGGGTTTCACTTTCGTTTCTGTTGCTGGGATAAAATACCCCAAGGCCAGCAGCTTTGGGGAAGAAGGGTTTATTTTAGTTCACAGTTCCAGGGTACAATCCATCCCTGGAGGAAAGTCACAGAGGTGGGAGCCGGAGACTCATTACACCCAGTTAAGAGGAGCAAGAGCCGAGTGGACTCATGCTGAGGGCTCACCCAGACTCTTCCACAGTCCAGGTCCCTGCATGAAGGAAAGGTGCTGCCCATCCCATCGTCTCCATCAATTAAGACTACAGAGACAGATTCCTACAGACACACCCACTGGCCCCTCTGGATAATCCTTCCCAAGTCACTCTGCATCGTATAAAGTTGGCAGCCTTGGTTCAGACCTGTGAAGTGTAACGTGAACTCAACAGCTCCATCTTTAAAATCCACCAAACACTGTTAGGGAAGGAGAATCCCCTTCTGAAATTGTTCTGCATTCTATTATGAAGCTACAGTTGTTAAGTATAATATGAGGAGCAGGCAAGACGGCTAAGCAGACAACGATGATCGTGGCACAAGCCCAACAATGTGAGTTTGATCCTCCAAACCCATGTAAAAGTAGAAAAGAAAAACAGTCCACAAAATAATCCTCTCATCCTCATATGGATATGTGGAATGTCGGTATGCACATACAAACACACATGTACCATACACACAACAAGAGATAAAGCTCAAAATTTAAAATATAATACAGAAAAAAAAAATAAGTATTGATGTTCTGACATTCCACCAGAAGCCCTCCCATCCCCCACACCCACACCCCATGCAACACTGGACACAATCTACCCTGTGCAGCTCTCTGCTCTACAACAGCTAGGAAAGTCAGAGACCAGTCTGTCAGGCAGGGGAGCCAAACACACTGATTTCCCCTTCAAAGGAGATCGAGTCACCCCGAGATGTACTCAATGTTAACATCAGTTGTTTTAGAAATGGGGACCAAGAAGTTTGCCTGATTCTTTCAAAGCTTTCAGTACAGACACCCTCCTCGCGGCATTTAAATACCTGTCACTTGCAAACCATCCATTTACCAAAAGCTGCCATCCCCAAACACTTCCTACATGTATTTAGTGATTTTTTTTATCATTATTATTTTTGCCGCATTCGAGGGCTGAAGACTCCTCAAGTGAGATTTTCATAAGAACGGGTGGGTCTCAGAGTGGGGGGTGTATGTGATGTTAGTGTAAACATTGACTAACACCCTCGTTTCTTGGTCATTTCTCGGGACTTCTGTTACCCATGTGGCCTAGTCGGCTGTGCTGGGTTTCAGGGGCACCTCCCCTTTTATGGAAAATATCAACGAGGATTTTTTTTTTCATGGCTGGAGGTCTTTTCCTCATCTAAATATTAAAGCCTGACAAGTCTTTCCGACTTTAGTGGTGCATAATCATACTTGTTAATTAGGAGCCGAGTGATGGCTACATGTTTCAACATGATTCCAAGCTCTGTCAATAACCACAAGGAGAAAAAGAAAGGAAGAAGAAAATGCCTCTCCAGAGCCTTCCTTCGGAAAGAAAAGCTAGAGTGTCAGCGCATAAGCTTGACACCATAGCACCAAGGGAGCCCAGGCCTTCTCAGTGAGTGGACAGCAGGACCTAGAGAGGAGCCAGCAAAGTTCTAGAATTGTCTCTCCTATCAGCTGTGTGAGCTCAAACCGGCCATGCAGTTCCTGACTCAGTTTCCTCCCTTGTTTTGCAAGAAGCTCACAAGCTACAGAATAGTATCTCAATTCCAAATGCTGCTTTTACCAGACAATTGAAAAATCAATTTTCCAAACATGTCAAAAGCCTAAACATTACAATTTGCCGCTTTCAGAAGCCAAGTGTTCTGGATTGTAGCAGCTGGCACTGATAAGCCACGTTTCAGCTGTAGGGAACCTGAGCGCTTGCATGTGCTACCTGCTTTGTCTTGTGACACCAAGATCACTGTGTCCCTGACAAGGAAGGAAAGACATGATGGTTGATATGATTTTTCCAGGGTCTGAAGGTGGGTTCACACCTGAACTCCCAGAATCTCTTTTACTCAGTGCTATTACTCAGTAGTTCAAGACTAATTACCAACCTGCGGCCAGTTAACCAAGGCAAAAGAGAAACTGAGCAGCAAGCAGAGAGAGGAGAAGCCCTTTGAGAAAAGAGATTGCACCTGGCTCCCTGCACTCAGATAATGTTACGTTTCCATGTCTAACAACCCCACCACACACACACACACACACACACACACACACACACACACACCATTTAATTCACTGTGCAACAGAGAGATCAGTCTAAAATAAATTTGTCTTTGGTGACATATTTCCTTAAAACAAATATTAAGCTCAGCTACTGGGGTCTTTGTAGCATGTTATCAAAATAATGAGACATAACTGCTCCATTTATATACCACATGCCTTTTAATGAAGAGAAAAATACACACATCATTCCACAGACCTGATCTAAAATTTATATTTAGATTATTCAAGAAAAGGATTTTTAAAACAGAAGCAGACTCTTCCCAGAGCTCAAGGCTGGAGGTCTGGGCAGTGCGATCAGCGCTAACTCAGCCTTACCCAGGATTTCACAAAAGCTACACAGAAATCACTATGTAGCAACCCTTGAGCAGACCTGGAATCTTTCCCCAGAAGAGACAGCTTGCAAGGCAAAGGACAGGCCAACTGAAAACCCACCAAGTTTGAGTATATGGATGTAATTATAAACCTCACACAAAAGTTACCCATCTGCCTGGAGCAGCACTGGCTACTCTGCAGGTGAGCAATTGCGGTCTGCAAAGTGCTAGCATCTATTTGGTCTATTTGAAGTTACAGTTTGAGAGGTGCTTTCCTATAGCTCCTCCCATTTGCTTCTCCCCAACTCCCCCAAGTGACACACAGTGACAGGTGAGAAAGCTCAGTCCCAAATTCAGTGGCAGGAGCATGAGACACTCAGAAGATGGTTTAGATCCTGTCCCTGCAGTGCTGTCTCTGGAGTAGCAACACAAAGCTGGGTTACACCATCGTAGGAGGCTCAGGGTGCGTATTTCTTCAAGCCTGTTCGAACTAGAAAAAGGGTCAGCAAGAGGGTTCAGTGGGTAAGGGCACTTGAGACCAAGCCTGATGATATGAATTCAATCCCCAGGACACCCATGTTAGGAGATACATGACTCTCGCAAAGTTGTCCCCTGACTACACATGTATTCTGTGGCACATGTGTACATGTGCCTGTACGCAACACACACACATGTATGCACTAAATCACTAAATGAATAAACAAAAGTTAACAAATAAAAAAAGATTTACAAAAACATGATTTAAACCTTTTCTAGGCTGACGGCACTGCCCAGACTTCCAGCCTTGAGCTCTGCAAAGATTCTGCTTGTTTTTAAAATTCTTTTCTTGAATAATCTAAATATAAGTTTTAGATGAGGTCTGTAGAATGATGTATATATTTTCTTCTTCCGCCACTCAAGCGTAAGCACAAATTTAGAGATCTATACGCAAAAGGAAGAACAGGGGAGGGGGGGAAGCATCCTGAATTCACTCGCTTAGATAACTGCGCATTCCTTCTCTGAATCTTGCATCTGTGAACCCAGTGTCTGATTATACCAAGCAAAATCTAAGAACTTAAAAGTTACAAGGGGGTCCCTGTAATGTAGTCAGAAACATTGAGATAAAGGGGGCTTCAGGAAGCTGAGAAAGTTGCCGGGATTTTACGGGCTCTGAGAACTTAACTATAGCAAAGATAGCCCATTGTTTCAGAAATAACAAAAAGTCCTCAACAAAGCCTGACCCCAGCTTCGCTCAGGTTGGGGGAGACCTTAGCTATCTACTGGAAGCCTTTCATCAAGAAGACACATTAATTTCAACTCACTGACACATTAGGAAAACAGATGCATTTCTTATCTTCCTCTAAAATAATAAGAGGGCAGGTTGCTGAGTGATTTGAATATTCAGATCACACCAGATTAACCCCCACAGCCGCCCTGTATTCTCCTCTTCTTGGTAATCTGCTCTTTGTCATTAAAACCAATGTTTTAGTGGGTTTGAGGAAACTTTTATTATTGGTTTTGTTGCTTCGGTTTTCTTTTCTTTGGGGTTTTGGAGTGACGAGGAGTTGAAATAAGTTCTGGGTCTGTGTCCAGGGCAGGCCTGGAACTCCAGACAATCCTCCTGCCTCTACTTCCAAAGGGCTTAGAATGAATCTCCACAAGGGGTTTTCACCCTTTCTTTCATTTACCCTTCTCCTTGTCACTGAAGCATCATAGAGAGGTGCAGGGCAACAGAATAATCAGGACCTGGAGCTGGCAGAGATCTGCCCCCAAACCAAAATATCTGAGCAGCTCCACGCTGGTGCATCTGCAGACTATGGGTTTGTAAAAGCCTGTGGCTGTAATCTGGGATACTGTGCTTGGGGGTTGTACATAGTTCTCATTGATGGTGTGCAGAAACGATCTATTCACAAGCAATTGGTCTTGAAAAGCCATAAATAAATAAATAAATAAATAAATAAATAAATAACTCAAACACTATCAAAGAAAGTCCCCCAATAAGTAATTGTCAAGAAATAGAAGCAAATTCTGACTAATAGAATACAGGAAAGCTGAGCATATCTAAGATACTCAGGCTTTGAAAATACTGAATTGTCTGGGGAAAAACTATCTCAAATGTGTTTGGTTTTGGTTTGTCTGTTTGAAGCAAATCTCACCATGTAGCCCGGATGGCCTGGAACTCACAGATATCCTCCTGCCTCTGCCTCCCATGTGCTAAGCTTTAAAGCATACTCTACCACACCCTGCTGAAAATCAAATGTTCTGAAAAGTCCTATGTGCACTCTTAATTTGGGAAGAGCAGGCACAGAGATCTACAAATGAGTGCATTTGCATGTCACTTGTAATGAATGCACATGCAATATGGAAGTGTAAACATGAATCTCACCAGCATGAGGGCTAATCACACTTAGTAATGGTATGATGTCAAAGTAATACATTTTGAAGTTATCTGTTCCTTCAAAGAAGTGAATCACAAAACCATCTGCTCACTGCTGCTCTTGCTTACATACTTCGGCGGAGCGCCTCCTCCAGGATCTTCTAAGGACGCGTCTCCTTAGCATTGGCTCCTGCACCCGCATGTGTCCTAGAACACAGTTGTCTGCCTCTGTTGCTCACCACACTCTGTCAAATCTTTGCAAGGATTCTCAAATGCACAGCCATCTTGTCTTTCAGAGTCAGGGAACTTGCTCTCTGGTGTTGCCCAAAGAGCATGCTTCAGGCTCAACTCTGAGAGTAATTCCTGAGTAGTCTCAGCAATTTCAGTAGTCACATCTCATCTAGAACAGCGTGGAAAAGCCTTCCACGACATGATGACTTTTTAATGTATAGGAAATATTTAGACTAACAATGGAAGTTATATGTATTGAGAGAGAACTAATAGTGATTAAAACTTGTTAAGACTTGGTCCAACCGCTAAGGATATTTCCCAGACTCATTTCGGACAGCCAAGAGTTTAGTGGAAGCTAGTCCCATGTCCTTCTCTGTCCTGCCTGCAAGTCTGACTGCTTACAACTCAATCATGTCTGCAACAATCTAGAACCAGAAGATGAGTATATTTCTGCCCTGCATTGCTTCCCTATGGCTATTGGTACAATATTGACCAAAAGGAACCCGGAGGGAAAGGCTTATCTGGCCTACAGGTTTCAGACCATCATTAAGAGAAGCAAAGGCTAGAATCTAAAGCTTGGCAGGCACCTGGAGGCAGGAACAGAAGCAAAGACCATGGAGGAGTGCTGCTTAGTGGCTTGCTCCTCATAGCTTGCTCAGCCTGCTTTCTTATACAGGCCCTTCTGCCTAGGAATGTCACTGGCCACGCACAGTGGGCTTGGTCTTCAAAGTAAGGTTGATATTTTCTTTTTATTATTGTTGTTGCATTTCAGTGTGTGTGTGTGTGTGTGTGTGTGTGTGTCCACAGCCATGGTGTGAGCATGTGGAGGTCAGAGTACACCTTGCAAGCGTCGGTTTTCTCTCACTACCATGTGAACCCCAAGAACTGAAGTCAATATGCTCAGGCTTGGGAGCAGGTGTCTGAAGTGGGCCAAAATGTTTCAATCTACACAGATCTAACTCTAGGACCCCACCCTGACTGGCCTCCTAAGGTAACAAGGACAGGCTAGGAAAATCGGTTGGCTTGGAATGGCTGAGCTGAGTAAATGCAAGCTTTTTAAAGCAAACAGCATTACATGAGTTTACTACTCGCTAACCAGAAGCCCAGTGGCACCACTGCAGAGACGCCACCAGCCCCCCTCTCAGACAGACAGACAGACAGACAATCTCCAGGAATTTTCTGTATGGCTTTCTGCGTCTGTTACTTTCATTACAGCCAACTCTGTGAGCATAGAAGTCTATCTCCCTAGTAAATGTCAAACTTTTCAACCAATTATGATTTAGTTTTAAATATATACATTATTTTCTTCACACTCTGACACATTCATGCATTCTGCAGGGTTTGTTTGGGGTTTTTTTTTTTTTTTTTTTTTTCTTTCTATTCCGAAGAAGGATCGAATGCCTGATTGGAATTAAACCTGGTGAGCATGACACCTTATATAAAATAAAGACGAAGTGTCCCCTCTCCCCGTGAGTTGGAGCTGGTGTTAACACAGAAGCCTGGAACCTGTCCCTCTGTCCCGGATGCAGGATGAGCACATGCTAACAATCCAACATTCATTTCTCATATGGCACTGTCCTTTGCCGATTCACGGAACACAGGCCCTTTATACCACACTCCCTGAAGATCTTTAATTGGTAGTTAGGAAACACGCTCTTGCTAGTCGCTAAGTCTCTTTTAAATATTATAGTTTTAAATACTCATTTAGGGAAACTAATGAGAGGGAGAAAGAAGGTGGGTATGTTGTTTGCAAAATTAAAAATTTTCAGGACATCAGTCCAGCAGGCATAAAACAAATAACTAGATAATCAAACAGTAAAGAGCAAACTAGAAGTAATAAGAACACTTCTTTAAGCACTTTATTGCACACATATGCAATACTTACTTCCATCAAGACGTTTATTACCCGTTTGGTTTTATGAACTCAGAATGCACAAGTGCATGCTATTGTTTCAACATACCCCATAACAGACCATGATGGTAATATGTATTAAGAATAATACAGAAAATGTGACTAAATGCATTCTGTATTATGGTCCCATAATACAGCATGCAAATGTGTCTGACTAAGCAGGCACAGGAGACGGCCACCAGTGTGCATGCTGTGGCGTGTATTATGAATTATGCATAAAAACTTGGCTAAACCCTAATGAGTCCACTGGCATCCTATGGGGTCCGAAGGAGGCTCAAATCCCAACGCTAGCCTGGCCTATTTCTAACCACCAATCATTATAATAATTAAAAACCCAGTACCAGAAAACAAAAGGCATTATACTCTCACGCCAGGTAAGGTTTTGAAATAAACGCCAAGATTGGAAGAACTTTGAAGGGGAGCTAAAAGCCTGTCTTAAATCATCAGCCACTTACAGTCTTTGAAAATCATCCACTGCAATTCAGACAGGACAAAAGCTGCATTCGGGGCTTCGCTGTGATTCCTTTTCTGTGTTGGGTTTTGTTTTGTTTTGTTGTCTTTTTTTTTTTCTTTTCTTTTTCTCCTTCAAGGAATGGCTATTACAGCAATGATCTGAGCTATCCCTTAAAAAAAAAAACCAAACTCTCAAACCACGGAGGTACAGAGTCTTCCTGCGTTGAAAGGGGGACATTTACAAAAATGAATTTAGTCAATTAAAAAGGAAATGAATACAATATGTCTAAAAGCACTGTAAAGTGAAAGTGCTGGGTTTGCATAGCCCTGTAAGGGATCAGTTTAAAAAAGAAAAAAAAGAAGAAGAAGAAGAGCTATGATGTGTAATCTGCTGCCCGTTAACAAAGAGACATGAACTTTCCCCTAGTTGCTGAGACACAGACTCTTGAACGTAAGTACGGCTGCAAAACTCACACTTGTCGTCCCAACTTTCAGATGGTTGAGGTAAGAAGATTGATAAGGAGTTTAAAGCCAGGCTGGGCAACATAGTATATTCAAGGACAGCCTGGGCTACAGAGTGAATTTTGGGATAGCTACAGATAAGACCCTAAGGAGAAAAGGGAAGAGAAGAAAAAACGGAAGGGGAGACAGGGAAAGGACAGAGGAGGAAGAGGAGAAAAGAGGAAGAAGGAGGAGGGAGAGGAGGTGGAGGAGAGAGACATGTTTAGTGTGCTGTCTGGACAGAGCTAAAGTGCACAGTTGAGGGCGTGACAGCAGCCTCGTGAAGACGTCTCCTCTTGGAGCGAGGATGGGAAACCATCAGCTGCCTCTGCCTGGTGTGCCCATGGCAGGTGAGAAATGGGTGCCTAGAAGCACATGCCCAGGTACAGAGAAGGGGTGGCAGCTAGCAGCATAGGCAGCCAGGCAAAACAACCTCTGCTCCCGGAAAACCGGAAGAGAAATGGAGCCAGTGGGAGCTGCGAAGTTCTGGGGGGGTTCTCATCCAAGTCTCGGCTCCACGGGGTTTCTATCCTTCTTACCCAGGAGCCAGAAGCAGACATAGGCAGGGAAAAGCCCCAGAGGGGCATTGCTATAGAGCCAAGTATGTGAAAATCATCAAAACGTGTAGCAGGGACGCTAACCCAGCATGTCCCCAAGGACTTACTTGGGCTCAGATCACCTAGGAATCAAGCGTAAAGCTAAGTTGGTTGCTGTGAACTGAGGGCTCAAGAACAGTCCCCCTGAGCAAAATACTCTTTCTGTGTTTGCCTCGTTTCTCACTAGGAACACAGGCCGACTCCAATGCTGAATATTTATTATTAAACCAAATCTTCACAAGCTTCTATTTAAAGAATAATACTCTTGGGTACACTTACACATATGCAAAAAAATAAAAAAATAAAAAAATACACACTCACGTTTGTTTTCAATTTGTTTTCTTATGTAAGAAGAGCTAGCCCGGCAGAGGAACCTAGCCAGTTTGGGGTTGGTGCTGAACTACTAAAAACAGGAATAATGGTTTGAGATGGGACCCGTTGGCAGGCTCACACATCCAGGGGTCACACAACAAGGGTTTAACACTTTTCTAGAGATTCCCGCAGCTGAAACGCCCCGGGCACGGCAGCATCCGGTTTGTACATGCAATGGGCAAGGGCAGTGCCTGGTCAGAGCATCAGGAAACTTGAAGCTCCTGAGGAAAGGAAGGCTTCTTATGAAGCCAGGCTGCTCCCTTCCTCTAATGCCTGCCTCCCATCAAGTGCTTTAGAATGAAGTTCAGCCTCCAACAGACAGGAGCAGGAAGACACTGCGCCTCTGAGCGCCATACTCCTCAAGGCTGACAGAGCTGCACTCTAAGCGGCTGACAATCGCTTCCCACACTCTCCTCTGTGCCCCTTCACCGCTCTCAGAAGCTACCAAAAGAATCACAGAAAGTGTCTCCGGAGCACTTTGGTTCCCAGCAGGGAGCTGGAGTGTTTGTGATATCCATTTTGATACAGACCTAAATTAGGCCTCTGGAAATAGATAATGCATAAAAAGAAGCATTCTGTGTCACCAAATTATTATTACAGGTTACCGTGAACCCCAGAAGGCAGAGGCGAGCTCTGCAGCCCCCCACTGGGGTGAATATTTTCATGAAATCACAGGCCCCATCTCAAAAGACACTCCAGGTGAGTTTGCAACTAGGCAAAAACTATCCAGTTGACCTGGAGGGTTCTGAGAGCTGGTTTAAGTGGAGAAACATATAAACTGGCAGTTAAACAAAGGACCGGGGTAGTTGGTGGTGCTGGCTTCCTGCAGGTACAAACTCAGCAGCTGACAAAGCCAGGACAGGCAGGGAAAGAGGCATTTCTGAGCCTTTCCAAAGGTCTCCCTATGAAGACTTGTAGGGTTTGGTGGGGCAAATGTACAGAGTGGCATATATTACATATTTTATATATATATATATATATTATATATTTTAAAATATATAAAATATATATATAAAATATATATATAGCCACTAACTAGATCTATTAAAGTAATCCATTAGCATATCTGACATACTGACACATATCAAATAAATATTAACACAGTATTGAATATATTGCTATTTCTTTTCATCTCTACTGTTCATATGATAGAATTCCTGCCCAAATTTTTAAATGTCTGGACCATAACTAAAAGACAAAGAAATCAAGCCTGGATACCCCTCTTGCAAAGGACCTGAGGTCTGTTCTCAGCACCCATGTTGGGTAGTTTACATCCAACTGTAACTCTAGCTCTGGGGGAACTGGCGCCCTCTTCTGGCCTCTGCTGACCGCATCCACATGCACATGACTACACATAGACATGCACTCATACACATAACCCATGAACTGAGATAGAGAGATCCATGGGCATATGAGAATGTGCATGTAAGTCTCTCTGCGTTTTAATTCTGTTGTATCTCTTCCCAGTCTACATGTTGTAATATGTGATTCTCTCTTACTCTCTCATCACTAAATTAAAATAAGAAGCATTCTTACTGCCAATCATGACTGCATTGAAAACTTCAAATCCAAGACCACTGCCTCTTACACTGACTAGTGAAGGGAGCGTGCACAGTTTGTACGCTGTCTTCTTGCCGTTTAGTTTCTGACTGGAACTTGTGCAAGAAAAGGGGTTTTCTGTGCTTTTATTTAAAAAAAAAAAAAAAAAAAAAAAGGCCACCATGTGTGCCTGTCCTTTGTCACTGAAGGAAACGGTCATGGCAGAGTCCCTGTTTCTCAAGAAACAGTAAACACAACACAAACCGTCATCCCTTGCCTTGTAATTGCTGGTGTTTGTTGAAAAGATGGGACAACTGACTTGAGATTCTTTAGAGTTATTCTCCTGGATGGATGAAGAAGAGAATCATCCCGAACTGAATGGTGTGGAGGCATAAGAAGAGATGGTGGAGGTAGCCAGTGGCTCTCTTGGGGATCTTAGTGAGCTATGGAAATGGACCAGACTTCATGGCTGTCTGGGATTACTAGCCAAGTTTTGAAAACTTGAAGGTCTCAGACTTGGTGATCTTCAATTGTTTCCAAAATGCAGCCCGTGAAATAGCAGCCCCTGACTAATAGCCAGGCATTGCGATTTGGTCTTATTTCCATCGACAGTCTCATCTTCAGACTGAGAAAACGCCCGTTTGGTCCCTACAGTACACTTTAACATTTCGAGTCCTGCAACGGAGCGTAAGATGTGCTAGACACCACAGCCTGATTCAAGGCACTTTTGACTAGTGGAAGACTTGGCTGGCTCAGACTCTCTGGATGTCACTGGGACGCCAGCTACTGAGATGAAATCTCTTGTGTTTCCATTTTCCAAAATAATTAGATTTGCATATCTCATATCGTCTCCTCTAATCACAGCTAAAGAGACCCGCTGTCAACAGGGAATGTTTCAAAGCCTCTGCCGGCTGTCTGTCCACACGAAGGATACCTGTACCGTTCATTCCCTGGGAAATTGTTTTTGCTACAGCTGCCAACTTAAAAAGAGTCCCACGCCCATGCTGTTCAGAACCTGTTCAGCTCAAATTTAGATTCATTGGTACTTTTCCATAGTTACATTTCTCATTCGGTTGGTTGATGTTTCTTTTTATTTATTCTGAAGTTTTCAATGTAAGCCAAACAGGAATGCCACCTTCTGAAATTACTACTATCATACCATGCTCCAATGGAACATTAGCAGGAAGCAATATTCTTCAAAGCCACCAGGCATACAGCGCCCTAAATAACATCGCAGTTACCGCCCTGAGCACACAGTTCTGAATAGAGACAACTGAGGACTTCTCGGCACTGGGCTGCTTAAAAATAGTTGTAACCCAGATGCCCAAGCGCCAGACTTGCAGTTCCTCATGCTGATCCCCAGTCTGGGCTGCTTGTTCTGAAGGGAAAGCATTCAAAACATTGCAACAAGGCCTCAACTTTGACCCTTTTCACTTAAACATGAGACTCTTTTAAAAAGCCGGAATTCCAGAGGGAACCGCTGAACTTTGACCTGCTTAAAATTAGTTTTGTTCTAGTGCCTTCACAGTGACTCAACAGGCCAATTTTCCAGGCACTTAAGGGGTTTCTGCCCCTGAATATTCCAGTTCAAGTCCACAGCTAAGTTTGCTGGTCAGATGAGAACACTTTGTCCCGGGCTTTAAAGCAGCTAATTCCCAGATCTTCAGCCATCTGCCAGATGTGGGTATTACTCAGTATTACACACACACACACACACACACACACACACACTGACAGACAGTCTTTTTGTTTTTCACACTTATAGCCTTTTAGGGAGCAGAGTTTTCCACCCACTGCTGTCAAGGGCAAATGTTTGTCATGATTACATAAACATTACTTATTAAGCCTTACTTGTACCAGACCCAAACTTCTAGCTTCTGGCATATTTATAAAGCAGTGCTTCTAACTGAAAGTGTATTGATGGGCGTTGGGGTGGCTGCTGGGATTTTATTTATAGTCAGAGATTTTAGAAATGAAATATTACACAAGGAGTTAACAGGGATGGGGGACAAGAGAGAGCAAGGGGTTGGATAAGACTGAAATGGATTATGTACTTGTATGCAAATGTCATAATGCAGCGTTTACTGTTTATAATTAACATACACCGTTAGAAACTTCTAAAAAAAACAAAAAGAAATATACATTCCTTCAATGGAGTTTGTCAGCTGTGTTCAAATTTTGGGGCAACTAATAAATAAGTTTACCAGGAAACTAAAGATTCAGTAAAGATTCACCTTGATTGAGTCCTTCAAAACTCTTCTCCCCTTCAGGAAGAACTAACCTAGCAAAACTGAAACAGTGCCTAACTTCATCCCCAGACACCAAGCTGCTTAGGGAGCGACCCTGGATAAACTCTTCATTTAAAGCCCTTCAGGAAAGTCAAGGACACATTGGTTCAGCGAAAGGAAATCCATTTAGGTGTAGGAAGCCAGGAGGGAAAGAAAGAAAGAAATGTTAACACATTAGTTAACCAGGAAAAGAATCGATATGACACAAATTACTCTATACAAATTACATACTGTGTTAAACAAGGAGTCGTTACTGTCTCCAATAGATGAGTGTGCTGTGCTGAGATTCGGTGCACAGGGTGATTGCTTTCCTCAGATGCAAACACTTGGTTTCCTTAAAAGTCTATCAGTTTGCAAAGAGTGTTCGTGCATGTGTCATGTGTGTGCGTGTGCATGTGTGTGTCCCACGTGTATGTGTGTGTGTGTGCACGTGTTCCAGGTCTATGAATATATAGATGTGTGCACTCATCACCTATACAGAGGCCAGAGCAGGCCATGACCTCTTCCTCTGTTGCTCTCCACCTCAGCCCTTTACAACAAGGCTTCTCCCTGAACCTAAAGTTCACATTTTCAGAGTTCCTGGCTGACCAGGGGGGTGCTCTCAACCTTCGTCTGGCTCTGCCTCCAGTCCTAGGACCTCAAGCATGTGCAGCCATGCTTGCCTTTCAAGGTTCTGAGACTTCAAACTCCAGGCCTCATGCCTGCCTGGCAAGCACTCTTAACCACTGAGCTATCTCCCTGCTTTACCAACTGTGCCCTTACAAAGTGGGCATTTCATCCCCAGTGCTATGGCCTAATGTAGGAAGACACAAGTGACACAGGCAACCCAGGCTCAGAAAAGGGCCAGCAACAAAAGTCCAGTGTCATGCTCCACCTCCCTGTTGCTGTGTGAAACTCAGTCTAATTCTCAGGCTTGGAAAAAGAACAATTACTCAAGATAGTTGGTCGAGGCATGACATCTTGTGTTTTCTACAAATGTACAAAAGAATACAACATAGTTGTTCAAAATGTGGAGATGGTAAACTACTAAGTAATCGCTCATTAACTTAAATCTACTTTGTTTTCATTGGAGTCATAAATTAGTCAAAAGCTAAATATTGACTGTCTCCAGGTTTCTTACATTGTGAGAATATTCATTCGGGACCCATTCCTCCACCATCCGTGCATGTGTAACGCTCTGGGCTCTTTGAGGCGCTTAAGGAAGCAGCCATTAGTAGTTTTAAAAAGTAGGTCAATTATTTATGTAGGAAGAGGTCACCTGAAATGAAAACTGTAAGTGCTTCGGCCTTCAAACGACATGAAAATTAGTATAAATCGTGTCAGACGCTAATGAAATACTCACAGGTCAGACAGTAAACGGCAGCATTTAAATAAAACAAAATTATCCAGTGGTGTTCCCAGGTAAGGGCATTATCCGAAGAATCTGCCAACATACGATTAGCATTGTAGATGCTTAATCCTTTAATTGTCTCAATAATGAGATATGCTACTAATTATATAAGGTATTTTGGCTTTACATTCCAAAAGAGATATTTGCACTTTTTGTATATGTTGTAAAAACTAATACACTGTGTCAGGAAAGAGTAATTGAACTGGTTTTAGAACAAGTGTACTCAGTAATTTAAATCCAAAGGGATTTTCCATCTACAGTAGTCTCCTTTAAACACCACCCAAAGTTGAGCTGTGACTCATAGTATTGTTAGCCTGTCCTGAGACAGCTTTCCAAGTCTGTACACATGTGGCCAAGTACTTGCACACACACACACACACACACACACCACTTAGTAACACAGGCACTGACAAATTTTGTCATTTGAAAGTCAATTTTTACCATTTCCATTATGACACAGATTTATAACCAATTATCATAAACAAAAACAATATGCAGGGCTATGGGAATCGATCAGCCAGTAAAGCACTCATCTTACAAGCTCAAAAATCTGAGTTCGCACCCTAGTATCCAGAGGAATAAACCAGGCATGGTGGGCTCACTTGTAACCCCCATGCTGTGGGGACAGAGGCCTCGGGGTGTGTGCCCAGCTCTAGGCTACTAAGAGACTCTATCAAAAAGGGTTCTTTTCATTTTTTCCCATGAATATTTAGACTGATTTGGGTTTGAAAGTTCTTCACAGTGGAGAAGGCTCAGAGACAAGGGAGTAAAGCAGCTAGCTGATCATACAGCATCCACAGTCAGCAATCGAGGTGGCCGTCAATGCTAGGGCCCAGCTTATTTTCTGTCTTCTTCAGTCTAGAACCCCAGTCCATAGGATGGTGCTGCCTGTCTCAAAAAAGCTCCTGAGGAATATGCCAGAAATTGACGTCTGGCCTACACACACAGAGAGAGAGAGAGAGAGACAGAGACAGAGACAGACAGAGAGAGAAAGAGAGAGAGACAAACAGAGAGACAGAAAGACAGAGACAAGACAGAAAAACAGAGACACAGACAGACAGACAGACAGAGGGGGATGATGAACCTTTTTTAACACGTGATTTTTAAACAAATAAAATAAAAAATTTAAAGCTAGGTTTACAAATGATTCAAAAGACAATTCCGAGAGAGAGAGAGAGAGAGAGAGAGAGAGAGTTTTCCAAAATATTTAGAACAAGGTATTATTGTTGGAACAAGGACCTTACTACTCTGAGTGATAATCTTTTAAAAAGGCATTAACATGAATACACAAATGATAGTGTATTACCTTAAAGAATCAAACTGTATTTTTACTTATGTCTGCTAAATTAAACATAGCAGACACAAAGCTTCTAAACAGCTCTCTATGCATTGTAACACAATGGAATTAACTTCAGGTTGATTGCTAAAATACTGTATATCACATAAAACTGATTTAACACTTATATTTTTCAAAAAAACTATAATTTTTAAAAAGAAAATAAATCTTATTTTCATAGATATTTACATGCAAACCCAAACTGGAGGCTCTTCGTAGATGTTGGTTTATGTTTGGGGTTTTTTTTGTTTTTTTTTTTTCTCCTGTACGTAGTCAGAATCTGACAGGAGCTTATGGTCGGATTATGCACAGTAACTGCAAATTCAAACAAGGTGTGATCAGAGAGACTGCTCACATGTTATTGTATCACACCGTAGCAGACCGCTAATGTATGCACAGCTCCAAAATAGCCTGAGTTATTACCACACAGCATTGACAAGCCATCAAAGCCCCAACAGCAGGAGGACCTCCTGAGAGGCAGTGCCTCCTCCAAGACTGTGCAGGCCCAAAAGGTCGCTCTTGTGTTCGACACGTGCAGGTCACTGCCTCCTGATCCAGAGGTCCAGCTTTGGATTAGGCTCCTCATTCTGACAAAAGTTGATGCTCCACCACTTGAACCATGACAGTGGGGCTCCAGGGCTCCATCGTATTTAATTCACTCAATTATGGAATGAGTCCTTTCTCTTCCTCACCGTACCCTCCTTTCCGTTAAGTTGCACTTGAATTATTGATGAAATTACAATAAAGTATCTCTTCGTTACACGTGGTTCACAAGTCAAGAAGCGGCTTCATGGTGAATTTTTAGGCTCGCCAGGCTAAATGCTTTTCTTGTCCTTTCTTGGCAAAGCCAGTTGCAAGGTATAAACTTACAAGGACGATTGATTTTTTTTTTTTCCCCGTTGTTTTTGAGAGCACTGTTCCCATACATGTTAACCAAAAGGAAGAATCCATAAGCCCAGTTAGCCGGCACTTGGGTCTTCCCGGTGACAGGGATCAGACTTTGAAACTGTTGATTCTTCTTTTGCTCCAAGATCTGCTAGACCCCAGAGAGGTGATGACTTCTTACTAATTACCAGGTGACTGAAATGTCTTTCACCTTCTACAAACAACAGCTAGAATGATCTTTGCTGCCTCCCTCACCCCTCCTCTCTCTCTCTCTCTCTCTGTAGACATGCCTAATGCATAGACACACCACACACACACGTACACACACAGACACACACACATACAGAGAGAGAGAGAGAGAGAAGAACTAGAACTGGAATTATAACCCTGTTTTTATTAAAAATAATATTTTTCATCTTATTCTCCGAAGTTCTCATATTTTGACTGTACCCATCCTCCACTGCTTCCACCCAGCTCATCCTAGTGTCTCCAACTCTGCCATCTTCAGCTGTGGTCACTAATCTGAGTTTAATTGGTGTTGCTCAAACACACATGGCTGTGTGTCTGTGCACTGCACACCCAGCGTTTCACATGCCTGTTGGAAGTGGACCTCGAGCCCTCCAGGTTGACACAGCCAGTGTGTAACAGACCAAGCGCTCCCCCCAGGCCCAGAGGATGTCTGCATTTCCTCCTTGTCCTTGCTTTCTGGGAAAAACAAAAAACTAAACAAAAAGCAGCTCCACAAGATCCTACACAAGACAGCTGCTGCCTACCAACCTCCTCCCACACAAACTGGCAGTCACAGTGACCTGTGAGTTCCTATATGGCCCAAGCTTTTCAGGACATTGTTTCCGGAGAGGAGACATGCTTGCCACAGCACAAGCCTGGAGGTCAGAGGGTGACTTTCAGGGCTCTGCTCTCTCGGGTCATGCAGCTTCACCCACCGAGCCAGCTCGGTGGCCGATATTGCAAGCTTCAACCTGCTTCAGAGGCGCATGTTAGGGTTTCTCTGCCCCATGCTCGCTCTCACTCCTCCGTGTGGTCTCATGTAGGGAGCTTGAATTTTCTACTCTCTACTACAGCCCCAAACTCTCTTTCTTGGGAAAAAGTTCTGGGATTCCCTAAGCATGTACAACTACCTTGTATCTCCTCCCGACAGGTTGTGTGCGTCCCACATATTACACCCTGTGGTAAGGTTACCAAGAGCTTTGAAGATGCATGAGACCACTAAACCCACAAAGCCCTTGCTGTACTTGATCCCCCCTGGAGTTGAACCACCAGTTGGGACAACCCGAGCAGGCCTCCTCCAGCTGCGGTTCTCACCACTGAGCTATCAGCCGGCTCCCATGTCCATTTAGACCATTGATTGTGACTGATTACAGACCTTAATTAAACATGGAAACGCGCGTCATGAACTATCAGATCAGAATGACCGTTTCGTGGGACCAAACTGACTGCTTTGGACAGGATAGAACATGGTATCACATAACTTCAGAAACTGGGATAATGTTTCCTAAAAACTAGCAACTTCTGAATTTTAAATTTGTGAAATGCCTTTAAGCTCTTCTGCCATTTCTAGTAATTTGGAACATATATAAATATATAATGGGTCAGGACTACCTCCTCAAGAAAACGACTTCGTCCTGCTCCTAGAGAGCCACACCTGACACTGGAGAGCTTTGCTGATATCTATCCACTGATAAACAATGACAGTAATCAGCTGAAGAGTCACATGCTCACACTCAAGAACGGTACACACTTTGTGCTTCTAAAGCATTCTGAGCTTCAGTGGTTTCTAAGCGACAAGTATCTTTACCAGTCGTTACACCAGAAAGGAGAGCACTCTGTATGTGCCACCATGAGTCCTGTGAACTTCACTTTTCTCACTGCATTTTAAGCTTCCTGATGGAGTACCCAAGCTTTCTTTTCTCACTATTGTAACTTCATTACCAAATTCATAATGACAGAAATATTAGACATCAAAGAATTGACTCTCAGTAAAACTGATTTGAATGAGTAACCAATAGTTGAGATGAATCTTAGGTTGTGCTTGGGACTGTAGCTCAGTGGGAGAGTGCTTGCCTAGTGTAAGGGGGGAGTTATGCTGGTTCAAATACACCATTACTTTTGTTAAATTGATTAGTATTAATTCCAGATAGTTGCCCATAGTCATCTTTTTTGTGAGACTGTATGGACTCTTAACCCTATAACAGAAAGTTCATTTGTGTAATATAAAAAGCAACTTAATTTTTATTTATTTAAAATAACATTGCACAGCATACCAGGGTTTCTGCCTTTTAACTTAGGGACTATATTTACTATTAAGCAATTAGGTTTCCCCAGGGACCCAGCCATGACCACCACACCCTTACTAAGGCAAGTCTATGCTGCTTCCCAGCTCAGGCACCTCATTTTTTCCTGTAATGAAAAGCAGTAGCCCTGCTCTGTTTATTTTCTTCCTTCCAAGAAATTCAGAGCGACCAATATCTTCTGAAGAGAGACTGTTAAATGTAAAAATGGGAACATAACTGAAATGAATTTTTATTAACAAAATAAAAAAAGATGTTAATAAGAAAACCAAGCTATCGAGAGTCCAGGCACAAGATGACTCCATGATAATTCTTATAAACCACGCTGAGTTTTACCAGGGGTAAAAAAAAAAACCAAAAACCTTACAAACACTTAAAATTCCAAAAAGACAGGAGGAACTTAATATATTTAAGGAAGGTTTTTGTCTTTTCAGATCCTCTATCATGGGGATGACACAAACAAAGATAGCTTTTAATTACTGCACTTAGCTGATTTACAAATTGAAGAATCCGAGAAAGAGAGAGAGAGGGAAACAAGCAACACAAGAACATTCAAAAGCATTTAGGACACAAGGCAGGATGTGGGTCATACATTAGAGCCAGAAATGCAGAGGGATAATGGTGTCAGTGTGGCCCCAACCTTTCAGTCAATTATGAGGAATTGCCAAAGACAAAGAAACGTTAAGTCATTACGACCCTGGCCCGCACTCATACATATAAACAGATGTGTGCACATGCTCACACGCCCACGCACACACAGACACTCTTCCGTGGGTTTTTAAATACTTTAAAACATTGCAACGATACTCCCAAACCTTCTACTATTTCTCCAATCTGCTTCTGAACCCTGGCACCTAAAGCATCGTTTAAATGATTGCACAGATTAAACCTAACATCATCAAGTTTGACTACAATCCTGTACGACATCGTCTCCCCATTTAGTATAGAGTGTATGCTCCAGAAATCAAGACCCCTCCCATCCCATCTTGACAGTGGGACCGAAAATGAGAAATACCTCAACTGAAGTGCTAGCATAAAATGTCTTAACTTCTGAGGCTGGGGAGATGGGCAGTTGGTAAGCTGGACTTGAGTTTGGATCCCCAGCACCCACATAAAAGTCAGGCCTGGTGACAGGATGCATAGCTATGATCTCAGAACTGGGAGGAGGAGGCAGGAGGACTTCTGGAGCTGCTGGCCAGCCAATCTGGATCAACTGATGAGCTCCAGATTCAGTAAGATACCCTGGCTTAAGAACTAAGGTGAGAGGGCTGGAGAGATGGCTGAGCGGTTAAGAGCGCTATCTGTTCTTCCAGAGGACCCAGGTTCAATTCCCAGCACCCATGTGACAGCTCACAGATGCTTGTAACTCCAATTGCAGATGACCCAAGATCTAGTTCTCTCTTCTGGCCTGCAAGCACACATATGGTATATGGACATACATGCAGGCGAAACACCCAAACATATGGAATGTTTAGTAATGTGGAGAGCAATTAAGGAAGACACACAAAATCAACCTCTATACTTCACACAGACGTACACATGAACATGTGTACTCACGAAGAATGAAATTTTATACCTTTTATTTGCATTCTTTGTTTTATATGTATTCTTTATTCATATATTCTTCATATATATATATATATATATATATATATATATATATATATATATGCAAAAATCCTTACATTTAATCCCTAGCACAACACAGACTAGGTGTGCTGGTACATGCCTCTCAGCACTCAGACCATAGAGATTGGGTCAGAAGTGTAAGATCATCCTTAGCTACATACGGATTTTGAGGCTAGCCTGAGCTATATAACATAGTAACCTGTTGAGGGCAAGAGGGGCCAACAACTAGGGTAGCCACTGAGAGCCCGGGAAGTCAGGTCCATGCTTCCAGGCTGGTTATGTTTACTCATTTGCTGGGCAGCAGATCTACCTTCCCTTCTAGTTTACAGCAATGCCACTGCCACCACCACCACTTTCTGAGAAGAGGCCACTGGCCACCTTACCTCCAACTTTATTGCTTCAGATCATAAACTCTTTCCAGGTCCAGAAATCTAAAACAGCCCCCCTCCCTCACCGATGTCTGTTTTATTACTGGTGCAGTGACACACATCTGCAATTCAGCACTCAGGAGGCTTGTGAGTTTGAGGCTAGCCTGGGCTACATAGTGAAACCCTGGACAAAAAGAACAAAAGCTGGGATGTAGCCCAGTGGCAGAGCTCTATGCAAAACCCTGGGTTTCATTGCCAGCACAGAGATAAGGGAGGAAGGAGGAAGAGGAGGAGGGAGGAAGGGGAAGAGGGA
>JADRCH010000233.1:563476-607617 GCA_019843965.1 Rhynchomys soricoides | reverse complement strand
GGAGGAGGGAGGAAGAGGAGGAGGGAGGAAGGGGAGGAGGGAGGAAGGGGAGGAGGGAGGAAGGGGAGGAGGGAGGAAGAGGAGGAGGGAGGAAGGGGAAGAGGGAGGAAGGGGAGGAGGGAGGAAGAGGAGGAGGGAGGAAGGGGAAGAGGGAGGAAGGGGAGGAGGGAGGAAGGGGAGGAGGGAGGAAGGGGAGGAGGGAGGAAGGGGAGGAGGGAGGGAAGAAAGAAGAGAGGGAGGGAAGGTCTGGGGAGGGAGATGCAAATTGTTTGGTTTTCAGTTTTGTTGTTTTTAAATCTAAGTTCTAGGGTGATCATTCCATTCCATCCCCCCCATCTGTTCATCCTGTTCCTCTGACCCATCTCAGGTAGTATCCCCAAGAGTCCTCCCCCCAAAATCTTGCTGTGACAAATCTACAGATCACAGACTTGTCTCCTGGGGACTCTAATATATGTCATCATATCCACTATGATGAAAACTGAACCTTCCCATCTGCAGTGCCCTGGATGCAATGTAACTGAAGGACCAATGTGTGCACGTAACTAAGGAACATGTGTGCAAGCATGCAGGCATGCTACAAAGAGAAAGCCCCTGGTCTCTACATGGCACCAAATATCCAAGGATATCTGTCACTTCACTTGACAGTTGGGAGCGATGGTCATTCTGTCACTGGGTCATACAGCACCAAGACCCACAAGTCCGGGGTAGCACCGCCCACAGTGGGCTGGACCCTTTCACCCATCATCAATCAAGCAAATGTCCTACAGACTTGCCTATGGGCCAACCTGATGTGGAGGCATTTTCTCAACTGTGTGTGATTCCCTCTTTCCAGATGCCTCTAACTTGTCTCGAGCTGGGGAAAAAACAAACAGACAGGCAAAGAAACAAACAAAAAAACAGAACATGCCGGGCAGTGGTGGCGCACGCCTTTAATCCCAGCACCTGGGAGGCAGAGGCAGGCGGATTTCTGAGTTCAAGGCCACCCTCGTCTACAGAGTGAGTTCCAGGACAGCCAGGGCTACACAGAGAGACCCTGTCTGGAAAAACAAAACAAAAACAAAAAAACCAGAACATATGGCCAATACTATAAAACCAGTTCCGGGGCGAGGGATCTTCAGCCAGTGTGTTCTGTGAGGACTTTGGGGAAAGAGTAAATCTGAGTTCAGAAAGCACAGGATGAGCAGGATTTCAGGTGACTGTAGGAGAAGAAGTATGCTGCTTGAGACCAAAACCGGGAGCATGACAACACACACACACACACACACGCACACGCACACGCACACGCACACGCACACGCACACGCACACGCTGTGTGATGCTAACTTTCTCTCAACCTTCAGAGTCCCTGGGGACTTAACTGGCTCGGTGAGCTGTTCCTCGTAGTGAAATATTTCATTGAGTTTCTGGGGTGGGCGGACTGGTGGGAGCTGGCAGGTAGTCTTTCTTCCAGTTGTCTGAGATCTGTGGCGTGCCTCCACCTTTAATGATCTGGATATCGTCTTTCTCTTGTAAAAGCTACTGCCATCAAATCTTCTCTGCCCAACTATACCCCTGCCTCTTCAATGGGGTGTGTAGGCGTTGGCAAGAACACTATGGATTCTGTGAGAGTCTTCAGAGTTTCTTCTCATTGTCCTTATTTGGAAGATTTGACTCTCTAACCTGCCTGGGATGTTCCCACATCTGATGGGAGCACCTTTTGGCTTCACCTCATAGTCTCTCCCCTCTACTTCAGCCACACTACCTATAGCATTGCAGGGAAACACCCCTTCCTATCTTTCTTCAGAGCCTTTGAGCAAACATCCCGTAAGGTCTGCCCGCTGTCCTTGCCTCTCCTTTCTTTTGGGCTGCATTGTCTTTCACTTGTGGCTTCCCATAGCAGGGTTGGTTTTCTTTTTCCTGACTGCTGTTGCCTTCAAATATACCAGTTGCCTCCTTTGGCTGGGCATCTGTCCTTCTGAGAGATGCACAGTGTGGCATTCTAAGTGATGGTCATTATCTGGTTGCAGTTTTCCTTCCCCAGAGCCGTGAAATCCTCATGAACAGATCATTACTGTTCCACATACATCTGATTCTCCAGCAGAAGCCTGGTGACCCAGTCTTACGAGGTGCTCTGTGAAGATGTTGGTTACTGAATGAGGGCAAGGATGGAGAAAAGGCTGTGGAAGCCAAATACTGGAGTCCAGTGGGTCGGAAAGTAAGGAGTCCCTTGATGGGAGGGTTTGACACAGACGGAAAATGAGAAGGTCCCAGGCATTTGGGAGTTGAGAGTGGCTTCGGTGCAGTGGCCACAGCCTCTGCACCAGGCTGGGTAGGGTTTAGAAGGCTGAGGTACTCCTGGCAGTCTGGGAAGTCAGCTGCAAAACTGTGCATCTTGGAGCAGATCAATGGGAGACTGAAGGGAAGGTTTCAGGCAAGCCTGACGGGATAGATGACATAGATGAGGAGGAGCCAGACACAGAGGCCCTTAAAAACCAACCTACGAAGTGCATCTGCACACTGTGTTTTGAGCTTTTGAGAAAGGGGCAACATGACCCAAATAGCAAGCACATTAGGAAGCTTAGCCTGACAGCAGCAAATAGAGCTCAATGCAGAGGAAAATGCTGGGCTTGGGAAGACTGCAGCACTTCCGGGAGGGAGACAGGCTGGCTCCTGGAGGGAGGGATAAAGGCAGGCATCCTTAGGAAGGGTCCCTCCTGAGGCTGAAGATATATTTACTATGTCACTATGGGTAGGAACCTGGTCCCCAGAATCAAAGCTCTCTAAGTCCAAGTCTCAGCTAGACCATTATTACTATGCTAATTTGGGCAAGCTCAGGCTCCTTGTCTGGACAATGGGACAATTTCTGCACGTGACAGAGGTTGCTGGGGAGTCTCAGAAAAAGCTGCTTAGCAAAGAGCCTAGTGACAGCTACCAGTCAGACAACATCAAGTGAGACAGGCAGCCCAGGGTGACAGTGTACCAGGGAAGACATGACATTTCCTGAGAAGTCTTCCTGTCACCAGAAGATAGCCACCTACACTGGGAACAGTTAACTCCCTCCGACCCCTGCCTCCTGCTTTTTATAACCTACTTCTGGCTTCTGCTCTGGACTCATGCCAAGTCACTCTCCGCTGGCTCACTCGGGTCCCTTATTCTTCGAACTGCTGGAGGCCTTTTTAAACTTCTGCCTCAGACACACACGTAGTTGCAGCCTACTCCAGAGCCCCAGTGTTACCCCCAGGGCAATCCTAAATGCTCACACGGACAAACATTCAGTAGCAAAATACACCACTTTTCCTCTTCCAGAGAGACATCAGTGAGATAGGCAGAGAACAAGTACAGTGTGCAACTTGGTTTTTAAGGGTTAACAGAGAGTGATTATTTTTTCTCTCTGAGGATAGGTAATAGCATGAGATTCCGAAATTAAGCGCAGCAGGAGGAAAGGAGGGCTTCGTGATTTCACACAGTATCACGGGCCTTGGCAATAAAGCACTTTTAAAAAAATGCCTTGTGTTGCTAATTCCTTACACAATCTCCTTTTATTTCCAAAGCAGTGCGCAGGGTTGGAGCCACGAGATGCACGTTGATGTTAATATTACGCTGCTTGGGTTAGAGCCATGTTTGTGCTGAAGCTAGGTTTAGAGGGCGAGGTACGTTTTTCTTCTCCTCCCTGTACATTTTCTAGATGGAACGAATGGCTTCCTCTTCTGATGGGACTGGCATCACTTCTGGGGGGCGTTACCTTGATGAGCATTTTTCCCTTAAAATCTCTGGATCCCACGTCACTGGGAATAACTCCTCTTGACGGGCTTCAGCTTCTCTCTGACCTCACCACCAGGACAGGCCCCCTTCACCCATCCACTGAATCCTTGGTCAAATAGTTATTAAATAGTTCCACCTACTCCCTGGACCACTGTGGATTTCCGTAATAGCACAGGACAGCATGCAATTAGCAAGGCTTGGTTGCAGAGGGAACTGTCTTCTTACTACATGTGGAGGTCATAGTCCATACAGGGTCAAAGAACCACTGTATTGCCTACCCTCTAGGACGATGTGTGCTCTTCTCACGTGGTATCTCTGAGACCAGCATATATGTCTGTTTTTTCTAGCTGGTGGGGAAGCCCTGTCAGTTGTTCAGTAGGTATTGATTGAATGCCATGATCACATGGTGACCGGAACAAACAGGGCTCCCATCTTCCTGGAGCCACGGCTACTCTGGGGCTAAGAAACACAGTACCTGAGGTTTGATCCTGGCTCTTCCTCAATTCTTTGTTTCCTTGTAAAAACCGTGCTGGTCTAATTAAAATCCACACTCATCTTCTTTCAGTTTGCTCCTTTTCAGCATCTTTTTGTCCCGGGAAAAATGCTCTCTTCTTAGCCATGGTTCCAGTAACCCATGGCAGCTAAGGTCTGAAATGTCAGAGAACTCCAGGAAACAAACAAACAATTCAGAACTTTACAAACAAAGGGCATGCTGAAAAGCATGAGGGAGTCTCACAGCACCTCAGCTCCACTGTGCCTAGAAAGAGCGACATCATTTTGTCTGCAGTACCTGCTCTGTAAACGCCCACCTGCCAGCTAGGTACTCAACCAGCTTGGTTAGCAGACTGACTGTCACCCACCGCAGTGTCATGGTGCTCATGTCTAAACGACCCTTTTGATGAAATCACCCAATGCTATGTCACAGAGCCTGTGTCCTTCACCTTGCTTTGTCTAGTCATGAGAAGGGTGTGCACACACAGTAGGGAGTCTCCAGAAAGACCACATCCACACTCAGCGTCTTCTTGTAATGGTTTTTCCATTTTGTTACTGGCTACTGTTGGTACCTACTAGGCTTGTTTATCCACTAAATTTCCTCATAGTTAGATCCACACAAAGGAAAAGTGGGTTTTTAGGGTTCAGGTCTATCACAGCTTCAGGCATCCAGGGAGTCTGTGTCCCCCAACAGATAAAGGGAAACAGATCTAGTGTACCATAATCTCTAGTGCTTTGCACCATTCTCCCATTCTTTCTGCTCCTATTAGTTCATTTAAACAATACCTGGAGCAAGGAGAGAGCCCTGTGGAAGAACACTTGCATAGCTAGCATGCACAGGCCCTGAGTTTGATCCCAGCACTACAGATGAAAACAAACAAATATCTTTAAATACTTACTGTGTCCCAGAGACCGTACCTAGTGTTGGGGATACAAAGCAGTCGGCCTCTGGTCTTCAGCAGACTATTAAGTACTGTAGATTAAGTTGTTGGGGAGTCCCTTCAAAGCTAAATATGACATGGTCACCACCTTTGCCTGGCTCCAGGTCACTGCCTCCCTTTGTTAGGGTCCCCCACTCTGGCTTCAGCCACACTAATGTCTTATATGTGCAAAATCACTAAAGGCTCTCTCGTATTTAATTCAGAACTAAGAGGCCATGGGGGGGGGGCGTGTTTCTAGTCATCCAACAGCTAGCTACATGCTATCTCACCAATACTCCTATTCTCTGAGCACTTTACTTAAGTTCCATAATCTACACCTGCAACTTTCTGCCAACCCAGAGCAATCAAAATGTTACCTACCGCCAGATCTCAAACCTTTCAGTGCCAAAGAATCTTACACTTGGTAAAACCAGAAGCCTCAGGGTCTGTGTGTGGGATGGAACACATAAGCCTTGATTTTTAACACATGCCCCAGATAGCTTTCTAGGGGACGACTGAGCGAGCCACATCGCGCTGTCATTTCTTCAGTGGTCAGCGCTTATGTATAAAGAATTGCTACCTATGGGCATAAACCAGCTCTTAGTAAGTAAAGTAGACGCAACGTGAATCCAGGTGTTCCGTGTTAGGGGCTGATGTATGGAGCCGGTGACTAATAACAATAACCAGTGTTCTGCTTTCATTTCTGTCGCTGTGATAAATACTCTGACAAAAAAGCAACCTAGGGAGGAAAAGGCTTCCTTCCATTGTTTCAGAGAACCCAAGACCAGAGCCCAAGCACCTCGTCCCGTCACACCCGTCAAAAGCAGAGAAGAAACATCCCTGCTTATCTGCTGTGTATATGCAGCTAGGTTTCTTCACTCTCCCAGAGTACAGCATCCAGCTAGCTCATGTAGTGGTGTAGCCCACAGTGGGCTGGGTCTTCCTAATGTTCAACATCCTTAGTCATCAGGGAAATGCAAATCAAAACAACCCTGAGATTCCACCTCAGATTCCAACCAGTCAGAATGGCTAAGATCAAAAACTCAGGTGACAGCAGATGTTGGCGAGGATGTGGAGAAAGAGGAACACTCCTCCATTGCTGGTGGGAATGCAAGTTGATACACCCTCTCTGGAAATCAGTTTGGCAGACCCTCAGAAAAATGAACATAATACTACCTGAGGACCCAGCTATTCCACTCCTGGGCATATACCCAGAAGATTCTCCAATATGTAATAAAGACACATGTTCCACTATGTTCATAGCAGCCATATTTATAATAGCCTGAAGCTGGAAACAACCCAGATGTCCCTCCACAGAGGAATGGATACAGAAAATGTGGTACATTTACACAATGGAATAACTCAGCTATTAAAAACAATGACTTCATGAAATTTGCAGACAAATGGATGGATATCATCCTGAGCGAGGTAACTCAGTCACAAAAGAATGAACGTGGTATGTACTCACTGTTAAGTGGTTATTAGCCCAAGAGTCACTTCACAGCAACAGTAGGGCGGAGTGGGAGGTCCCAGATGGAGGACTTGGAGAAGGGACTGAAGGAGCTGAGGGAGTTTGCATCCCCAGAAAGGCAGCAACAGTGGCAACTGGCCTGACCCCCGATACTCCTGGAGACTGAATCATCAACCAAAGAATACACATGGAGGGACCCATGGTGCTGGCCACATATTCGGCAGAGGAGGGTCTTGTTAGCCATCAGGGGGAGGAGAGGCCCTTGGGTCTGAGGGTGTTAGATCCCTCAGTAGAGGAGAATGCCAAGGAGGGAAGATGAGAGTGGGTGGGTGGGTGGGTGGGGAAATACCCCAATAAAGGCAGGGGAAGGGGAGGGAATAGGGAGGTTCCAAAGGGGAGATCTGGAAAGGGGAAACATTTGAATGTACATAAAGTAGAAAAAAAATTTTAAAAAATTAAAAGAAAGAGATGGAAAAAAAACTCAAGGCAACCCAACAGAGGCGTGTCCACGGCCTAGCCTCACTCATTCAGCCTCTCTGCCCACCTGATGCAAGATTGCAACAAACCAATATTAAAAGAGATGAGCACAAACAGTATTTACAAATTACCACTCACTCCTGGCTTTCCACAGCATCTCCCACCTGACACTTCTCGATGTAGGGTCGCTAGCACTCCTGTCTTACAGAGAGCAGACCCTCAGCAGTGCCTTGACACAAAGGGAAAGAGTCAGGATCTAATAGACCAAAGTTGGGTGATGACTCTCGACGGCAGCTGTGGCAGGTGGGCAGATCACGTGACCACATCAGTCTGTTGGCTCACATGTGGAAAGGGGCAGCTCATAGGAGTTATACAAAGCTATCCCCGTGAAGCATCCGGCACCAACCCCAGCATATGATAAACAGAGATGTTAATTAGGCCACTTCCCATGACACAAAGTTACCTTTGTGAGGCTCAAGACTCTGCTCTCCTGCTTGAGAGGAAGCCTTCTATTCTGTGCTCTCTCTGTTCTAGGAGAGATAAGGGTACCGAGGAAGCAAGTCCATACCTTAGGAAGCAGACCTTCTATTGTTACCTCTGGTTTGGTGGTTTGGTTTTTTTGGCTGTTTGTTTGGCCTTTTTTTGTTTGGTTTTATTTATTTGTTTGTTGTTTTGTTGTTTTTCCTGAGACCGTGTCTTACATATCCCAGGCTAGCTACCAGCTTGCTGTGGAGCCAAGGAAGTGTTTGAACATCTGACTTTCCTGCCTCTATATCACACTAGTTCTGCTATTACAAAGATGCTCCACCATGCCTGGGTCGTGCCATGCTGGGAATGGCACCCACAGCTTCATGCATGCTGGGCAAGCACTTGACCAATTGAGCCACATCCCAAGCCCACAGGAGTAATTTTTTTCCACTGTATAGTTTCAAACTGGGCAGGAATGTAGCCACCATAACTTTCATTTCCAGTGATATTAACACAATGCCAAATGGACAGTGGCACCATGAGAATACTTTGTAAGGCAAAAGCCAAGAAAAGCCAGCACACGCTAACATGTAAAGGGAGCTGGAATTCAGAATACTTGCGTACCTAACGAAGTCCCTACAAGTCAAGAGTGGCTTCTTCATGTTTCTTTATCTAGAAATAGAGATATTAACGTACATAAAATGAGCAGTTAATTTTCTGGTTGAAGTAGAAAAGACGCCACATTCTGTTGGGAGCCGAGGTTGACTATGCTGTCTGTGAACGAGTCAAGAAGAAAGTTCAAGACAGAGCTGTAAGAGACAGAATGCACTTGCTCAAAAATAGTTGCAGTGCAAGAATGAATTAATGAGGCTGATCCTGCCAGACACTAGGAACGGGCGCCAGCCCTCGAGAGGAGCACCACACATCACAAGAGCTTACATGCAAACCCCAGGCTGCCCGATACTACACATAAAACAACTGCCACAAATGAGACCATGAGAGTCTGCATCAATTCTAACTCACACACACAGAAGAAACAGCAACAACACAAGGCATGTGCCCAGGCCCAGAAAAGAATTAAATGGGCAGGGAGAAGGAGGTACTGGGGGTGGTTCAGTTGGTAAAACGCTTGCTGGACAAGCATGGGGACCTGAGTTTGGAGCCCCAGTGCCCAAGCCAAAAGCCAGGCACAGCAGCATGCATCTGTGACCCAAGTGTTGAAGACAGGTGGGATCCACCACTGTCTAGCCAATCAGTAAGCCCAGGCTCAGTGAGAGATCCTGTCTCAAAATATAAGGGGGTGGGGGGACTAAAGAAGGCATTGACATCAATATCTCCCTCCACCGCATATACCACCTGAACACACACACACACACACACACACACACGCATCAAATCAGTATCTTAGAAAAGACATCATCCAAACACTGTTAAGTTTTCCTTTCCTCTCCAACAGTGATGTCCATCTGCCTTTTAAAACAGAGACCCACAGTAACCCATGTTCACTCACTGTTGGGGAAAAATTATGCCAAAACTTCACAATAAGCAATCAGTATCCTGGGCACAGATTCCCTAGAGGAGTCCCTGTCTGAAGAATGTGTCAAAAATTAGCTCTCTTTTCCTGCCTCCCAGCCTCTGTAGTTTCTGAAGTTGTCTCCATGCCAATTTCCCACAGTACAACACAGAACCACCTAAAAAAAAAATCTGGGGCAGAAAACAATATATCGGAACCACCTAAAAATCACAGGCCAGGTGAGAACCTGGTGCTCACAACTATTCCCTGGTATTCACAAAAGCAACCCTCTGCTTTATAGCACCAAGGGGCACTGGGAGAGGTGAGTCTAAGTGGTGTGGTCTCCATCTTCCATCACTGCCTCCCACCCCACCCACACTCCCAACAGTGCCCCTCCCCCACCTCCCACCCACTCACACTCCCAACAGTGCCCCTCCCCCACCTCCCACCCCACCCACACTCCCACCAGTGTCCCCCCCACCCCCACACAGCAACCACTCAATTCTTAGCCCTATAAACGCCTTTTCTCAGATGTTGTTCTCCCAGTGGGAAAAAGAATGAAGCGAGGCCTGACCACCAACTCCTCCACAGTTTCTTTTAATTTAAAGTTACAACAGGAGGGAAGAAAAGAGACTTCCTATTAAGGGACAAGTCCCTGAAGGGGCTCTTAGCTGACAATCGAAGGACTGCTCATGGCAGCGATCAAATCTAAGGCAACAAAGTGCTGGTGGCTCTGTGTCTCATCCCAGCAGGGGCTGGTGCTGAGGGCCACTTGAGTTCAGCACTTTGTGGCGCTTGTAAGTTGGTTTAGGATCAGTCACGCAGGGGAGCAAAGACTTCAGGAGGTGTTTGAGGCTTGAGATAAAATGCAGCCTGAAGTCCATTGCTGCTCCACTGAACAGAAAGCCTACAGAGGTAAGGAAACAAGAGTTCCCTCACTGGCACTTTGTTGGGAGAGTAACCAGGGGATGGTCAAGGTCAGGTGGGCTGTCTGCTCTGGTGTGTGGTGTCAGAGGGTACGGACTGAAGCAGGGGGAAGAAATAGACTTTTGAAAGGGAAGCCTGGAGACTCCCTTGCAGGAACACCACCTTCCAGTTATGCGAATTAGCTGGGGTTTAAATACATTCAGGACCACCTGATACAATGTATCCATCTACACCTGGCGGTTGCATGTTGAGTATGTTTGAAAGGAGCAACGTATTTATGAGCTTTCCTTCTGTGCTATGCACAGCTCGCAGTGTCTTGTAGGTGCACAGTTCGTTTACCCCTGGCTAGTATCCTGCTTATTTTACAAAGGATGAAAACAAACCCGCCAGGGAACTCAAAGAACTCTGCCCCCTTCCCCCAACCCTGGTTTCTGGTGGTGGTATGTTTTGTTTGCTTGTTGGTGGCTGATCCACCTGACCCGATCTGGAGTTATTAAGGCCGGGGGCTCTGTTGCATCTGCTCTGAGAGTCTAATGGACCCTTTTGTAGCCCTGTGGCTAGGTACTTACTAAGCACAGAGGCCAGACGTGGACTTCTCCCTGACACAAGAGCCAAACGGGAGCTTCAGGTCCTTCCAGGCAGCAGACCCCACCATAGATGGTTCCTATTTTCCTAGTCAAACCTTTCATGAGCTACATTAGTCAGCTGAACTTCTTCCTGCTCAATCTCCCACGTGTGTTCTTCTCTGTGTATTCATTCCGATCTGCTTTCAGAAAAGTGTGCAGAGAAACCTAATGTCAGAGCAGATCATTTTTATTTGCCTTTACCTATTTATGTAGGATGAAAAAGGTTAATTACTTAAGGAACACTTATCTGAATAAAAGATAGAGCCCACAGTCATGCCAAATACAACATCTTTAATAAAACCACATTGTCAATGATCAGATAGAGATGCTAACCGGATCACTATTTTAAAGTGTTGATTTCCACCTTGAGAAAGTGATTTTTTTTTTTCAAAAAAAAAAAAAATCATACACTCAAATAAGTTTAAAGTATAAAACAAAGCCTCAAACATATGTGTCATGAGACACTGGACTGATTTGGAAGGGAGGGAAAAGAAGAGCTGAACTGACTAAGCAAGCAGCTCAGACACTAGCAGTGTCTAGCAGACACGCTGCTAGAAATGTCACATTTTTTTTTTTCTAGTGCCATCCACAATATGCATCCGAGAACACTGCAGGTGCCCGAGTCAATGGTCCAGTGATAAGATGCCTGCTGTATAAGCATAAGAATGGGAGTTCAGGTCCCCAGTACCCATGTAAAATGCCAGGCACAGGCACATGTGTCCATAACTCTAGTACTCGGAAGATAGAGACAAGCAAATACCATATCTTGCTGAGCAGTCAGCATAGCCCCATTGCTGAGTGATCAGTTCGGTGAGAGACCCTATCTCCAAAGATAATGTGGAAAGCAATCATGGAAGATACCCAACATATCCAGACTACGTCCGACCTCCACATACTTTTGCATACAGATGCAATGTACCGGAACACACACAAACACAGGAAAGAAGGAGCATTATAATTTGCCCCTTTAGAGGTTAGAAATAGGCACAGGGCCCTTTAGATTTCTGATCTCCAGATAAGGTTTTGAATGAATCACCCACAGACCTAAATTGGAAAAGCTCCCCAGCTAAGGGGGCAGCATCTTCTGCTTCCTGGCTCCTTCCAGCTTCTCTACCTTTTTGACTTCGCTTAGAGTCATAGTAAGAACAAATTTCCTTGGTTTGTCAGAGAATACCAACTGACATCATCAAACATTGAAGTAGTTAAACACCAGTTGAGCACAAAAGGTACATGCATGTCTTTGGGGGTTTTGTTCGTGTGTGTGTTTGGTTGGTTGGCTTTGGTTTAGAAACTTAGGCCTGATGAGGAATGCATGACTCTATACCTGGAGACATAAATACTCTTCTCAACAAGACACACTATCTCGATGGCTCAATTTCCCCTCTAGTTTATCGCTGGGCTACTTTATTCATGGTCTCAGCTGTGAGTGGGACAATCAGTTACCGATAAGGTCTAATTTGGTGGGCACTGAAAACTAGCTTTGATTTCTTCTGCTTGCCTTTATCCGTGCAATCTTCACAGCTCTTTCTCTGAGAAACCGAAAGGTCGTAACAAATGGGGGGAGGGGTGATAATATCATCCAAGCAGAGAATTAAACCATAATGAACTATTTATACCTTTGAATTAATTAGCTTACGAACCAGAGTTTAAATGGGCCAAATGGGGCAGGAATCTTGGAAAGGCTCATCAAAGCAACCTGGACTGCGGTCAAGGCCCTTCCTGAGATTCAGGGGCCTCATTAGGAGAGTTTCAAAGGCACCTACATAAGGCAGCTAAAGGGGTAAGGGCTTTCTGAAAACAACTCGGAGCAGATTCCCCTAACAATTTTACATTTGACCTTAACTCAGCTTTAATGCCAGGAACTGAATTTGATGATGGAGTTTAAGAACGAGTCCTACAGAAGTGTCCCAATATGGCCTAGCAGCAAGTCCTCAATATACCAGGTGTCTGCTCTCTCCCCTTAAGGGATCCAAACACATCACAGGCCAACATCAAAGTTGACAAAATAAAAGTCCAATTTTGTTCCAAAGAATGTTTTAAAACTCCATATACTCTTCTGTCAATGGTAATTTCTCAGACAAGTTAAATCTTGGTTTATCAGAAACCATTAACTAACTTCTGCGTATCCCAAACCCCGCTCATACATGGGCACAAGAGGCTATATCTGTGATACCACGCACAGAAAATGAACCCCAAGACCCCACTAGAACTTGACAGTCATTAACTGTCCAAGTTCCCCCAAGCTCCCCCAAATGGGAAGTGGAATTACAAGACTGATCATAATTGGATTAAGACCCATAATTCTTTAATTCATTCATCAAATTGAGGCATTTGGAACAGTTTATTTACAGAGTTGTTTAGACAGTTTTGTGTGGTGTTTCTGAAGATAAACCAAAATGCCTCTCTGAAATAAGTTTCAGAGCCCAAATCATTAACATATGAGACTCAAATGTAGACAATTTACAAACGGGTGTTTTAAAACATTCTTTGGAACAAAATTGGACTTTTATTTTATTAACTATCTACAAATCTAGTTTATACTTTCCGTGAAACAGGCAAGCACTTTCTTCGCCTCTTAAATAAATTTACATTTATTAAACCAAAATTTAAAAAAAAAAAAAAAACAGACAAACAAAAACATCAACAAAAAGTCCCCATGTGAAAGCACTTTTTTTTCAGGCCTAGACAAATAGTTTCCCTGTTCTTCTCAGAACTCTATGTTTATGCCATGCCTTAACTCTAGAGTTGATCAGGTACTTGGGTGAATGACACAGGCTCTACCAATCAATCATATCTCATCAGCCACACTCAACATTAGAATTCTCAGCTCTTTGAGAGACAGGATTTCGGGAAATCTCAAACCAGAGTTTTCTCCTTCCGGTTTTCTCTCTTGTATTTGCTGACCGTGCCTTGAAGGCCATGACTGCTTATCGCTCAGTGAGAGGACAACGCTTTTAATAGACAACACATTCTTGTATGCATAAGCATTGTGTCGTATTCTTAAGTGTGTTTTATAAGAAGACATTTCTGCAAGAGTTCAAACGTCTTTCATTTTAAACTTCTGCCTTACTTCAGCAAGAACCCCTGTCTGACCCCCCGAAAATGTTGTCATACCTTGCTAAGAAGTTCAATTCACTCCTTTCGTGTGACACCTTGTCTGTATGCTCTCGGCATACAGAGTCTTAGAGTCTGGGCAAAGCGTATGCATTTTCTCTTTGACAGGGCCATACGTCAGTCTAAACAGGATGTGTGCCTACATGTGCAAACCTAAGGTAACATGAACTGACTGCTGCACTTCAAGAGCCTCCTGGTGATTTACCAACTGAGCTTGGCAGATGTGAGTCCTTTATGTGTGTGTAACACGCATCCAGCCAGGACCGTTTGAACACAACAACAAAACTAACTCAGGGCTTCTGTCTTCAGAACTAAAGCGTTCTCCAAGCATGAGAAGCTTATACTGTCGATAGAGCAGCTCAAAACTACCCATCCAAACAGGGTACAGAAAGGAAAAAGAAATTAAACCAGAGAGCAAACAGGGAGCGCCAAGAACGTGATAAGCAAACCACTGGAAAGAAAAAGGGAAGAAAAAAAAGAAATTCTCTCCAGGATGCTGCTACATAATTAACACAAATAACTAAATAATTATGCATATCCCTTCCCACCCCCACAATTAAATGTTTTTAAACAACCCTGGTGATGAAAGATCCACCTTTTAGGCAAACAAAGCAATCCCTGGCAGTTTGAGGATTTGAGACTGGATTGCGTCAGTTTTTAAGTGATGCCTGCGATTTTTATCTCCTAGAGTTCTGAGGAAGAAAGAGCTGATGGCATAATTTCCAAGAGAATTTTGCAGGGTGCCCAGGAGAACTTTCGATGTAAGCGCTTAATGTTTTAAATCACCCTGGCTGAATTTATCTAGGCTTTGGCCTGGGAGCTATATTTAAATCAGGAAGAAGCAACCCCTGGAAGCTGGGCTCCCTGTATCTGCTTCTGAGAAGAGATTCCTCCCCTATCTACGCAAACAGCCATCCTCAGACAGCCGGATTCCTTTAAAATGAGACAGATCAAAATTTAGTGGTTCTGTACAGTATAAAATTGTCCTCCTTTTAAATGCTATAAAAGTCAAACTTTGGAGGAAAGAACATTTCCGTATACTTTAAAGTATACTTTAAAAAACCATCTGGCCCTTAACCTAATCACTCCTGGCCATCAATCCCCCCCCCCCAAAAAAAACTCTGTTCTTTTTCTGATTGAAAACATCTCTTGTCTATAAATCTCCCACCAGCATTTCATTGAGTGTGTGTGTGTGTGTGTGTGTATGTGTGTGCTACTAGAAGCCATTATTTATGAACACCGAGAAAACAAATCACTGTCGTCTCTTCTGCTTGCCGATTCCCACACTTATTACCCAAAATCCCACAGAGTTCCCTGTCTTGCCCTTGACTGCAGAGCTGTGCCAAGCAGAAAAAATTCTCTGGGGAACTCTGTCCCCGTGCCTTTCTTAAGAAACTCCTCTTGATATCTGGATACTGTGAACATCTCAACTGGGTTAGAATAAATTTCCAAACTTTTGTGAGGCAGGAAAGCCATTGGCCACCCAGAGTATCCAGGGTGGCCAGCCCCAAAAGTGTGGGCTCTGGGCTGTGCAGTAACACATACTTCCTCATTTTGACCTGCTTCAGCTGATTAGGGGAGACTGGAAATGAATTCGAATTCCTCACTCTTAGGCACCGAGACTAAACAGTTTATTAATATATTCACTTTGCAAGATGATTATTAAAATATGAGAACTATGTCCCGCGGATCTAAGGCCGGCCTATTGATAACTTCTGCTGCTTTCAGACGCACACACTTCCTAATCCAACTTGCTTTCAACCTGTGTGACCTCTGTTCCCTTCTTACTACCTACATACTGTAGCTATGAAGTGCAAGCGGAGAGGGACATAGCACGTAAGTAGTTTACACTTTGCCCAGAGTGAGGGGCAAGGGGGGAGAGGGAGAGAGAGAGAGAGAGAGAGAGAGAGAGAGAGAGAGAGAGAGAGAGAAGTTGCAAGCAAATGAACGCTTCCGGTTCTCTGAAATTTCTCAAATCCAGACGGATGAGACTGATTTCTGAAAATCGGAGAAGGACTGAAGACGGATAGAGGGACAGAGATTGCAGAAAGCGAAACAAAAAGACAGAAGAGCTGGGGTGATGGTGACGGGTGGGCTCAGAGGGCTCTTTCTATTCTAGACAAGAGCAGGGATTTTGTCCAAGTTCGAGGGTCTGCCCCTGGAAACGCACAAGGCTAGCCCGGGGCTGATCCCCGCCTGCACCGCTTGCCTCCCCCAGCTCCCATCACCGCCACCACTTATAAAACAATACCGGCAACAGGACTCGGGCTCCTCCAACAGCAGCCCAGAGAAAGTTGGCGGGTCCCGCGGATCGCAGCCCCCTCCCTCCCGGAAGCGGGGTGACAGCGCCCCCCGCAGCCTCCCCCCCAGCCGGGCCCAGCCCCCTCCCGGGACTTGAGCAAACTCCCGCGCCCCCTCCCTGGGGCTGCGCGGCTCTCCAGCTGGAGCAGGGCGCCTTGGAGGGCTGCCCGCCACCAGCACCTCCACAGCGGGACGCGCCACAAAGTTAAAACGCTGCGGTTCACGCACCTTACCGGCTCTGCTTAATCGCTCCTCTGACGCGGGATGCGCAGCAGCGGGCGGGGGCCCCGGAGGACCCTGGAGACCGGATGGGGCGGCTCGCCTTTTGCACTCTGTGTGTGTCTGTGTCGGGGTGTGTTTGTGTGGGGTGTGCGCGCGTGTGTGTGTGTGTGCGCGCGCCTGTCCCTCTCTCTCTTTCTCTCGCTCTCTCTCTCTCTCTCTTCCACCCCCCCACCCCAACCTCTGGCTCCCTCTCTCGCTCTCTCTTGCTCTCTCGCTCGCTCGCGCTCTCTCTCAAGGACGAAGTAAAATCCCTCAGCTGGTCATGAGGCCGCTTCGGAGACAACACAATGCTGTTGGAAATAAATAACAAAAGGCGAAAAAGACAAGTGGGAACAATGGGGGAGGCGAGGGCAGCGCTCCAGCCGCCGGTGACCGTGGCCGGCGCGCGCCCCGGGGTGCGGCGGAGCGGGGGCGGCGCGGGGCGGGCGCCGGAATCGCTGCAGGTCGCCCCCCTCCCCAACCCAGGGTCCACCCTGACCTCCTGCCTGCGGCCGCGCGCGGGCATCCGAAACCAGGGAGCCCCTCTCACGATCCTCCCGCTCTGCTGCAACCCAACTGGCTTGTAAATAACGCACCGATCGCCCACACCGTGCAGGATTCCCCCCCCCCCCTTTAATCTGCCCTCTGCTTAAAGGAGCGATCAGACGAAATGGCAGGAGTGGAAGGAGGAGGGTTAGGAGGGGGGAGCTTGCTTCTATCCCTGCGCGATCCTGTCTGGTCAAGTCCCCTTTGTCAACTTCTTCGCCCTGCTCTCCCCCACCCTGTCCCTACGGCGCCCACCCCCCATGCGCAAACAGGCTTGCACCTTATGGCTCGGGGACGCGTGTGGGGGGTCTGCAGGGTGTCGGTGGAACCTTCTAGGTAGTCAGCAGACCCTGGCTGGAGCGCCGCTGGAAGGTTCAGATTTTAAAGCCACTACTGCCTTTCCAGAGACGGGCTCTACTATACCCGGGTCCCCGCTGCCTTTTGCGTGCGCTCCGCACCCACCTACCCCTTGGGGTAGAAAGGTGGGGGAAAAGTTTAGAAGCTATTATCTATGCCTCAGGGGTGGCTGAACTGTTTTGATTCTGAGTGTATTCAGCCAAGAAAAAAAAAAAAATATCACCCGATGCCCAAGAACCGGGGGTTGAGATTGAGGGCGAGATAAGGCAAGGCACTGGGTTCCAGAGCTGTGCCACTCGGGAGCACGAGTTACATCACCACCAGCAGAAACTCGGTGGGTGAACCGCCCCGACAGAAGCTGCGGGCCTGACGGAAGGTGTTCAGGTGTTCGTTGACAGCTCCCGCACTGCTGCTCTTCTTGGCTCCTCTCTTCTTGCCTTCACTGACTTAAAACAGCTGCGCGGGGGTGGGGGTGGGAGGTGGGGGGATGCTGGGGAGGGGATCTCCAAGAAATCTCTAGCCAAGCTGGGGCAGAGATAAGGACTCCTGTAGTGACCCAATGGAGCTGGTGTTCAGGTAGCCAGTACTGGACTGGGGTGATGGCAAAGGGGACCAAATAAAAACAATTCTAGCAATACCTTTACTTATTTATTTACTTATTTACTTATTTATTTACTTATTTACTTATTTATTTACTTATTTATTTATTTATTTATTTCTCATGTCCCTTTCTCTTCTTTGGCTTTCATGGGCTTATGTGTTCTCTCTCTCTCTCTCTCTCTCTCTCTCTCTCTCTCTCTCTCTCCCTCCCTCCCTCCCTCCCTCTCTGTGTGTGTGTGTGTGTCTGTGATCCCCCTGGGAGGAGCATTCCTGACCTGCACCTTGTCCCCAGCCACCCCCAGCATTTCCCAGGGTGCACCAAGGCTACCTGGAAATCAATGACCCTGATGTTTGTTCTTCCTGGGCCTGCAGGAGCAGGGCCCTTGCAACAGCCTGGGCATCAGGCTCAGGACCTGTCCTGTCGGGTCAAAGGCCAGCTCTCTCCCCTGACGAATTCTCTGGCTCTTGTCTAAAAGGGAGCTGTTAGGAAGCAAGATGGTGGGTGTCTAGATGCCCATGACACCCACAGCCCTGAAAAGCACCTCTTCTTTTCTACCCCGTCTATCCTTGGCAGGTGGGTGGGTTGTGGATATCTGGGATTGTTGCACTCACTTGTCTCGAGTGGAAAATTTCCGGGGAGGAGACGTTTAGACAATTGATTACTTCGTACCTGCTTTCTAAAAATGGCTAAACACCTTTCTCTTGGTAGAAAAGTGAGAAATGCAAATCTTAATAACTCCGAGGCAGAAATTTCTATGTGTAAACACAGCCATTATCCACTCCGACAAAAAAAAAAATCCCCTTCAACAAATATTTGATAGCATAGAGCCCAGTAATTAAGGGACAATCCAATAAGCCCAGAGCTTTTGTGGGGTCTCTGAATTTCCGCTGCTGAGAATTCATACATTGGGTGATCGTTCGCTGCTAGCGTACAGCTCTGAATACGGCTGTCTCGCTGTGTGCCCTTAAACACCCTTACTGTTTAATCAGAGAACTGAAATAATAATCACAATAATAAAAATATGAAACTCTTGAACTAATGTGGCTTCCCAACACTGAAAAACAAATCTGTGTTTGAATGAAATACCTTCCTTATGTGTCCGTTTTCTCCACGGGTTCTCTGTCCTCCTGTCAGTCATTTGCAGGTGTGATCTATGAGCTCAGTGATGACTTCAATCAAAGTGCTGCTTTTGTTCTGAGGAGTTCTTGGGCTGGAGAGATGGCCATTAAGAGTGTGTACTGTGCTTGCAAGAGAGAGGACCTGAGTTCGGTTCCCAGCATCCACATCAGGAAGCTCGCACTGTGACTCCAGCTGCAGTAAACTATGACACCTCTGGGCATCTGCACTCATGTGCACAGACACGCAGACACATACAGATAATTAAAAACAAATCTTAGAAAAGAAGTAGCTCTTGCTGCATGTAGGACGGTCTATGGACTTTCTAGTCTTCTAACTCACGGTTGTTCAAAATTGGCTATTGCTGAGTCAATCCCAGTTCCTCCAAACAATTAGCAAAAGGCAAATTAGGACCAATTACAAAATACTAGGCCCTTGTCATACCGACCAGAATATGCATAACCTTTGTAAAGACATTCTCACACTATATTAATTTCCATAGGGATTTGAGCTTTCTAGAACAAACTACATGAAGAAAGAAGGTTGAAGCAGATTCTCTCCCCATGGGTCTCTGATGGTGCCAACCAAGCAGAGCAGCCCAGGGCTTTAGTTCAGGTTCGTCAGTGTTACAGCTTTGGGGCCAAGATATCCTACAGGCAGAAGGACCCAGGCTGGTAGAGAGAGAAGACCACAAGCTCCCAGTCTTTCCCAGTTATTGAAACCACATGCCCTCCAGACTACCCTTTGATTATTACATATGGCAACAGCAAAGTTGATTGAAAACTCCCAATGGGATGTTTGTTTGTGTTACAACACCACACACACACACACACACACACACACACACACACAAAGTGGAGTTATCACATTGAACATCAATGTGCCCATTTATCAAGCATGTACCACATCCTGGATGCTTAGCCAAGTGTTTCTTGAATGTGATCTTTTCTCTCCTTCACATGAAAGACTTGCAAGAAGTGTGACACCCCTGCTCTGCAGAGGAGGGAAGGGAAGCTTGGCAAGGCTAGGGAACTGTCCAAGGCCCTGCTATATGATAGTGACTGCACTAGATGCACACTAGCCTTGGGTAGCTCCAAGCCAGTCCATTCCACTTCACCTTGACTCCTCCTGTATCGTGGCAGTGCCAGTTTGCAGTGGTAAATATTAGCTCATTGCACATGGACACTTAAAATGCCAAACTAAGGTTGGGCGGATAGCTCATTGGTAGAGCACTTGTCTACCACACAAAACTCTGGCTTCAATTCCCAACACTGCAACAACAAAGGAAAATGCAAAATGTATAGGATATAAATTCCAGACACGAGTTCTGTTGGCAATCTCATTCACCTTGGACTTTGGATAACTGTGTAATTCCTAAGAAACTATGTGTGTATCATAAGTGGAGGGAAATACATAAATATTTTTTCAGGATTTTAAACAGTAAGTGTGAAATTATCTTATTTTGTAGACTAGGCAATTCTACATTATATGTATACATACTTACCCATGTAATTAGTATATAAACAAACAAATATATATATATATATATATATATATATATATATATATATATAATTGAAAAGTTAAGCTTTTAAATTCATAGACTTGCACAGGTACTTCCCTTTACATATGCAAACTCACGGAGTCAGTCAGATGCGGTCAGGCATATCTGTCACCCTCATAATTAAGAGGCTGAGATGGAAACTTCACAAGTTCAAAACTATTCTGGGCTATGTTACAAGTTCCAAGACATCATTACTCCATAACAACACTCGGTCTCAGAAAGAATAAATAAATAAATAAATAAATAAAGCGAATCCTTATTTACTCACTTGAATAAATAAGCCCATGAGTTACATAATTTTATTCTCTCATCTCATCAATACAAGAGCAAACATTGGAGAATTAGGTACGTATCAGAAGGCAAAAAGGGATAGTGTGGGTTCAAACCAAACAATGAGAGACTTTGTCATATTGCCTTTCAATGTGCATATAGGCATAGCCATATGTGTGTGTATATGTATATACACGTATATATGTATACGTATATGTATATATATATATTTATGCAGATAGTTGCTGTATGTATACAGTATATTTATGCACCTATATTTATGCAGACAATATACCTACGTATATTCATGGACAGACATAAACTACACGTAGCTAGAAATCATACCAACAGCAATCAGAAATACTTATGGATGGATGGGTAATCCTCTATGCTAAAGGTATTCAAGACAGATTATTGAGGCCACATGAATTCCTCGAGTGTATCTGGAGATATTGGGAAAGTGCTATTAAAATTAGTTATTGGTATGAAGTATTAGTTACTGCCCTATGTGCACGAGGCCCACTGGAGGATTTGTACAGAAATGTGTGAAAACAGCACAGAAAAGGTACTTGGGAATCTAACAATGAAAAGTCCCGTTCCTTTCTCTTACTACAACAGAATATCAGACTCAGTAGTTTATAAAAAGGTTTATTTATTTCCCTGTTTGGGGACTACAAGCCCAAAATAGATGACTGATTCTTCTATCAGCAGGGCATCACGCCATCAAAATGGGGAGTGGGTTAACCAGAGACACTCAGTGGGGGAGACAACCCACCTCACCCCAGTCCTTGACAGAGCCCTAGGACTTAGTTCACCAGGGTCACACCCCATGCTGAGGTACCTTCCATCCCCTTTGTGGACCCCAGCAGGTCACCAAAACTCTGCCTTGGAAAGTTCAGCATCAAGGCAGCTCTGGGGGAGACAGCTGTTCAGCCCACAGTGAAGCGTGTTAAACTCTGAGAGGAAGCCATCAATGGATGAAGCTAGAGAGCAAACACAGCCCCTTCCCAGTGACTGGTCTCTGTTTCAATGTTTTAAATTAGGGTAGGGGTCCAATCTCCTCCCAGTAGCAGGAGCAGAGTATTAAATGTTGATCTAACCTCAGCAATTATGGACTCAAAACCCTGACCTCCCTTCAAAGGAACCTGAAAACATTTGATAAGAATTTGAGATAGAGGAAGGATTTGTTTTCCCTGGGGCTATTTTTATCTCTCCCCAACAGCGAGGTACAAGTCAATTTTGGGCCGTGAACTCCAAAATCAACCCACTTTATAAAAGTGACATTTTTCTTTTTCTGTCCTGTCCCTAATTATGAAATCTGGTGTCATCTAAAGAAGGAGTGGTAACTACAAACAGCTTCCAGGATGCATCACGAGCTCCCAGCATATTTCCTCATCTCCCGGCATGCCCTGCAATCTCCCAGCATGCTTTATAACCTCCCAGCATGCCTTGTTTTCATATCTGCCATCCTGCATTTTAACTATTCCTGACTTAATGAGCCACTTAAGGGAAAATTGGAAAAAGTTGCCTGTTTTCCAACTGGGAAGCTGAGACAGGAGGATGGCTGTGAATTCAAGGCCAGTTTGGATTACTTCAGGCTGGCTTGAGTTACAGTATAAGATCCGGAACCCACACATATGCCCTGCCCAAGGTAAAAGCATGCTATAGGCACGAGTTTGGTGAAAAAGGAGAACCATCTCTCAAACTCTCCTCTGACCAGACACTCATCATAAACACACATCCTTAATAATAAAACCCCAGTAAGAGTGCTGAGCACGGGGTGCATGCTGGGCATTCCACAACTCAGAAGACTAAAGCCGGCTAGTTGCTGTTCAAGACCAGCCTACAGTCTGAGTTCTGGGCTACCTGGGCTACAGAGTGAGTTCCTTAAAGTAAATAAAAACAAATCTACAACCCTATGCCTAAGAAATGCCACACACTAAGCTCCCATTGAAAAAAAAACCACACTAAACTTTTGAAAGCCCATTACAGATACATATGTTTTCATTTAGAAACTACTATGAAATTGAGTGTTCTTTCATTTAAATGTTCCCCTGTGGTTCCACAAATTAAAGATCGGTAGTGCGGTATTAACAACCAAGAGCTGGACCAAACTGAACTGCTTAAAAACCGTTGGCGGAGTCGCCAACCACAGTTTCTATAGCTGAAGCTGACCAAAAAGGGGGGTCACTTAAACATTTTTTTTAAAAAAAAAAATCTAATTTTTAAAAACTTATCCACTTGGGTATATATTTTAGAAAGAACTTTTTATGTCAGACCCAGTTTTATAAGGGAAATAATGTAGAAAACCCAGATACGTTAAACCACAACCACGCTGCTCTCATTAGCTAAAGGGATTTATTATACTCACTGTTGATTTTTTCCTTCCTGGGACAAGAACCAGAGGGAATAACAAAATTAGTTCTAGTCAAATTCAACAGTGTACTCTCACCACATCCCCACATCTTGTCCCTTAGCCTATGGGGCTGCTTTCTTTCATTCATTCATTCATTCATTCATTCAATTTGACTTTTCACATTTCGTTTTGAATTAGGAAGATATAATGTGGCAGTGTGGGAGGGGTGGGCCTTAGATGTGAACGTTGTTCTTGAGAGCCCGATGGGGAGGAGTGTCATGAACTGCTGTCTTCCGGGTCTGATGGAGCCATTGCAGCCATGAACTCACAGCAGCTCTGGTTACCTGCCAAGCTGGAGCATAGGTGAGGTAGAACTTCCTGAGGATCCAGCGCTACAGAGGAGAGAACTAGAGTGGAGGTTTCCTCGGAGGGAGATGCATTCCTTTTCTTAAGGATGTGGCCCCTGCAAGATTCTACTGTGGATGCTCCACACCTGCTAGGGAAAGACTTACAGTTGGCAAGGGAAACATGGGAGCTGGAAGGAGGAAGTGAAGATTCTATACGGTCAGATTTCACTGGATACAGGAATGGACTTGTCAGGAGTAAAGAGAAAATATTGAATTGTCTTTCTTAACATATGAATTGCCCTCACGCTTAGCCCTTTACTATATCCTGTGTTCTCTACGATTACAGCATTTTTTTTTTCCTATAAATAAGTGCGTTGATTTTAATTATGAGCAAGGAAGAAACAATTGGTGTTTTAAACTTTGCAGGCACATAATCCCAGCACAAAGAAGCCTGATACTAGGGGATCAGGATTTAGTAGTCGGTTTCAGGATCACACAAGATGGAGATCAGCCTGAGGGCTGGGGCTATTGCTCAAGGGTAGAACATCTGCCTGGCATGTCTGGGGCCCCAGGTTCAATCCCCAGTACTGACCAGTAACAGAGCTCTGTGTGTGTGTGTGTGTGTGTGTGTGTGTGTGTGTGTGTGTGTGTACATATGCTGTCAGTCAAGGTCATAATATATTTGTATACACATATACACATACATATGCAGACCTGTGTGGAGGGGATCTCAGAAGGCAACCTGCAGGAATTGGTTCTCTCCTTCTGCTGTGTGGGTCCTGGGAGTCAACTGCATGTCATTAGGAATGGCAAGAAGTGCCCTTACCCTCTAAGCCATCTTGCTAGCCCAAGATCACGTATTTTAAGTCCAAGTCCCACTAGTGCTTAAGTGTTTGAATCTGTGAACGGATGATGACTCTTGGTTCTTCTATTTCCTTCAGACATTTAGTAAAGTATTCCCAATTGCAGCATACATGACATGTGTCATATCATGAAATAAATTGGACAAACTAAAGTTGGAAATGCGTATACAACAAAGAAGGTAGTTTTTAAAATAATCAGTAAAAATGTCCTTGCTTTAATATCAGCAGTTTGAAGAGAGCCACTCACTTCTCCGCCTCTAGATATCTGGGACCTCCAGCCCTGTCTTCTTGGAATTCTGATTGAATTAATATCTTTGTAGAATTAGGGATTAGACCCAGGGCCTCATGCAAGCCAGGTAAGCACACTACCACTGAGCTATGTTAGCATCTATCTATCTATCTATCTATCTATCTATCATCTATTTATTTAGATACAGGGTTAGCCTGAAACTCACCCTGTAACCCTGGCAGACCTTGGACTCACTCAGCCACCTGAGTGCTGGAATTACAGGAATATACTGTCATGTTTGGCTTACATTTAAAATTCAATCAATAGGTTAAATGTTTTGTTTTTGTTTTAAAAAACACATTACTTTAATGTACTTTATACCAAGTCCTCTGCCTAGTCAAAATGACTCTCCCAGACATATTTTCTCTGGGATATTGTCATCAATACGATTACTATTCTACTGCTGTGCAGCTGTTTCCTCGGAATTGAGACAACCCCTCCTGGAGAGATGAGGGAGGGATGTGCTCATGAGACTCAACCACCGAGCTTACAAGGCTCAGGAAGTTCAGAAAGTTACAAGACTCACTAGGCCCCACCCTGAGGTTACAGAAGCAGTAAAAGGGGCAGAGCAGAGCAGAGACTCTACTGTGGAGTTTCACTCATCCATGCAGTTTGAACAGTCAGCTCCAAAGATGTCACTTTCATGCTGGGAGGGCTGCCTTACACTCACACACTGGTTCACTAAGGCAGACTTGGGGGGCCATCATTTCTATGCCATTTCCGGTGCCCTATCTGTGGTGAATAAACATGTTCTCGAGTCTCCCCAGGCAAAGCCGAATGGACTCTGCTTATGAGATTTGCTCAGAAGTCATTCCCTTATCTAGCACATCCCTCTGACCACACAATACAGCTGATCCCTTTTAGCTAATTTAACTTTTAATGCTGGGCACTTATGGAGACAGCCGGGGCCACTGATGGTCTTCCCACTTTCCTCTAGTGAGGAATTATGACATATGAAGCCCTATAAAGACAATGAGGTGGCTTATCCAAAACAGGGCAGGGAGGGTGGAGGACACACTCCAGTGTAACACTGTTAAAGGGGGATTCGCTTTCCGATGGGTCTCTGAAAATATTCATGGTTAAAAAGTCTAGGGGTGTTGTGGTGGCTTTCAAAAAACGAGAAGTCTTCCAGTTAGCATCAAAAAAGGCCAATTTCCCTGGTCTGGCCCTCTATGGATAAAATACGAGGGGACAGGTCAAAGAGGGCGTGTGGGCTGGGGAACCAAAAGTTGACACATTCCACGAGATGACGTAGTAAGTCAATAGCGGGGAACTACAGACAGGAGCAGAAGGTGGGAAAGGACTAAATAGCCACTCAGTTTTTCTAAGGTAAAGTTAATGGCCATCCATTCCATTCTATACAGAATAAAGTAGGCTAGACTGCAGATTATGTTGAGCATGAGAGGAGAAATTACAAAGACTGGATTGGCCGGGCAGTGGTGGCGCACGCCTTTAATCCCAGCACTCGGGAGGCAGAGGCAGGTGGATTTCTGAGTTCGAGGCCAACCTGGTCTACAGAGTGAGTTCCCGGACAGCCAGGGCTATACAGAGAAACCCTGTCTCAAAAAAACAAACAAACAAACAAACAAAAAAAACCAAAAAAATAGCAAAGACTGGATTGACTATCACCTTAAGCAGCCTGCCAACCATATTTCCTGTGTGAGAATCATGGTGTGGCTGATGTCATCCCAAATAAAGATGGTTCGTGGACAATAGGCGTGTCCCAGGCTGAGAGTAGAAGGCTTGGCTGTAGTGACCTTTCCAGTGTGAGCCCACACTGTTTCAAGTCCATAACCAAGGAAGTACCTTCAGGTAAAATGAAGCAGACAGCAACTCTCTACCAACCAGGCTGCCCCAGGACTGCCACACCCGTGCATGGCGAACAGGAAAACAATGCAGACTAACTTAACAACAGGAAAATGCTGAGTGGAGGGGGTGAGTCTTGATGGCAGTGAGGCTCACAGTCGAAGCTGGCTTTGGTTTTGAAGATGAGTTTTATCCTGTCCTGTGGGCAAGCTCCTGAAGGGCCCTCCTAGCAGCTGCCTAAGAGATGTGACTCTGATGCTTCTTCACACGAGGCCTGGAACTCAAGTCACAAGGGAGAAAACACATGGAACCTCAATTGCTTGCCAGTGGTCATTCTAAGTGCCAGAGATGCAGTGATTAGTTAAAAAAAATAAAATAAAAAATTGTTTTAAAAAATCCTGTTCTCACTAGAAGTCACAAATCCTACAGGAGCAAGATAGGGGCGAAGGAAGGAAGAAGCAAGATACTAAAAATCAGAAAGCAGCTATGTTTACAAATGAAGGGGTGTGGTCAGAAAAGACCTTCCACAGATGGTGAGGGGTTTTTCTACTGGTTCAGAGTCAGTTCCATGTTTTCTGGACCCTACACCCAGAAAACTCTATGCATGAAAAAAGAGCAAGCTTTGGCTGTTTCTCTTTGGAGTGAAAATTCTAGATACATCTCAACAGAACCCAAGGGCTGTGGTAGAAAATAATTCCTGGGGGCAGCAATATGGCTCACTAGGGAGAGGAGCCTCCCAACAGGCTTCACAGCCTGAGTTTGATACTTGGACCCTCAAGGTTACAGGAAAGAACCAAGTCCCCAGAGACTTCCCATGATCTCTATGCACACAGATATGCACAGTTGCACACGAATGTGCACATGCACACAGATAAGCGCACTTGCACACGAATGTGCACATGCATAGAGTTAATTTCTTAAAATACTTGAAAAAAGTCTATCCTGGGGGCCACTGCTTCAATAACCCACAACATGGTAAGAGCATGCAGATCCCATTGTAGCTGATTCTATGGTAAGCTGTTCATCTGTCTCTTTCATTTATTATCGTAAGATCACATGAAATGATAGCTACAAAAGTGCCCTGTGATCTTTAAAGATGACTGCATCCAACTCTATCAACTTACAAAAACACAACGACTTTGTCAGAGTAAAGGTGGTAAACCCTCACAGAAATAATGAAGTTATAGAATTTGATTCTTGGGCAGTTTGCTTACTTACTTGTTTATTCATTCATTCGTTTATTTTTGAAACAGTCTCAAGTAGACAAGAGCAGCTTTGACCTTGATTTGTAGCCAAAGATGACCTTGAACTTCTGATCTTCCTACTTCTATCTGGGGTCACAGGTATGTGCTACCAGGGCTGGGTTCAGAGTTCAGGGCTCTGTGTGTGTGTGTGTGTGTGTGTGTGTGTGTGTGCGCGCGCGCGCGCAGGCACACGCGCGCGTGTGTCCGTGTTGCGTGTATACACCCTACCCAGGAAGCTGTAGCTCCAGCCTCTGCCTGAACAGCGGCCCTCAGTGTGACTGTAAGGGACTGGGCTAGAGCAAGAGATTGGAGCCCTGGAGGGGCTGGATCAGACAAGCACCTGCTGTCACTTGGCGCATTGCACAGACAGCACAGCAGCATTAAACCACAGAGACTTTCCCATGTGTGTGAAATGCATCATGTATTTAACTGAAGGGAGACATCACTGTAAAAAGTGAAATTGACTCAAAGAACCAAAAGCAAGGAAAACATAAGAAATTAAGACATAAAGACAAGATCTATTCCCTCCCCCATATACAAACGCATAAAACCAGCCGATGGGAAGTCTCCACACAGACTTTTTAAGATGCAGAGCCCTTTTAAGTGGAATTTCCTTCAGTGGACCAGGATCTGTGTCGGAGTTCATCATCATTCTGTGCTGCTGGTTGCAGAGGAGAAAGCGCCCCTAAGGCACTGTCAGAACCACAAGCCTTGGCCTTTGCTGCAAATGGAATTTTAGAAATCAGCCTACGGTTATTCAGCTTCAAATCATGCAAGAGCTTCTTAAAATCATTCACCCATCTTCCTTCTCAGTGCCAATACCTCAGCCGGGCCCTGGACACTGAGAGGGCATTAATGCCTGTGAACATAACACTTAAGTAGACAACATGAGGTCTTTTAAGATACAGTGTTAGTGTGGTAAGTGACAGCTGAAAGCTGTGTGTGTGTGTGTGTGTGTGTGTGTGTGTGTGTGTGTGTGGTGTACATTTCCATACTTTGTAAAAAAACAAAACTTTCTTTCTCTGGGGGCCACTTTCATGTCTGACTGATCCCTGCCATTGTCTATGCTGTATTATGCTTCTGGCAAAGTGGGAGGGGAGACAAGGCTTCAGAGGAACTAATTTAATGAGCTCTGGCCCTGCACACAGGGCCAAGGCACCTGGCTTGGCAAAGCCACAGGGAGGCCAAGGCCACAGCTCCAAGACCTTAGCCACTGGCTCAGGGCAAAGGGCAGAGAATTTGAACACTAAGAATCTGGAAGTAAGAAGTAAATTTTTGGAAAGTACCTTTCAGTTTATTTTCTTGAGAGCGGCATGCTCCATAAAAGTAATATCAAGAAATGAGCATTTGCAGTTAAAGAGGTGGCTCAGTAGTTAAGAGCACTCACTGCTCCTGCAGAAAACTGAAGTTCCCAGAGCCCACATCAGGCAGCTCACAAATGGCTGCTAACTCTAGCTCCAAGGGATCCGACACCCCCTTCTGGCCTCAAAGGTCACCCAATCCCACCAGCACCACCACACACACACACACACACACACACACACACACACACACACACACACACACAATGCACCTTTAAAAACATAAGGCTGAGAACCCTGTATGCATGTATGTTTACTCTGCTAATCTTTATGATTGTCTCTACATTTTCAACAAGGAATCTGGAGTACAGACAGGGCAAGAATCTGTCTCAAGATTCTATACCCGGTTAGTTATCTTCTTTTTAGAAATGCTGAGAAATGTAAAAATAATGCCAAATCCCAGGTAGTATGTATTGACAATCAAAACATCCAAGGTCTGGGGAGCCAGTTGTTTGGTTAAGAGAGCCTGCTAACCTTGGGGCAGAGGTCATGACCTCATCTCTCAGCAGGTCACAGACACCTGAATCTTCAGTTCCAGGAGAATCCAACGCCCTCTTCTGCCCTACACAGGTACCGCACCTACTCACGCATACACCCACACAACTTAAAATAAGATAAATCTTTAGAAAAATTGAGTGAAATGTAAAGAAAAGTTTATACTGTCATACATTTGTCAAGCCTTTTAATTTTGTAAATACAATCAGGAAGAAATCCATAGTACGAAATGTAATTCCAAGTGAATTTCTGGCTTCGGTTGATGCTGAGAAAGCTAAAATGTAATCACGCCAATCCTTAAAATAAGAAAGAGCTTTAAATTGTTTTTAAAAGAAAAGAACTAAGCTTAAAAATGTTAAAAGAGATACTAAGCTTTAAAAAAATTAAAAGAAAAACTAAGCTAAAATATGATACCATGAGTTTTCTGAGTGTAATGAGAGAAGTCATCTCTAAGTAAACCATCAGCCCAAACTCTGCCCAGGTGGAGCATTCAGAGTCACAGTTGGTGAATATGTCCCTGAGCTGGGAAACGCTGGACCTACTCATTTATAGAAAGCTGTCACCATGACTGGTACATTACTGGAGGCCATGCAGGAACTAGCAGGGGAGTGATTAATGCCTCCTCACCTTGTGTTAAGGGTTTCCATTGCTGTGAACAGACACATGACCAAGGCAACTCTTAAAAGGACAACATTTAATTTGGGGTGCCTTACAAATTCTAAGGTTCAGTCCATTATCATCATGGCGGGAAGCATGGCAGCATCCAGGAATGGCGCTGGAGTAGCTGAGAGTTTTACATCTTGATCCAACTCGCAAACAAGAGAAGACTGATTCTCATGTAGTTAGAAAGAGGGTCTCCAAGCCCACCCCCACGTGACACACCCCCTCCCACAAGGCCACACCCCCTAATAGTGCCGCTCCCTGGGCCAAGCATATTCAAACCACCACACCTTGATACACTTTACATGGAGGAGCCCCACCAGGCTCTCACCCACCAGGCTCTCACCCACCAGGCTCTCACCATGTACTCTCATTGCCCTGGCTCCAACAGAGGTGAACTATAACTAACTATAGTAAAACAATGCACCCAGGGCCTCCTCCGTGATGGGGGAAGACTGTACCAATGCCTCGCGCCCACTGGGAGAATGACACCCTCCCTCTTCAGCTCCCACCAGCCTTCTTACCTTCCTTCTGTTCCCTTGGTTGGTAAACCACACTCAGCAGCCCTGGGCAAACAGTTCTACAAACTTGTGACCTCAGAGAAGGGAACAAGGGAGAAGGGGGAAGGGGAGGAGAAATTGTAACGGAGAAGACAAATTTGTGACTGTTTCTGCCCCCAAATTTAGGGTTTATTTTGTCAGATTATTGGGATTTTCTCTGTGACCACACATCCTACACTACCATAGTAATACGTCACTCAGGAACTATAGATTATAGCAAAAGAACCAAAATCACAGGCCCTTTGAAGATCACCCAGGGAGGTCCAATTCTGGAAAGAAAATAAAATCAAGAACAATAAGTAATTTGAAGATTCTGGCAGCATTGCTACAAGCAAACACAAGCCCAAATATAGATTCAGCCAGACCCGACTTCAGTCCGCATGAGCAGTAACTTACATGATTGCCCCTGAGGGATGTTGGTTGGTTTCCCTCTCTACCTTCCTAGCTTACTACAAATAGACTAAAAACCTCCTTAGAGTGGTGTAGCGAACTTTATGACCAGACTCCATCACCAGAAATGTGCCAAGTCTCACTGCTTGGAGATCAACAGGTATAGTATGACACAGATGATGTAACTGTTGTCTTAATATGTGTGTGTGTGTGTGTGCATGTGTTGTATGTGTGTGTGCATGTATATGTGCATATGGTGTGTGTGTGCACTTGTGTGAATGCGTGTGCACATGCGTGTGCACATGTGTGTGTGACCATGTGTGTATGTGTATACATACACATATACTCACACACTGTCTCTCTGTGTTTTCTTCTGGCCCAAATCTTGATGATGCCCAGGGTCATACTTCTGTCAATGAGTACTCTGGTACATTTCAACTTAAAGTACTCTAAGTCGCCACCTGTCTTCTTTGGCCTAATTTCACTCCATGGATCATTCTCATAAACTAAGATAAGAATATTCAGAACATTTTTCCATGAGAAACTCAGTATTAGATATCAATACTCAAGAGTAAAGGGACATAAAAAGATATACTATGCTAAACCAAATTACAAGAAACTGGAGTGGCTAACACTGATTTCAAACAAGTTCAACCCCAGAAAAAAGCAAGATTATTGGTAATGAAAAAAATGATAAAAGGACCAGTTCTCCAGGAGGACAGAAATCTCTTAAAGACATAAGCATCTACCATGAGTATCAAAATGTATAAAACAAAAGCTGACAGGTGAAGGAAAAGACAGATTCAAACATAATTCTAAAACTATTTGCTGTTTCATCTAAATTATCTAATTTATGGATTATCATTTTTCATATTATTCCTTGATCATGAGAATCAAATTTAAGATGATGTTTAGGGCTCCACCATCCCTGTGTCAATAACTGAGAGTTTCATAGTCAGAAAATAAGCAACTATCCAGATGACCCAAATGGCAGTATCAGTTAACTTGGCCTAATTAACATTATGGAATCATTCATTCAAGGGCAGTAAATACATTCACCTTAAGCCTCTATGTAACAAGCACCAAGACTGATCCCCCCCCCCATTTCAAACCCCAAATGCTCAACAGATGGAAAAGTCTTAGAACTATACAAAGCATTTCTCAGACAAAACAATAAAGTCACGTAAATATTACTGTTCAAAATAGCATGTTTATAAATACAAATAAAAATAAAAGCACACTTCAAGCCACACATTGATCAAAGAGGATTTAAGAGAAGGTAAAGAGACTCCTACTAACTGTGAGGGACATCACAAGTTACTGCAACCTAGTCCTATGTCCTAACCAACTGAGCTAGCCAGGCAGCTAACTCACTAAAATTTATACCACACAGAAGAAGTGTTTAGAGGGAAATTTAAAAGCTCAAAAACCAATCATTTAGCTTAACATAGAAAAGTAGAGAGCATGGATAAAAGTAAACTAGATGAAGTCATTGTTTTTAATAGCTGAGTAGTATTCCATTGTGTAAATGTGGTACATACTACTCAGCTATTAAAAACAGTGACTTCATGAAATTCTTAGGCAAATGGATGGAACTTGAAAATATCATCCCAAGCCAGGTAACACAGTCACAAAAGAATGGACACAGTATATACTTACTGATAAGTGGTTATTAGCCCAAAAGTTCAGAATACACAAGAGTCACTTCACAGCAACCATTGGGCTGAGTGTGAGGTCCCAGATGGAGGAGTTGGAGAAGGGACTGAAGGAGCTGAGGGAGTTGGCAGCCCCAGGGAGGGAGCAACAGTGGCAACTGGCCTGACCTTCTGATACTCCTGGAGACTGATCCACCAACCAAAGAATACACATGGAGGGACCATGGTGCTGGCCACATATGTGGCAGAGGAGGGTCTTATTAGCCATCAGGGGGGGGAGAGGCCCTTGGGCCTGAGGGTGTTAGATGCCCCAATATAGGAGAATGCCAAGGAGGGAAGATGAGAGTGGGTGGATGGGTGGGTGGGTGAATACCCCCATAGAGGCAGGGGAGGGGGGAGGGAATAGGGAGGTTCCAAAGGGGAGATCTGGAAAGGGGGAAATATTTGAAATGTAAATAAAGTATCAAAAAATAGCTTAAAATTTTTTTTAAAAAAGGAAATAAAATCATGAATGCAAAAAAGAGTAAACTAGATGAAGAAGTAAATAAGGGAAATAATTTTATATCAGAATTTAATGAAATTAAATAGTGAGTCAAAAGAGAAAATAAACAATAGCTACCTCTTTATTATTGATCTACTCTCTGGCCTAGCTTTCCAAGAATAATAAGAAAAGACATAAATTATTAATTTCAGAAATGAAACATGAAAACACACTACTAATCTCATGAAACAGAAAAGACAGATAAATAACATGAGTAATTATAACCCTTAAATTAGAATAGGTAAAAAGGATGACATCTACAAAAGACTCACATTCCAAAATGCATACAAGAAGACACAATCAACTTCAATAGACTTATGCCTAGTAAAGAGATTGTACCAATAATCAGTAACTTTCCAAAAGAATGCACCAAGCATGGATGGCTTCATCAGTGAATCTTGCCAAGCCTTCAAGGAAGCAATGCTACCATCTTCCCCACAATCTTCCCCAGAAAATAGAAGCATGGGATGGCTCAGTGTTAAGAACAGTTATTGCTCTTACCCAGGACCTGACTTCAGTTTCCAGCAACCATGTGAAGAAGTTTACGACCTCTGGTAGCTCCAGTTTCAGGCTCTGGCTTCATTCTCCAAAAGTGTGTGTGTGTGTGTGTGTGTGTGTGTGCATGCGCGCGAGTGTGTATCTGTGTGTGTGTGTCTGTCTCTGTGTGTGTGTGTGTGTGCGCGCGCATGCACAAAATTAATTAATTCATTAATTAAAAATAAAATAGGAAGCTGAAGCAGAATGACCACTCCCTTATTTATCCCATGGATCTGACATTACTCTCCTACTAAAACCAAAGAAAACATTACGGGAAACAAAATCAAGAGGCTAATGCCACCTGCAAATGTCCTCAATAATTTGATTTCCTGGTAGGATGGAGGATAACAAGTTGTCTCCATCTGTGCAGTCAAGGAAGATACCCAGAATAAGAAGGAATGGACTCTACTCAATGCATCAGCAACTCACAAAGTGTGGAACAGACACTTGAAAGGTGCAGAGAAAAGGAATGAGCCCACCTCTCACAACTCCGGCCACGTGCCTGTCCTGATAGAGAATCCCCATCAGAAAGTCTCTCTTCTCTCTGAGCTATACTAGGGATTCAACCATCAGGAGCAGACAACTCACTAGGAAGACAGCTAAGTAAAGTTGGAAGAGAAACCCAAACCCACAAATGTTTTTGTGTTGTGTAATCACAACAGAACAAGGCCAGAAGCTAGAAAGGGTAAGACAACAAAATTTCTCCAAAGATCATACCGCCACACCAGAAGAAGAATTAAAATGTTTACTTGTCAAACTAGTCTATGATTTCAAAGAGAACACAAACAAGCTAATACATGAGGTGACTAGAGCAATCCAGGTAAGAAAGTTGACAAAGGTGGTGAGAAATTCAGCAATATGGGTGAAAAGATCTGCAAAATGGGAAACAAATTCATTGCTGATATTGTTTCAGGGAAGGCAAATGTTGAAAATTAAAAACTAATGAATAAAATTAAAAAGTAGTCTGAAATATGAGCAACAGACTCTGAGTGTTGCAGATGGTGAGGGACAGGGACAGTTCTCCCACTCTCATGACCCTGGGACCGGTTCTCCTGCCTGCCATAGGTGGACACAGGATAGGGGAGGGGAGGACATCTCTCCCTTGTCTGCTCCACTGCACAGCAGGCAAGAGGCAGTGCCCACTTTCCAACACTCACCTGCAGCCCCCACATTCAGAAGCAGCTCTACAGTGCTGCCCAGACAAGGTACAGACAAGGTCTACCCTTTCAAGTGCTACAACTGGTGAGGAGCAGGGCCGACTCACCTGCTCTCACAACACAGGGCTCTGGTCTCCCATGGCTGTAGGTGGCAAGGGGTGGGGAGGTAGGAGGGTATCTCTCCCTCATCCATGCCATTGGATGGAAGATGAGTGGCAGAGCCAGCTCTCCCATGCCCAAACCCTCAGGGCCAGCACACCCACAACTCCCACAACTGAGAGACCATCTCTACTGTGCTTCCTAAGTGACATGCAGATTGCTCTCTCAAGTACTGCAACTGGCTAGGGGTGGGGTCATCCCTACTCTCAAGCCTTCAGAGCCAGCTATCCCACGATGCCCAGGCAAGAAAAGGACACAGCCCCCAGACATGTCCAGAGCCCAAACTAGTCTGTCTAAATTTTGGTGGTAACTGAGCCCTACTGCTGAAGGGCCATGGACTCAGATGTGGCCCCTGGTGACAGCACAGGTCAGGACCCCACCATGGTCCCAGGTGGCATCACCGGCTACTCACATTGGGCTATTCCCCACTAACCTGGACTCTCCAGTTCTGTCTCTCTTTATGGTGCCCACATCCTTCTGTTTCTCTTTCTCTTCCATTTCTCCACCACTTACTTGCTCCTCTTAATGCCACCCGGGGGCTCTGAGTGTCTGGGGTCATCTCAGGAGTGGTCTCAAGAGTGCTATGCCCTGCTCATACATTATGGCATTGGGCAGGAGTCATTCTGGGCATGGTATGCCCACATCTTAGGCCTGCATGGTGCCAGACTGGTGGCCAACTCAGGCTAGCTCCCTGTCTGGGCCCCCTGGCATTGATCTGGTAGTCATCTCAGGCTTGCTCCTTGGCCAGACCACCCACATGGCCCCTGGAGTGTATGTGAGGGGATTAGGGTGTGGGGAAGAGAGGGGGGACATCTGTCCCAGCTCACGCCTGCCAGAGGCCTTCGGTCCCAAACGGGGTTCTTCTACTCTCCCACTAATTCCCTGTCCTAGGAGCTTGTTTGGGCTTGCATAGTGCCAGACTGCTGGTCATCTCAGGTTCACTTTTCTCAGGGATGTTCACAGGTCAGAACACAGAGTGTAGACATGGCCTCTCGGTTCTCTGTCGCCTACTATCACATATGTGACACAGCAGCCACCCCTGCAATGCCTCTAGGGACAAGCTAAGCTAACTTTTTGATCAAAAGTGAGCAGTGAGTGTTTTTCAGGTAGCACCAAAAGCATTTAAACGAAAACAGGATAGCCTAAAGTATTGTATAATAATAATAAATGTTAAACTCTTAATTTCTTCTGCTTTTATTACAAAGAGATTCTACCACGGTCAGTGGCAAATACAGAGGCCCTCTAAAAATCTGGCAAAAGATGGTATCTTAGTCAGGGTTTCTATTCCTGCACAAACATCATGACCAATAAGCAAGTTGGGGAGGAAAGGGTTTATTCAGCTTACACTTCCACATTGCTGTTCATCACCAAAGGAAATCAGGACTGGAACTCAGGACAGGAAGCAGGAGCTGATGCAGAGGCCATGGAGGGGTGTTCCTTACTGGCTTGTTTCTCCTGGCTTGCTCAGCCTGCTTTCTTATAGAACCCAAGACTACCAGCCCACAGATGGTACCACCCACAGTGGGCCCTCCGCCCTAGATCACTAATTGAGAAAATGCCTTACAGCTGGATCTCATGGAGACATTTTATCAACTGAAATTCCTTTCTCTATGACAACTCCAGCTTGTGTCAAGTTGACACGAAATCAGCCAGTACAGATGGTGACCCTCTCCCACCAAAATGTAAACATACCAAAAATGGACTCATATTGATGCAGGGATTTCTGGCTTGATTTTACTGTTTTAAGAGAGTATTGGCTTTAGTCACACTCCTTATCATTGTACACCAAGTTTGCTTTAAAGAATAACCTGAATATCTTACTATTCTGTTGAATTGTTTTAAAGAAACCATTGTCAATTTTTTCTAAGAATTTCATATCTTATTGAGGATTTTATTTCACTGCTTGATCATGGTTGAAATGCAAAAATTATAGTTGTTTAAAATCCTTTTAAGAAAACAGCTCTTAAAGGCTAGAGAGATGGTTCAATGGTTAGGAGCAGTTACTGCTCCAGCAGAAAACCCAAGTTCAGTTCCCAGCACCCACATGGCTGCTCACAACCACCTGTAACTCCAATTTCAGAAGATGCAATGCCCTCTTCTGGCATCTGAGGGTACTACATGCATGAGGTGTCCATAAACTCAGACAGCACACAGATAAATTAATATATTTCTAAAAAGCAATTCTGCAACAATAACTGAACCAGTTAGCCAAATTGCATATTAACCAAAACAGAAAATATCATAGCCCTGCTCTTAGCTGGTGAACAACTCCACCTTCCACAAAGAGCTGTTTCTGGCACTGCGCCATTTTGGACGTGCTTTGGGTGAGGTATACACAGTTCCTCTGTCACTGGGCAGATTACAGATCTTGCCTCAAAACCTTATTACATATGCTTATTTGAGGTCTATGAGTCATGAATTGAAAGGAGTATTTTTGAAGATCAAAGAAAATGAAGATCTGATCCATTACCAGAGATTCTAACAAACCGCCAAGGTGGGGAAGCAAATTCTCTCTGAGCATTACTTTAATCAGCATTGCCTTCACGGCCTCAGTAAGGAGAAAGGAAGGCAGGTTTAGGATATAATCCATGGAACTGCCTGACATGCTCAGATCTGAAGATAAACGCGCATCACAAGGAGGGGAGAAAGTGACTGCAGGCGGATACCCTGAGTGCTTTATAGAGTACCAGGAAAAGTGAAAGTCCACAGCAAGTAGCAATTCCTGGGGAAGAGGGAAAAAAACCACTGAAGCTGACAAAAAAGTATTTTTCAGCTACTTGGAAATTAAAAAGAGGCCTCCTGTTTCCAGATGACTCACATAATTCTGCTGGGAAGGAAAGCAGGTAGATAGAATGCGCATTACACAAACTTGTACATAGAAACGTACTTTTGTCTACGTTCAAAACGGAAAGCCAAACCAATCAATATTGAGGCATCCACGTCCTAAAGGAAGCATGGAGAACAGAAGAAACGGAGGCCCGAATAGAAGTGCAGTTAGACAAATGATAAGGCCCTTTTGCATTTATGCTTTGGGGACAGGGAGCCATCAAGAAATGAAATGACAATGTGGTTCCTATACATAATACAATTCTATTAAGCTGTAAAGCAAATTAAATCATAGCATTTGCAGGAAAAGAGGTGGAAATGGAGATCATGGTGTTAAGCAAATGTGAAGGAAGAGGAGGAGGAGGAGAGGGAGAGAGGGAGGAAGAGGACGAGGGAAAGTAAGCAAGACCCAAGACAAATGCTACATGTGCTTTTCTCTGTGCATAATCTAGGTGTGTGGGAGAGAGACAGAGACAGACAGAGACTGAGAGACACACATGCAGAGAGAGAGAGAGAGAGAGAGAGAGAGAGAGAGAGAGACTGGGAGGGGGCATAAAGTAGAGGAAGGAGAAAGATGTCTGAGAGAGGGCCTCTGTGGGGAACGTGAGAGAGAAATGGGAGAGAAATGTGCCATGGAGGGAGTGGCTTTTTGAGGGGAAGTTGGGTGAGATTCCTGAGGAGCAGAGGTGAATAAAACCGTAGTATAATGTTATATACATGTGAAAATACCATGCTTAAACTCATAGTTTTATGTGCTATAAAATCAATAAAGAAGACCACAGATACACAGAAAGTCCCCATCACGGACATGTGGAAGTTGATAGAAATCCCCGTGTACTTTATTCAAACTCACTGAAGCATGCATACACTTTCTTTTCCTGGCTTTTGCTGTCGCTGCTTCTTGCTTCCCTGTAACCCATGTTCTACTCTTTTCCCATTCATCTGTGTGTGTGTGCATGTGTGAGAGCATGTGTGTGTACAAGCTCTTGCCATAGTACAAGGGTGCAAGTCAGAAGACAAGTTACAAAAGTTGGTTCTCTCTTCCCACCATGTGGGTCCCAGGGATCACGTTCTGGGTCAGGCATGGTGGCAAGAGCCTTTACCCACTAAGTCATGATGCTAATTCTATCAAAATTACTAAAGATTAAAAAGTATTTTAAACGTGGGTGCCATATATGTGTATACAGGAGCTTATAGAAGTCAGAAGAGACACTGGATCCCTGGAACTGAGCTATGGGTGGTTTTCAGCTGCCATGTGGGTGCTGGGAACTGCACCTGGGTCCTCTGCAAGAGCCCAGGGTAAGGATTCCTAACCACTCTTCTCTGGGCTCCTGTTAGAAGTTTCAAGACGGAAGCATTAGGGCACTTGATGGAGTGTGCGCTTTCTGTTTTGTTGTTGTTGTTGTTGGTTGGTTGGTTGGTTGGTTGGTTGGTTTTTTTGTTTGTTTGTTTGTTTTTCAAGATAGGGTTTCTCTGTATAGCCCTGGCTGTCCTGGAACTCACTCTGTAGACCAGGCTGGCCTTGAACTCAGAAATCCGCCTGCCTCTGCCTCCTGAGTGCTGGGATTAAAGGCGTGCTCCACCACAGCAGAGACCCTGTGATGCAGTTCAGGTTGGATGTCCATCACAGGCCTGGTGTCTCATTACATATATATGTCTGCATCCATAGGCATATATCTCTTGGGTGCAAGCATGTCTGCAGAGGAGCTCCATTCTTTAATACAGTGATGCTGGTGATCTAGTTCCTGTGTCCTGTCCCTGACCCACAGAGCAGCACTCTCCCAAGGCTCTGATCTAGGACACCTGTTACCTTCCTATGTGTCCTATTTTGAGAGCCGCCCCCCTTTTCTGCATGGTTCCCTTTATGATTTAATAGATCACATCAGATGCAATGATTAAAAACACTCTAAGTTAATTAATGGGGTGTAAATTATATGAGGGGTGCAGTATAAAATTACAACCAAGACTTAGGTGTGGGCTTCCCCTCCTCTGCATATTCCCAGGTACCATTGCTACTCTTGATACATAATATACCAGCTCGGGGCTACAGTCCTCACCAAGAGAGTGTGACAAGGTTCAAAGGCTTCTCTAGAGCTTCAGTAGCCTGCTGGGTGGTCATTAATTCATTAATCAAATGTCACACGGTGGGGCAGGAAGGCATGTTGAAATCAGGGCCATGGAAGAAACCATCCACAGTTGGCCTAACTTCCTGTCCTATGCGGTTCTCCGTTGCCAGGTTTGGAAGGGACCTAAGTCATAAACAATGGAGGTCTTCATGCATCTTCTCAATGGCTATTTCCCATGACCCTGAGCTCATTTCTGTTGTTTTAAAACTAAAGCCATCTGGGAACAAAACAGAAATGTATACCATCCATGTCTTATGGACGATCGGGTCCAGCTTGTTTGACTTTAGAGGAAGTAAGTTGATTCCCTGTGTCATAGGGTCTCCTGATGGTGAACACCCTCTGGTCCTTGTTTTCCTACAGTATAAAGGTTAGGTTTCCCAGCTTATCCCTGAGTTTCCCCGGCTAGGAAAGTCCCCTAAAAAAGTCTGATTCCAAGTTCAGACTACAGATATTCCTAGCTGCTGGAACATTGTTTACCGCATCTGCCTTTCAGGAGAATATGCCTTGTTTCCAACCATGTTGAAAATATGTGGTGTATGATGTACAGTTAACGCTCCTGACGCATAGACCATCTCTCCAGGAGGATATTTCAAGTACAGCACATGGGGGATTGGTTTGAATTTCCTGACACAAACACGGTTCCCTTTTGGATGTAATCTTATTTGTCTGTTTCACAGGCTTTCAGAGCAGAACGGAACACACCCGGCCTGTTCCAACGATTCCCGGAGCAGGACAATTGCTTCCCTCATTCAAACCATTTCAGGCCTATTACCAGCTATGCTCACTTCCCCAGCAGCAATGCTGGGCAGCTGGTATGAACCTCTTCTCAGTTCCTCTTGCTCAGGTACCAATAAGGCAAGCTCCCCTCAGCCTATAGGAATGCAGCCTTGTGTGTGCTCATGACACAGAGGAGGGGACACAGTCATCAAGACATAGGGTTGTAGCAGCAACTTCTACATGTGTCCATGTTATTTCTCTTTGTGTTCAGGTGACATCTTACATAAAGACCTTTTGGTGTCCCAAATGGAGATTTGATAAGCATATATATATATATATTCATTAACATTTCTGACAAAAACATACTACTCAACCTGAAAAGATAGAACTCACTGGCCAGCCCCAAGAGACCACCTCCTATGCTGGTATGCCCACATCCTTCTTTCCATTTCAATTCTTCATCCTAAGTCTGATGAGTAGCAAGCAAGAGACAGAAGAAACATCCTCCTGGAAGAGGAGTCCTGTTGACAGCAAAACTAACCTAAGAACTTTCTAGAAGCCCTCTGAACAGCCCTCCCTGGGAAAGCACCTTGGCTCTCTCTGAAGCTGAATTGAACGTTTTCTTTGCTAGCTACTCATTCATTCTTCAAAACAAAAACTTTCTTCAATGTGCCCCCTGCTCCAAAACACACACAGCAGGTCCTGCCCTGACACGTGAGTTGGAGGTGTGAGGCCAGCTTCTTTTCAGTATATTCCCAGGTGATTTTTCAGTTCAGCCTATTTATGTGTAGGAGCAACCATCTGCTGAGAGGTGAGAAACTGGACCAAGGGACCATGCATGCTCCTGGCTCATGAAGTAGGCCATGCAGCAGCAGCCTGCAGCCCCACACAAATGCCACAGGATGTCCAGGTGGGTTGACGTGTTAGGTATCTGTGCCTGTCTCCTGGACTGACGCCCTGACTACCTGCAGCTCAGTTGGTAGGGGCCTGTCTAGGGTATTAGTTCCTATCTCACTGCTGTGACAAAATACCTGACAACAAGCTGACTCACAGCTAGAGGGGATAGTCCGTCATGGCAGGAAAGTCATGGAAGCAGAAGGTGATGGCCTCAGGCAGCAGATCCTGAGGATGATTGCTTCTTCTCGCCTTCTCCATGTTGTTCAGCCTACCACCCTGGCTGTGGCATAGTCCCACCCACATTTAGGGCAGGTCTCCATACTTTATTACCTCAGCTAACCTTCCCCAGAGAATCCACCAGACGCATGCCCAAGACAAGCCCTCGGAGGCATACCCACGTCTCCTTTTCCGGGTGATTCCACATTCTCTCAAGCTGACAACTCTAACCATCACACCGGACACATAGCAAGTCCTGGGTTTCGTTAATAAAACGCCATGTGAATACCTGTAGGCCCACTCCTCCTGGCCTCAGCATCAAGGGGATTGCAAGTTCAAGGCCAGCCTCAGTTACAAAAGCAAATTTGAGGCCCCAAGTCTGAGTTATATGAAACCCTATAACAAGGACACAAAAAAGGAAGGAGGGAGAGAAAAGACAAGGAAAAGAAAAAAATAACAGAAATTAAAGGAAAAAAATCAAAGCCTGAGTCATAAAACCCATGCTCTCAGTATTTCTGGCTAGCATGGAAGGAAATAGCCCCAAGAACAATTCAAAAAGAGCTAACAGACAACCTAACGTGAGAAGCACCTAAAGAAATGCTCAGCATCCTTAGTCATCAGGGAAATGCAAATCAAAACAACCCTGAGATTCCACCTCACACCAGTCAGAATGGCTAAGATCAAAGACTCAGGTGAAGCAGATGTTGGCGAGTATGTGGAAAAAGAGGAACACTCCTCCATTGCTGGTGGGAATGCAAGCTGATACAACCTCTCTGGAAATCAGTTTGGCGGACTCTTAGAAAAATGAACATAATACTACCTGAGGACCCAGCTATTCCACTCCTGGGCATATACCCAGAAGATGCTCCAACATGTAATAAAGACACATGTTCCACTATGTTCATAGCAGCCATATTTATAATAGCCAGAAGCTGGAAACAACCCAGATGTCCCTCCACAGAGGAATGGATACAGAAAATGTGGTACATTTACACAATGGAATACTACGCAGCTATTAAAAACAATGACTTCATGAAATTTGCAGGCAAATGGATGGAATTTGAAAATATCATCCTGAGCGAGGTAACTCAGTCACAAAAGAATGAACATGGTATGTACTCACTGTTAAGTGGTTATTAGCCCAAGAGTTCGAAATACCCAAGAGTCACTTCGAAGCAACAGTAGGGCTGGGTGTGAGGTCCCAGATGGAGGACTTGGAGAAGGGACTGAAGGAGCTGAGGGAGTTTGCATCCCCAGAAAGGCAACAACAGTGGCAACTGGCCTGGCCCCCCAATACTTCTGGAGACTGATCCACCAACCAAAGAATACACATGGAGGGACCCATGGTGCTGGCCACATATTCGGCAGAGGAGGGTCTTGTTAGCCATCAGTGGGAGGAGAGGCCCTTGGGCCTGAGGCTGTTAGATCCCCCAGTAGAGGAAAATGCCAAGGAGGGAAGAGGAGAGTGGGTGGGCGGGTGGGTGGGTGGGTGGGGGAATACCCCCATAGTGGCAGGGGGAGTGGGGAGGGAATGGGGAAGTTTCAAAGGGGAGATCTGGAAAGGGGAAAACATTTGAAATGTAAATAAAGTAGAAAATAAATAAATAAAAACAAAAAAAATAAAATATTTGTCGTGAATTTAAAAAAAAAAAAAATCTTCCTTATGTGTTGCAGTTTTCACGGTCTACAAAATAAAATCCATTCCTGAAAAAGTTTCACCCTTCTTAAGCATTCCTGACTAGAGCTGGTCTTTGCTGTATGTCTCGTGTGTCGTCATCCATGGGGCGACCGCACAGGTGACCTTGAACCTCCACCACCTCCCCTGAGTCCTGCTGACCCTCCTGTTACCGCCCCAGGATAGTCACTCCTCACATCTCAGGGTCCTTCTGTTTCTTGACTCTCTTCCCGTCTCTTTCGTCCTTTTCTCTCTTTGCTCCTCTCTCCATCCTGGGGATCAAAGCCAAGGCCTCGTGCATGCTAGCCGAGTGCTCTACCACTGAACTACACCCACAGGCCTTTTTCAACTTTGATTCTGGAGGCAAGATCACAGTAAGCGGCCCAGCCTGGCCTTGAACTCACTCCTTAGCAGAGGCAGGCCTCCAAGCTGCTAGGATGGCAGGCCTTTGTCACAAACCCAGTCTTGTCTCTGGCATGCTCATCGACTTTCTGTTCTT
>JADRCH010000233.1:550804-563076 GCA_019843965.1 Rhynchomys soricoides | reverse complement strand
GGTGTGTGTACCTAGAATCTTCACATTAGAAAACATACTTCTCCCACCCCACCCCCCACTGTCCCATCTCGAGTCCCCTTTCCCCTACATTGAGGCCCCTGCGTCCTATGCGGCCCCGTTTCTGCTTCTTATCCCACTGTGTGTTAGTTAGGTCTGGATTCTGGCTATGGAGTCACCTATGGATTCCCACTTGTCTTGCTGAGTCTGGCCACCTTTGCTGAGCGTGATGCTGTTCAGTTCCACCCATTCTGCAGCAGACGACATCTTTTTCTTGGGGTAAAAAAAGTGCCTGCTGTACATCCGCGCATTTTCTTTATCCGTTCTTCTGAGGCTAGACATCCAGGACGGTCCCATTTCCCCACCCCTGGGACTAGGGCAACTGCGACCATGCACAGGCAGCTTTCTCTGTAGTAGGAAACAGGCTCCAGGTACGTGCACATGAGGGCTATAGCTGGACCAGTTAGTGTTTCGAGGAACCCCACGTTATTCTCCGCAGGGCTGTACTAGGTTCCACCTGGAGCAGCGGTGAAGAAAGAATCCTCTGCCCCATGCTAACCAACATTTGCCGTTATTTGCTTTCTTAATACCAGTCACTGCTCTGACCAGGTGGAATGGGATCTCAGTGTGGTTTTAATCTGCATTTCACTGGGATTTAAGCATAGTGAATGTTTTCAGACATTGAATCTGTATTTCTTTCCTTGAGGCTCATCTGTTTATGAGCTTGCCTGTTGACTGACTGACTGACTGACTGACTGACTGATTTGGTCTTACTTTTGTTATTTAATGTTATGAGCTCTTTAAAATATACTAGAAAATAATCACCTGTCAGATATGACTCCTCTTGTTCTGAAAGCTAGCTCCTCCCTCTGCTTCTCCCTTTTCCATGTGGCTTTTTAATGTATGTGATTATTTCTTGAACTATCAGAGTCCTTTTTAAATGTCCTTGCCTAGATTTTGAGTGTTTTCCCTCTGCAGTTTGAGAATTTCAGGCTATCCTTAGCCTTGGATCTATTTGACGTGGTTTTGTACAGAAGGGGGTGGATCTAGTTTCTGACTTCTCCATGTGGGTATCCAGTTTTCTCAGCAATCTACATTCTCATGTACACTTTCTTGCAGCTTTGTTAAAAGTCAGTTTTCCGTGTCTGTGGAGGTTTGTTTCTGAGTCCTTGCTTCTGTTCATCTGGTTTTGGTACCACACCATGCACTTCCCAGTGCTGTTATGGCTCTGTGGTACATGTTGAAATCAGGACTGTGACGGCTGTACCCTGATCTTTGTGCCCAGGAGTATTTGGTTATTGGGCATAGGTTGTATCTCCAAATGAACTTTAGATTGTTTTTTCTAGTTCTGTGAAGAATATCCTTGGGATTCTGATGTGGACTGCATTACTGCATCTGTAGAACGCCTTTGAAAATGTGGACTCATTTCCCATAATCAGTTCTGCCAATCCAGAAGCAGCGGAGGGCCTCTTCCCTTCTTCTGTCTTCAGCGATGTCTTTCTTCAATATTTTAAAGGTTTCATCATGGAGATCTTTCCCCTCCTTGATCAGGTTTATTTCTAAGGTATTTTTTAATGAATGGGATTCTCCTACCATTGATTCCTTCCTCTGGAAGTTTGGTATTGGTTGTCTGGGATTTCACACCACACACCTTTCTTCTTTAAGTCCTGAGACACAAAGTCCTCATAAGTGAATCAGAGTGCACCTTGTTATTCTGGCTAATTTTAAATAATGTTTTTGGACCATCTACTGTTTGGGGGTGAGAAATGTTATATCTACAGAGTAAGCATATCAAATTTGGTGAAATTAATGAAATAACTAATCCTAGCATTATTTCTGAGTTTTCTCCCTTTTTAAACACACACACACACACACACACACACACACACACACACTTGTCAGTGTCCCTATGTGTTTGTATATAACACACACGTGCTTGTATTCTCTCTCTCTCTCTCTCTCTCTCTCTCTCTCTCTCTCTCTCCATTAAGTTTCTTTTAGGCAGAACTGGGCCACTCTCATCTGCAAATCTCCAGCTCAAGACGTCCTTAATTTAGCAGAATATGCTACTGCATTTTGTTTGATTTGTGAGTTCCTCCCGCTAGTCTGTAAACGAAGCCTCACTGGCATTTGTAGTCACACAGTTTCTTCTGTGTTGAAAACTGAATGAAAAAATATCCTAGGAAAAGAAAAGTGGATTGTATTAGGTGTTACACTGATCTTACATCATTTAAACAACATGTTGTAAGCTAACAATCATAATGTGCAGCAGCTGACTCTACTTATAGTAGAATAAATTATACAGGACACACATTTGGTTGCAAGCATCTAATTCCTTTTGTGCACATATAATTCAATTCCTTGATTATTATAAAAACTCCACTGAAGGTGTGACCTTTAATTTGTCCTAATGTATATAGGAGATAAACATGTTGCTGGAATTTAAATAACTGCATGGTAATATGTTTAGGAAAACATGGTGGTTATTTATAGGGCTCTGGGCTATTTAGAATTGTTGTCTGTAAATATTTGTTTTGTCTATAGCAAAAAAATTTTTTTTCCATGAGGCTATAAGTCCTTTCTACAAGCCTTTGTGAGCTATGTTTGGAAGATCTCCAGGCAGCACAAATTACTGAGAAACAATGCAGGGCTTCATAGCCATGTTTGTTTGCTCTGTGATACGGAATTCATGATCAAACTTAGGTGGTCGAGGGTTTCCCATCCACTCATACGACAGATGGCTTTCCTGGAGAGAGTTTCAATTGCTCGCCATCCTTGCCTTCTTCGACCCCTATGATTGTGCAGCCCTGTGCCTTCCAGGGGTCAAAATCAAAGAAAAAATTCTAGTCAGGTACAACTAAGCCCTTGGGGAGTGTGTAGCGATGGATGGCCAATGAGAGATGCAGATTAGTCAATGAAAGGTCTTTGAAGGCATCCATCCCCATGCTGGGACCCCCCTCCCCAGCCTGTTGAGTCAGTATTCCTGCAGGAATTCAGAGCATCACAGTCCTGAAGGCTTAAACGGAAAGAGCAGTGCTCACCCACCATGCCAAACCTCTATGGCAACCATTCAAGGGGGTCAGCAAGCGGGTGGGTACCATAGACTTGCTCTTAAGAAGTTACAATCTCTTCTCTTCTACTCAACAATTGTTCTGCGTTTTGATCGGGCTTCTCTTTATTTATAGAAATAACCAAATTCTGATTAGTTAATTCTGATTACGACCCGTCATTAATATTTCAGCTGGCTATTTCTAACCAATCATTCTGATCATCTTCTAACAAGCACAGTGTGATTGGCTATTCTGAAACTCAAACTATTTTTTGGAAGGGTTGAAAAAGAAAATGTGTGTCTTACTGACTTGGAATTTATTAAAACCCCTACTCTGATAAAAAGTAACAGGTATACTTCTATACAAAAATGGTTCTGTACGTGTGGTAGCAACTTCAAGAGTCTCATAGCTTGTATCATTACCCAACTGTGTCATATTATGCATAATCATTTATGTATGATACCTATTATACACAACTGTAAATCTACTTAATTCTCCCATGATATCTTAAATGGATCTTTAAGGAGATAAGGGGGCAATTTGTCTCTTCACTGAACGAATCAGGCAACTTATCATCAACTCTAATAAACCGAAATTAATCACATAAAGAAGTGCACAGTTCTTTATGGAATGGCTGTAAAGAGGTTGACTTTATGTAAATTATCCTATCCCTGCTAAAACAAAATGACTCATCTTTTCACAACCGTAGATTAAGAACAATAAACACTTGTCTTTGTGTCACCGACATTTTCAAAGTGATTTTCAATGATGATTTTGGCATCCGCTGCATTCTGTTATTTAATTAACCTGGTTTCAAAATAAACAAAGGCACCATGTGTGTGTTTAAATCCATTCCCTTTGGATAATTCCATGGCCTTTATGATGGAGGAGCATCACCCCCTCTAGTGGATAAAGGGAAAACGTGTGAAAGCCAGGAGCTTGAAAGGCCCACTGGGTTTCCTGCAGCCTTCAGGTTCTCTAGTAGCTGATGGGTTAATTTCCGCCCATCGCTGCTCTCCCTTAGAACATATTGACTTGGAGTGAGGACTGTGTCCCACACGTTTGCTATATTAAGATGTAGAACAGAACTTGGACGTTAACACAATGCAATAAAGGAAATAATCCTGGACAGACTTCCTGCTTCACAGGGAAAATACTGGGAAGCGGCATGTGGATTACCAACCCCAGTCGTTCATGTGTGTGTGTGTGTGTGTGTGTGTGTGTGTGTGTGTGTTTACATGTGTGCATGCCCACACCCAAAACAGAAAGACATCAAACCCTCCACTTTCTACACCAGGAATTTGTAATCATTGGGTATGCTAAAATATATTTTGTTGTTGAATTAAATGAACTAGTCATTAGCTTCTAGACTTTTCATTTATATAAAGAGTTGTTTAGAGGCATTGTTTATGGTTTCCTACAAAAGAAACATTTATTTTTAGTTGGATAACATAAAATATGTGACACACACACATACACAAACACCACACACACACACACACACACACACACACACCAACTGGGGAGCTGGCTTATTCTCTGGGAAACATTTATCAGCAAACGGTCCATTAACTTCTACTCAGCTATGGAGATTTAAGGTCATTCAGTGGGCATGATGGTCGGCTCTAACTTCCGATAAGTAGAATAAACAAACGCCCACTCAAGTATAAACTAGTTTTACTTTCTCTCTTTGAGCTTTAAAAGCCTAGCTCTCATTGCCAGCATCCCATGACTGTCTGTCCTTCATTATCTTGTCTACTCTACTTCTCAAATTAAAGGATGCTGGCTGGAGATGGCCCTGGATAGCCTTTGATATCTTCCCCTTCATCGGGTGAGGTTTGATTGACCCATGTAAATATATTTGAGGGACTGGAGATAGCGCAGTAACTAAGAGTGTGCACTGCTTTTGCAGAACACCTGACTTCATCCCCAGCATCCATGTCTGATTACATGTCTTTAACTATATTTTGAAATATAGGAAAACAGGGCGTATATATATATATATATATATATATATATATATATATATATGCAATTCTGAAAACACTTACAAAGTAATGAAGAGCTCTATCAGATACCATGAAAGGGCTTGCAGTAAAGACATCCCCAAGTCACTTATACACCTTAAGAGCGTTTGGGATGTAGATGGTAAGACTGATGAGGTTGCATGAAGTAGAAGAGTGAACAGCAGCATAAGTAGATGGCATTATACACTGCTATCATTGTTTCTCAGTTCATAAAACAATTACTTCCACCGTTGGGTTGGGTTTAGTTAGGTTGAGTTGGATTTGGGTTGGGTTAGGTTGGATTGGGTTAGGCTGGGTTGGGTTAGGTTGAGTTGGGTTTGGGTTGGGTTAGGTTAGACTGGGTTAGATTGGGTTGGGTTAGGTTGAGTTGGATTTGGGTTGGGTTGGGTTGGGTTGGGCTGGGTTGGGTTGGTTTGATTTGGGTTGGTTTGGATTGGGTTGAGTTGGGTTGGGTTTTTGAGAGTGGATTTCATCCTGTTGTTTGGGCTTACCTCATACTTGCTATGTCTAGGCCAGTCTTGAACTCACAGAAATCCTCCTGCTTTAGCCTCCCTAGCACTGAGATTATGAACATGTGGCACCATGCCTGGCCTTGCCTGTTTCTTTATCTGCAAAATGACAGTGCACCCTGCTTCTATCACAGAATTGGTGAAAGCAAAGTGGCCTCAAGTATTCTCTCCTTGGTCCTCAAGACTGCCCCATAGAGACGGGGAGTTAGACACTATAAATATTCATAGTAAAGTAGGAAGTTAGCCCCAGAGAAGCTCCAAGAATGTTGAGAAAGGATGTCAAGGCTCAACCCCCAGCTCTGCGTGCAGATAAAGCCATTATGCAGACATATGGAAGCAGACGATGAAGCGTGACTAAGGGAAGTGGGTGAACCATTTGCACTGAACAAGCTTAAAATGAGTGCCTGCAAATAAGGAAGCAAAAGAAGGTGCGGTGCAAGCTCAGCAGTGGGGATGTGCTCAGGCTCCCTGTGAGGGGCAGCAAGGTCAACAGTCCATCACACAGGTTAAAATTGCTGTTCTGAAGCTCACTGTCGGGGCCTATGCAACATGTGAGCATCGGGATCAGACCAGTACTGTGGTGATGAGTTTCAGGATGGTTAGAAAGGAGAAAGGAAGGGGCTGATGCTATGTATGAGCTCAGCTGGCATGAAACCCAGAAGGGCCTTCGAAAAGGATAGGAGAAACATGGCTGACTGTGTAATGTGGGAAGTGAGGAGGGCTGGGGTGTAAGGTCAAAGGGGGTGCTGAGCTTCCTAGCCTGGCATCCCACACATTTATAAAAATAGACAAGGGGCTTGAAGGGGAAAATGAGGGGTTGCATTTTGGGTTTGTTGAGCACATGCATCTTGCTGTATGGTTCAACCTTTAGGGGAGACCCTGGCTTCTGCCACAGAAGTAGTTCCTCCACCGCGCTTTTTTAAATGCTAAGTGAAATTTATGCTAACCAATGCACAGGCCCTAGGCAATCCTGAGCTACCCGAGCCCACTTCCTCTTTTCAAGGCAGCTTTTGCACACAACCACCAGTTGTGGTGGAAGCCAGACACCTGTGGGCAGCATCAGTGCCGGTTTTAAGCAGAGCTGTGGAACACCAGAGTAGGCACTGGCAAAGCTCTTCCCTTCTCTGTATGTGGTTTTCTGCTCTGGGTACCACCACTGTATCAGCATTCTGTCAGCTACAGAGAGCTAGCCAGGGTCTCCCTCAATTCCCATCTCTGAGGAGAATGTATGGCATGCTGAGAGGCTCTCTGTAAACCCAGGCGTGGCACTAAGTAAGTGAATGGATGAGGGAAGGACTTGATGACTGAGGGTTGTATCTGGCTAACTTATTTACTCTAAGAGTTTGGGATTCCACAGAACACACTGGCTAGCTAGATTAGTTGCATCCATGAGCTCTGGACTCAAGTGAGAGACCCCACCTCAGCATATAATCTGATTGAAGAAAATATCCAGTGTCCACCCCTGGCCTTACATGCATGTGCACACACATGTGCATCATATCTATGCAAATCTGCACACACACACAGTCGCCATCTTAACCCTTTAAGCACATAGTTCCGTGATAGAACACGTCTATAATACACAAGGGTGTCCGTCCTCAGTATTAGAAAAGTAAATAAGTAGGGAAGCAAATAAATAAAGCCATGTAGAGAAGTGGGGAAGGACCTGACTTGGGGAAGGATCCAGCAGAGACAGGGAAGCTGTCCACACTAACCAACTTTCAGGGGAGATAATGCACCCTGAGTGGTCTCCAGGCATTACAAGCAAGTCTTTAAATTATTGTGCAGCTGTATCAGTTTGAATGCTTACCTACTGTTGCCCAGATCAGCCAGCTCTGAAAGAACCCAGGCTACAGCGTCTCATAGCATTGAAGTTCCTTGTCCTTATCCCTAAGCAAGCACATGAAAGAAGAAGAAAGGAATAACCCCTCCCCCCAAAAGTGATCCAGAAGTTGGAAACGCAGCCATCCCAACCAGAAACTGCTAGTCTCTATCTGACCCAAAGAGCCTAAACCTTTGAACTCGCTCAATTTTTTTCTGCTTGTCCCCTTGTGTGGTCCCCTGAAGCATGGTGGTTTGGGGTCACACGTTTGGGTCATGAAGTGCTCGGCGTTCTCTGTGGCCACTATGCTTATTAGGGGATTGCCTGGATGAGCTGTCATTCATCTCAGGAGGAGATGGCTCACCATGAAGGTCAACCAGATGCCAATGCGGTGTTGGTATGTGGAGGTGCCGTTCGAGTGATTTTCCAATGTCTGAGAAAGGTTGAGACTGTGACATTTCTTCAAGTCTACCAGGACTACACCCTCCACAGTCTTCAGAAATAGTTTTAGTGATCATTGTCTACTTCCTAATTTGCTAGCTGCCCATTTCTTATTTTATTACAGTAGATATTTTTAACCCAGGTGCTATTTAAAGCATCAAGGGTTGCAAACCACTACCAGAATGCTGGGTTGTCAAACAACAACATAAAAAAAATGGCATCTTATTTCTCTTTTTTATGTCTTCCTTCAAGGGATCATATAGCAAGAGATCACCTAACTTTTCAGAGATTTTGACAATGTCCCTGCTAGGTCAGGACAGATGGGGTGTGGTCACTCTTTCCAGGTCATCAGATTAAGAAACCATTCATGTTTTCTCATGGGATTATATGCCCACTTCAAGCTTAGAGAAGACGTGAAGTTAGGAAAACATTTTCTCACCCCCGTGAGTCATAACCAACACGGTCTGACTAAAGCACTGCCCCTGGTGGATTTAGGCCCTTTCCCAACACTGTTTTAAACAGTCTAGAACGTTCTGCTCAGTGTGGAGGTTGGGATTTTTTATAATGTCCCCACCACATCCAATGCCTTGATTTAAACAGCTCCAAGCATTAAGTCTTCAGGAGCATGAGTGGCATTGCTAGCCTGTGCCAGCTTGTGCTAGCCTGTGCCAGCCTGTGGGTGCTTTTTGACTAACTCCATTTTGAGCTCCCAGGCTGGTTGGCTTAACTCTTCATTGGTATGGAGCCCTGGCTGAACAGCATCATTCACTAGATACTTCACACGGTTTCTTTCTGGGTCCTGCTCCCAAGCTTTGACTCTTGAAGTGAAGGTCACACATCCAGGTCCTACAGCTGAACTCAGCTGCAGTGAGAGAGAGAGAGAGAGAGAGAGAGAGAGAGAGAGAGAGAGAGAGAGATATCTGGGTGGGCAGAAGAGAAGCTGGGAAGCTGCCAGCTCATTCTCTATGATGTTGTTGTTGTTATGGATGAGGGTGATGGTGATGATGATGGTGATGGTGGTGGTGGTGATAGTGATATTGTTTCTTTTCCTTTCTTTCAGCTACTTCTGCATCTGTTTCCACAGTGGGTTTGTTTTCTTAATTGTCTTGTTACTTCCTGAAATAGGACCATCAATAAAGAAAAGTAGGTTAAGGCTTGGCCTGGGCAAGATGGAAGAGTTTTTGCAGGCCCCATTTGTTACTGTTGCTTTTTTTATATTATAGCTGTTCCCACTGGCACTAATTCAGTATTGTATTTAGGTTTTGTGAGCATTGGATGGAGAGGTTTAATTAAAAACAGTCTTGAGGAACAGCCATGAACCACAGACCCCAGAATTCTCGAGGCCTCCTCTCCCAGTCACCCCACACCCTGGTTCTTTTATCACTTCTTTATCTCAAGTCCAATGTTGACTCGGTCGATTTCCTGTTTGAGACTGTGCCAATCCCTTGAAGTTCTTTCAGTATGGTAGCTCGGACAGCACAAGGTTCCCCGGGAACATTTCCACCGGTTACCATTTTCTCTACTGTCTCTTTCTTTCCTAATGACAAGCACAGTGAGGTATTTCAAGCAAGCACTTAATAACCCGTGTGCTTCTGATGCTCTAACCGTGGCCACTGGCCAGCGCTGATAGTAACAGATCTGCAGAAGTGTTCAGACATTCTGTGCACACGCAGAGGCCTCGGAGGAATTTTTATCTGAAAACTTGAGTCAAGGAGCCACTTTCTCTGCTGTATGTGTTTATGTTCAACTTTTCCATCCCTCTTAGCTCTGTCTTGAAACACGGTAAAACAACATGGGTAGGGGTTTTCTGTTCCACCAGCACAGCCTGATAAAATGGAGCCAAAGCGGCTAATGGAATATCCTTCAGGAATAGCTGTCCTGGAAGTGAGGACATCGAAACACTTTGGTAGTTGGAAGTGGTAAAGAGTGTTCATTTTTGTTCAGTCTCCTTTTCTTATATCTGAGAAAACTGGGGATCAGAAAGGCTATGTAATCTGTCTGGAATTGCCCATTTAGTGAGAGCTGTGATTTCTAAGGGGACATTCACCTTGTTATTTTTAATTAACACCTTGTGTTTATTTTCAACTACGTGTATGGGATATGTACACACATGTGTGAGCATAGTGCCCACAGAGGCCACACGGGTGCTATGAACAGAACCCATGGGAGCAAGAAGTGTTCTTAACTACTTGCTTTGTGAGACAGGGTCACTCACTAGAACCTATGGTTCATGGACTAGGTTAGGCTGCCTGTCCAGAGAGATCCATCAGGATCCCCTCTCCCCAGTGTGGGATTCCAAATGCAGGCTACAATGCCTGGCTTTAGGCTACAGCGTCTTGCTTTTTAAGTGGGTGCTCATGTTTTGCAGCAAGCATTTTGACCGACTAAGCTATGTCCACGGCCTCTTTAAGCCTTAAGCCTCCAGTTTTATGTTATGTACATTCTTTGACAAATTTGAAGCATCGACTGAAATATGTGTTTCTCACCATTTCCAAGCCCCTCCCCTATGGCTCTCTGCAGCCAATCCGCTTCCTGCCCTGGACGAGGACGCTGCCGATCTGTTTTCTTCCGCTACAGTTTATCTTTTCTAGATGTTGGTAAATGTGGCTGTCTCGCGGCTTGTACTTTCATGTTTGACATTTTAAAACTCATCTTTTATATATCAGTACTGATGTAGGGGTTTGAGAACAACGCGACCTTTCATGACCTATTCGGGTTTGATCTAGGACCTAAGATGCTGGACACTCACAGTCATCAAAGACTGACTTGAGACAGGAGCATCAGGCTTGCTGTGGACTCGTGGGAATAGCAAAGCAGAAACCGGAGTAGTAAGAATTGTTAGGAACAAGTGAAAATGGGAGGAACGTGAAAAAAATTAATTTAAAAATTGAGAAATTTCCATCGTTGGGAAGGGTGTCCTGGAGGGAAAAGACCGCTGATCCTGCTTTATCTAGGGTTTCAACAGCATTGGCTGAGTAACCTCTGTCAACTGCGTAAGTCTCTGGACTATTATGGCCAACGGAGGACCCACAGGCTCCATGCAAGCGCCCGGCCCCCATCTCCACTCAACCACTGAGGTGACCTGTGCTGCACTCCCCTGCTGAACTCCACCTTGACTCTGCTAGCTGGAGGTCTCTGTTATCTGCCATTAGTTACAGGCTGGTGTTGTTAGCTCTGACCTCACAAGCGTCTCACATGAAGTTAACTGTCCTGAGTCCCCTGCTCCCCAAAGCCACCAAGAAGTGGTGGCTGCGTTCTTGGTGCCTGTTTGTGGGGCAGTCTAGGGTCTGTTTCCTGAAATGCCACAGGTCCCCTAGAAGCTGTCATTTTTTATAACGGATTCCATCCTAGCTCTATTAGAAGCAACACATGGAAGCAGGAATACATAAGCAACAGTGCCTAGAATGTGTGTTAATGGGGAGCGGTATCGCAGAAGCCAGCCAGCCCAGACCATCAGCTCTGCTTGGCTATCTCCTATCCAGCTTCAGGTGTCTTTGTATCTCATGCTTGGTGCCCCTGGCTACACTGTTTTAACCCTTCCATTCCCATTTTTTTCCTTTGTGTCCATTCCCACTGTTGTGTATGCGAGCGACTATCGTGGTTCCTTGTGTGCTGACACCTGCCCATAGTTTGTGCTTTTGGTTATTTCCTTTTAACTAAAAACATTCTATTTTATTCTATTTATGTATTTATTTTTATTTATTGTATGTGGGTACTCATGGGCACATGTCCCCATACATACCAGGAGTTGAGGGAACAACTTTTGAAAGTTGGTTCTCTTCTTCCACATGTGGTCCTGGGAATCAAACTCAGGTCATCAGACTTACAGCAGATGCCTTTGTCTGCTGAGCCATCTCACCAGCCCCAACATTTGTGTTACCTTTATTTATTCAGTGTGTGTGTGTGTGTGATGAGTGAGGACATCTACCATGGTACACACATGTGTGTATGTGTATGTTTACATTAGTGGTACATGTACCATGGCACATGTGTGTATGTGTTTATGTTAGTAGTATATATACCAAGACACACATGTGGGGTGTGTGTGTGTGTGTGTGTGTGTGTGTGTGTGTTAGTAGTAATGTACCATGGCACACATGTGGAGACCCTCAGTTCTGTCCTCTTACATGGGACTCCATGAACTCAGGCCACCACGTGCACTAGCAGGTGTCATTATTGACTGAGCCATTTCAGCAGTTCTCCCACTTGTCCCGAAGCAGTGTCTCCTTCCTGTTCCTGGTCATTACAAACACATGATGCCATGACCAGGTGCCATGAACAGCTTCCTGAGATCATGGGCTTCCAGTTCTCTTGAACAAAAACCTTAAAATGGAATAACTGGTCATCACATCAAGGGTCTGCTTATCTATGAGAAATGCCTTACTGTTTGCCAGACTTATTTGAGCTCTCCAGCTTTCTTCAATTG
>JADRCH010000233.1:527284-543222 GCA_019843965.1 Rhynchomys soricoides | reverse complement strand
ATTCATGTACACATACACATGCACGTGCAAACACAAGCATGCATGAACAAGCATACACTCGTGCGTGCACACTTGTACATGTACACACACATGCATGCATGAACACAAATACACTCATGCATGCGCAGTTACACATGCACACACATATACACACATGCACATATATACACTCATGCATGCACACACATGCATGCACTCACATGCACAAGAGCGCGTTTTATGAGGCATTCTAATTTTCATTATATAGCACTACTTTTTGATCAGCAACAAGAGTGCAGTCACACCAGGCCCTTGTTAGGCAGAATGAATTCGCCATCTTACACCCTGTTGCCAAATGAAAAACCTTGATGAGAAACACTGCTCTCTGAGAGCCCCTTGTGTGATAATCCATTAAATCACCCGTCAGAAATTCTGGAAGGCCCTCAGTTCAATATTGCCAACACGTGATCATGTTTGCATCCCGTCACCTTTGCTCTCAATAAAACCCCCCAATGTGTGATGTGTTCTACTCCAGGGCCTTTTGACTTTCTGTGATGGCCACTTACAGCACAGAGTGCAAGCAGGCCATGTCACCATGCAGGGGACATTCGTTCAGTCAATGGTGCTACTGACAGTTATGCCCTTACTTTATTGATCTGTGTCCTAAGAGCACACACCTTTGCAGAGGTGAGGAGAGAAAGGAACTTTATCTTAGAAGGATCTTGTGTGTGTGTGTGTGTGTGTGTGTGTGTGTGTGCCAGAATGTGCATGTGCAAGTGTGTATGTGCGCGTGTATGCATGTGTTTTGTGCACTCCTGAGTGTCACAGTGCACAGGGGATGTCAGAGGATAACTTGAGGAATCGGTTCTCTTCTACCATGTGAGTCCCAGGAATTAAGATCTGGTCATCAGGCTTCCTGGAAAAACGGCTTTACCCTCTGGGTCATCTATCTCACCAGCCCTCAATTTTACTTTTTCAGAAAGTAAACTAACATTTGGGAGTCTACGTCAGGAAGATCTCCAGGAGTTTATGGCCACCCTGGCTACACAAGGAAACCATAGAGGGAGCTGGGCAAGAAGGAGGAGGAGGAGAAGGAAGAAAAGGGAGAGGAGAGAAGGGAGGAGAAAGAGGGAACTTCAGATCCCTCAAGCAAAGCAAGGTGCCTTCAGCAGCTTGCCTCTAATCAGCCTCAGAAGGAGGAGACGAACTCCTCAGAGCAAGCTGGCCAGTTAGACTAGCTAATTCTTGAGCTCTGAGTCTGACTGAGAGATTCTGTCTCGTTGAATAAGGTGGAAGAGTCATCCCCAGGCCTCCCATGTGCACATGCATCCTCGTGCAATCTGCCCACACGTGTGCAAACACACATATACTTACAACACACACACACACACACACACACACACACACACGAAAATGGAAAAAGAAAATTGAGATGTGACTCCCTGATATTAGGTGCTGACTGTTCTGGCTGCCCACCCCTCATCTCACCAGGAAATATGTTGTTTTTCTGAATTACTTCTGTTAACCAATAAAGTTATAACAGAAAATGCTACTTTCCATTGCCCCATAGGACAGTGTCCTAGAAAGAACTTTGTTTCATGTTGGGATGCTTATCACACCCTAGTTAGAGCAAAGGCAAATCCACCCATAACTAAATGAGGACGTTCCCATAACCTTAATGGGTTCACCCCTCTGGTGATGTTAGAAAACCCATGGCCTTTCTTTGATCCCATATCTGTATTTAATTTTGGGAGGTGAGAAGTTTAAGAAAATCTAGGTCAGACACAATAGCTGCTGATATTACTGCTTTTTGTGCTAAATTATACAGACTTTACAACTTACCTTCCCAAGTTAACTCTCCTCACCACAGCAGTTTCTCCATGTTCCATCTCACTGCGCATGCACATGCTCCATCTCACTGCGCATGCACATGCTCCATCTCATTGTGTACCCGCGCTCCAAACTTTGCACACACATTGAAGCCTGCAACTTATCTTGCATTTCCCTGTTTGTTCTTTTATGTAATGCAGTCATGTGTGGGTAGCAAAGCATACCTATGTCCCTGCAATGTGTATATGTGTATCTGCAGATCTTTAGGGAGGGAGATGAAGGGACAACTAGATAATAGTAAATAGATGATAGATGATAAATAGGTGGATTATAGATGATAGTAGTAGATAGAAAAAAGATAAATAGATGATAGATGGATTATAAATGACAGACAGACGGACGGACAGACAGAGTGTGTGCGGTCAGTATGGGGATATAGTGCAGAGTCATTGGTTTTGTTAGGATGACAAGAAATAGAATCACTGTAGCCACAGTCAGAACCCACCATACGTTTTAAAAGTTGCTTCTACGGTTCAACCTATCTCCTGTCCTACTTCCAACTCTTTCTTAGGTTTATTTATTTTATTTTACATCTGTGGGTCTTTTTCCTGCATGTAATATGATGCCCTAGGAGTCCAGAGGAGGGATTTGGAACCCTGGAAGTCATGTTACAGATGGTGGGTGGTAAGCTGCTACGTAGGTACTGGGAACCTAACCCCGGTCCCCTGCAAGAGCAACAAATACTTAACCACCCGCAGAGATCTCTCCAGAATGTCCCACTGCTTTCTGAAGAGAGAAAATAGAATCTCACTGAATGCAAGTCTTTGCAGAATACTGAAGCTTTATGGCCACACTCATGCACAGCTTCTCAGCAAGGTATTATGTAACCTTGCTAGTCAACAATTTAAGAAAAGCATCAATGGTTAAACACAATCTATTTACTGTGGAAAAACAAACTCATGTACAAATTCCCACAGGTTGGGCTAATCCTGGTGACATTATTACTCCAGGTATGTCATACTCCAAAGGGTTTGGGAATTCATGAAGAGAACTCTACCCAGCTTAATAGGAAAAGTTTTCCATCATTTTAAATGATATCATGATGAGTGGTAAAGGGTTTTGTTTTTTGTTTTTTTTTTTTTGACCGTATGCTGAAACTATTCCTAAAGAGCTTATATGAATCATTATTTCTATAAATACTTTGAGAATTATATATATATATATATATATATATATATATATAATTATATGATTCTCTAAAGGTTTATTTATTTTTATTTTATGTGTATGGGAGTTCTGTCCGCATGTATGTCTGTGCACCACTTGCATGCAGTACCCTGTGAGGCCAGAAGAGGGTGTTGGATCCCCTAACACTGGAGTTACAGATGTTGTGAGCTGCCATGTGGGTGCTGGAAACTGAACCCAGGTCCTCTGAAGTGCTCTGAACTGCTGAGCCATGTCTCCAGCCCTGAGATATATATTATATTTAGAGAACATTTTTAATTTTTCTGTAACAATGGATAAAGCTTCTGCGATCACTATCAACACTGACAGGTAGGGTATGCAAAAAACACAACAGAATTTGCTACAGTGGTCAACATATCGGTGCTAACAGTCATGAAGAAACAGTGTGCAGGCCAACAAGCATCAGAGGAACTGGAGTAGTTCAGATCACCAGCTGCTTTCTGCAGAGGATCCAGGTTCAATTCCCAGCACTATCACAGCAACACACAGCCATCTGTAACTCCAGTTCCAGAGGCTCCAACGCCCTCTTCTGGCCTCTCCAGGCACTGCATGCCTGTAGCACTCAGACTTATGTGCAGGCAAAAGCCCGTGTACATAAAATAAAAACTTATTATTAAAAATTAAGTCTACTCCTGGAATGTCCCTGTTATATGCTCTATTTCTCTGAGTGTTCCATGAGTGTAGGCAAATTTAGTGAATTTGGGGTAAGTACTGTTGGTATTTTTTAAACCTACGTATTTTACGTTTTAAATTACTGTACAAGAGAATACTTACATTTGTACTCAGATTTGAAGTACAAACGTAGTCATGCCAACATAAATACAAGTGCATGATCATGATGAACAGCGAGGTATACAATTATTCATATTAAGAGGAATGCTCTCAAGCCCGCGGCTGCACACTTACGGTGAAAAACGCAGAGTGTCAGCTTAGTTTTCCTAATGTGTCAGGAAAGAGAATCTCCATGTTCTGACATTTGATGAACTCCTGGTTGGAGAAAAAATAAAAGTCAAATTGCAGAGTGGCATTACCATTTCTATGAGGAAGACTATCTTCAGTTAAATATCCATGTGCGCATGCGCACTGACAAACACATGTACCTACGGAGATGGTGTGCGGTGGTTCCCCTGAGAAAGAGAGGGCTTGGAGAACGGATGAGGTGATTGGGTAGAGGAGTGATGAAGTTCTTTTGTCCTCTAAACATTCCTTTGTATTTTAATTTTTTCCAACATGCACATGTTTTCATCGTGTATTTAAATTCAATCCATCAGTTTGCCAGCATCCGAAATCCCGATGCACAATCTTTCTTACTGCTTTTGCTCCAGCCTCTACTAGAAAAAGTCACATTCATGTTGGATCTTCAACAAATATAATTGGCTTGGCTTGGCGGGGAAGATACCGCCCCACCCCCTCTCTTTGGCCATCAGACTATTATTGAAACAAAGAACCCCCAGAAACCGGAATTCCCTCAAGAATCTCATTCTGGGAGAAGAGAATGCCTAAAGCCTAGGTCAGCTGGAGGGCACCCTGTCTTCTGCTTAAACTTTCACCGTACTCAGAACCTCTTCTGAGCGCGGCCGCACTCGATACACGTCCTTTTCCTATTTCTGTTAACGTGGCTGTTTGAACTGGCCTACGGAGGACCAGTGGGGCACTGGCTGTGACCCCAAGTACAGCAGCAACACAAACAAGCTTTATGAGCTGTAGCCTAAGTCAGAGCACTGAGTCTCACGTATTTCTATCATCAGAGCTTGGAGTGACCCTGGAGACAATGCCCAGCGTCATTTTCCAGCTTCCAGATGATGTGACCGATATCCGACGAGCTTCCTTTATGTGGTTAAGAACGGCTCGGCTGTTTTACCCAGAAAGATGGTTACTTTTAAAATTTATGATTGGATTTCGATGAGTTTATTGTCTCTCCACCTAATAAATTTTAAATTGCCTCCATTACTAACCGAACTGGTGTGACTTCTGGTTATCCGTAACTCATTTTTTAAAAAGTAACAAAGGGAATAGGAGACGGCATCCAGACACATGTATAAACTGAGTCTTCTTATGACAGTCAGTCAAAAGGCCTTTGTTCTTCATCAGCTAAGGCTCCCACATGTACACCTATGGGATGCAGAATTTCGCAAGTGCAACTCTCCATTTCTCGTCCTGAAATACGGATGCTCCGAGTCCTTAATGTTTTGTGCCACCATGGGTAGTCATCGCTGCCAGTGACTGATAAACTGGGACAACCTAATTCTAATCCCAGGAGTGACGTGGACTCCATATCTAGGGATAGTTAATCAATTACATTCTTCCTTCAAAGTCCTGCTTGCTTCCGGACACACCCTTGTGCTTCCATGATTTGTTAATCTGCATGCCTCCTTCCTTCTCTCCTGTGTACAGCCTCTGCCTGTTTAAATATCAGGAGCTTAAATCACAGTCAGAGCCAAGCTTTTAGAGTCAGGTCAAATCTCCCCAAGTTCAGACTCAATCTGATTGTCCTCAACAGATGTGTGCTGGTACCAGTTTCAGCTTCTACAGGAGCCAAGGGTTTCTTTGTTTGCAGCCACTTATTGTGTCTCAGAGTAAGGTGAGGGTCCCAAAGAGATGACCCAGAATCAAGTTCTGGGGAAGCCTGGAACTCCGAGGGTACTTAAAAGTGGGTTTCATCATTAAAGCTGGAGGTGTGACAATGGCATTCTCGCTTCTTTTAAGAGCTGGCTTGGAACACCCACTGGCAGTGAGCATCGGGTGCTCTCCCTTTTAACAAAGGTCATCTTCTTTATCCAACTGCCTTTTTGTTGGTAAGACAAAACTCAACTCAGCTCACACGAGATTTCCTTTATGTTTCTCCTGAATAACAGAGTTTTGATGTCCTGTGACCAATGCCAGGACAAATTACTAAGTGGGATGTTGAAGCCCTTCTGGCTTCACCAATAAGAAGTAGAAGACAGAAGGTTTTTTCACATTCTGGCGTATTTCACCAAGAGCTGAGAAGTTCTTTTTTATGGATTGTAAGACTTGGGCTTTTACAGCTATTTTCAATGTCTACTCATTTGGTTAAGCGCAAGCTAACGTTTGGAGATTAAACATCCTCTCTGATATCAAATGAGAGAGACTGGAGATTTGAAAAGAAAAACCTCTATTTTCCCGTCTTTAGTTGACAGTGACAAGCGAGTTGGGAGGTGGGCAAGACAGAGCAGAACTCGGCAGAACCTGCGCAGCTGTGGAGATCCAGTGAAGGAAAAAGAACTGTCTTCACAGACAGACAACCCCACAGGATCCGCCCATATTTTAATACAAGCCACTGCTTGCTGCAAAAAGCTACAGAGACTTCTATGACCAGGAGATTGGCAAAATTAATTTTCCTAAAGGATGGGGAATTATTCATCTGCCCGGGTTCCTGCTATACTATTCCAAAGCCAGGAGCACAGGTTGACCTTGGTGCGTTTATGCTGAGAACTCTTAGCTCCACTGTAGGCAGCATGGTCTAGTAACATTTTCTCAGTTAATTAGCAAAACAGTAGCACCCCATTTCACCCTCAACCTTTACACCACGACTGTGTGTTGTAGGTAGACCCTAAGAAATACTTGGTTACCACTTGCCCTAGTTAGCTCTTTTGTTGCCCTGATGATGCCTGAGCCAAAACCACCTTGGGCAGGAAAGACTTTATCTCCCCTTCAGGTTACAGAGCATCATCCAGGAGAGCTAAGGCAGGAGTTTGAACACTACTCACTGGCTTGCTCCCAGGGCTTGCTCAACTAGCTTTTTTAAACAGCCCAGGCCAGCCAGCTGCCTAAGGTTGATGCCGCCCACAGTGAGCTGGGTCCTCTACATCCAGTAGCCATCAAGAAAATGCCCATAGACATGTCCACAGGCAAGTCTGGTGGTGGCAGTTCCTCAGTGGAGGGTCCATCTCTCCATGTGACTCTAGGTCTGGGGCAAGGTGACAGTTGAAGCTGACTGGGACATCACTCTGCTATCTTAAGGCTAGGGTGGAAACCTAGACCCACTTTCAGGAGTAACTTTATAGCCATAGTAGTAGTGGTAACATCAACAGCTCCCATCCTGGCTGACAGTAAACTTACTCAGCCTGACCTGCACGGTGGCTACTCATCTTGGAGCAGCATACCAGTTTGCTGGGGTGCTGTTAAATGCTTTAAACATGAAGAAAGCGAGTCTTACAAAATTTCAGATTTCCTAGGATCTGAACTCACTTGCACCAAACTTTAACACCTATGCTCCTAGCCCCCCCAATATAGACCAAGATTTAAGCAGCTCATAACTCTTAATTCAGGAGCACTACTTCCGAGACGCTAGAAGTCAGTCAGTGATGACTGTGGCAGGATGAGATGGCTTCTTTTGAAGATTTTCAGGCTCCCCCTGCTATAAAGAGACTTCTGGCATTGGCCATGGAGCCCCCAGCCCAGCCCCTGACATGAGTCTTCTTCAGAGAAACTGGATGTCACTCAGAACCTGAGCATAGAAAGAGACACTTGCAGCTGGATGCTGGCAGAAGGGGAGGTGTGAGATTGACAGGAGATAAAGCTGCCAAGTTGTCTAGATCAGTCTTTTTATCTGGCAATAGAGAGCATGGTTTTTAGGTAACAGTATCAACTGGGCACATATGGTCTCAGCCCCCCTGCAGATCTATTCAACTGGAGTCTTCGGGGGAGGAGCAGCCATCAGGTCTGTGTCTAGTCTAGGCCGACTTACATTTAAGAAACATCACCTTCACAGACATGGGCAAAGACTTAAACGTCTTTCTGGTTGTTGTCACCATGTGTGGTATTCGGTAGATTTGGACTCTCATTGTGTACAGCTATAGTATGGTGGATCATGACACAGAGGCATGTAGCATCATAGTCCTGACCCTGCCTGTAAGTGCATATCACCAATTAGAAACAAAATACCCAACGGCACGTGGGTGTTTGAGTAGGTGACATAATTCCTAGAAAAGGGAAGATAACAGAGCCATTAAAATCAGTTTGGTCATATTCTAAGGGAAGGGTGAACAGGGTCCTGTAATAGCCACCATCCTCATGTCTGTGCTATGGGAACAGCAGAGCGACGGCCCAGCTAAACCTTTGACACAGATTACAGTTGTTCTTATGTAGCTGGGGACACGCTGTTTTCTCCACTTGTGGTTTTGTTTTTTGTTTTGTCGTTTTGTTTTTTGTTTTTATGCCTGGGTTTCTTGCATTTTGCATAATGAGCATACACCAATTTTTCATTAATTAAATCTGGTCTTTGACAGCATGTATGTAGTTCACACATGTATGAAGTATGTTCCCACCCCTGTCAGGCCCTTCCTCCCTTAAGCACACTCATGATTTTTTGTTTGTTTGTTTTACTTTGCGATCCACTGTATTTAACCAAGGCCATCTGTATGACCATAGCCAATAGTTCAGCAGGAAGGAGTGAAGCCCCACCCACATCTATGACTGACTGTTAACAGGGCCAATCTTGTGTAGTCCCAGAGATAACATTTACACTAATTCAATTAAAATACCCAACAACCTTGTTTCTATAATGAAGAGTTTCATCCTTTTCTTCAGATCAATTCAAGACAGGGCCTGGAAGGCTTTCATGAGATGAGAGAAAGTTGTGAACTGAAGAAGGTTGCTGAGAATTTCCTGGAGCCAAAGGAGCTGGCTCTGGCCTTCCACCTGCCTCTCTTAGAATTTCCTTATAATTGTGAGGCCACATTTCATTGTCAGGATGAAGTTTAGCTCCACAGAACACAAAACCTCAAGTACTAGTGATTTGACCAAACCACATCTATTACTTCGTACATAAGAATTAAGAAGCCAGACCATTTCTAAACTGCTTACTTCAAAATCCCACAAAAAAACAATTCTACTTATATCTCACAGGCCAAAATTTAAACACATGACTTCATTTAGCCCCAAAGAGCTTGGAAAGTGCAGTCCTCGACCTGAATGCATTGTTATCCTGAAAAACTTTACTACTGAATAAAGGAGACTAGACACTGGTAGTGTGTAACAGTCACTGCACAAGCATCGGCCAGCCACTGAGAGAAGCACAAGAAAACAGACAGATGAGGGATTCCTCTGCCATTTTGCCAGCCCTGGAGTGGGGAGAGAGCCAGTGTAGTGGCAAGGAAAGCTCCGGGCTTATCAATAACAGTGTATTTGTCCACTTCCTGCCACTGTAACAAAATACTGAGCTAGATGACGAGTGTCGACAGCCCAAAAGAAACACATCAGGCCAGGAGTCTTGTCGAAGCAGGGACTCACTTTATTAAACTAGGCACTTGCTTATATAGAGAAGGCAAGGAGGTGGGCTCTTAGGTGTGAGAAGAGATGACTTAGGAGGTGGGGAGGGGTGATGGAGAGAAAGGGGTAACTGACAGGGCCAACGGCAAAGCTTCATATCAGAAATGGCAGGGCAGAGGCAGGGTCAAACAGGTCCTGCTGGGTCACCTTATATGGAAGTGACTGAGGTCTCAAAACTCGAGCCAGGCTTAGGTTCTCGCACAAGGCTGCAGAAACTCGGGCCAGGCTCGGATTTGTCCTCGAGATCCAAACCAGGGCCAAAATGGCACCCAACACCACGCCCCACCTCCACCTACCAATAATACAGTCCTAAATACCAAGCTTCGTACATGGGTGCTGGGGTGCACTGAGCATCCAGTTACAGCAGACTGTTTCAAAATATAGCTTTACCTGTTGGCCTAGGGAGACGGCTGTCAGTTAAGTGTTTGGTGTTGTAAACATAAGGGCCTCGGTTTGATCCTGCCAGAGCCCATGTAGAGCAATGGTCAGGAGGATGTGTGCCTGGAATCCAGCACTGGGGAGGCAGAGACAGGAGGATACTCAGGGCTTACTGATCAGCTAGTTTAAACAGATCATTGAATTTCAGTATTTACACACACACACACACACACACACACACATAGATGTATATGTATGTATATTAGAATAATTTTTCTAGATAATTTGACAAAATATCTATAATAAAAATTATATATATTTACTACATGTAGATTTCATCATATATATTACATTTGGCAAATTACCTAGACAAATTATTATAATCGTTAATGTGAATTTGGTAATCCTGAGTGTACCTGAATAACTTTTATGCACAATTCCACAGAGAGCTTTTCTGCCAGTTCTTTCTGAGTCATAACTCTTTCTGCACCATCTTCTTACCCAGTGCCAGGAGTTCACCTGCAGGTTCCAGGATTATTCAGAATAATGATGACTCTGTCCGGGCTGTAGCGCAGTTGGTAGAGGGCTTACCTCACATGTACAAGGCCCTGGATTAGACAACTGGACATGATGGTACATAACATAATCCTACAACTGAAGAGGTGGCGCCAGGAGGATCAGAAGTTCAAGGTCATCCTAGGTTATACGGTCATTTGAGACCAACATAGGCTAGAGACTCTGTCTCAAAAAAAAATTTTTTTAAATCGTTTAAGATTTATTTTTATTTATGTGTATGAGTGTGGGTCAGGCCAGGGTGGGGGATGCACCTGAATGCAGGTACCCACAGAGGCCAGAGGAAAGCATATTCCTGGAGCACAAAAAACAGGCAGTTATGAACAGACACGTATGTGCTGAGGACCCAATTCAGGTTATCTACAAGAGCAGCAAATGCTCTTAACCACTGTGCCATCTCTCTACCCCTCCCAAGGAAATAAAATAAATTTTAAGAATGAATCTCTCAATTCCAAGACTTGTGCCTGCATCTTAAGTAAGTTTGTGGCAGAAAGTGACAAAGGACAGGGAATGATCTAGAGCTCAGAGGGACCCGTGGGCCTCTACCTGCAGGGTACAGCATGTGAAGTAGAGCTCAGAGGGGCCTGTGGGCCTCTACCTGCAGGGTACAGCATGTGAAGTAGCTAAGTTCATTGCAAAACTTGGATTTTGAGGTAACTTTTAGAAATTTCCGTATTTCCCTAAAACTTCTCCAGGACTTTCAGGGGGGTCATGACCCCAATTTTGGATTAAATGACTTTAGCCATTATTCCAAATAGAACCCTGGTGGCCCTTCTTTCACCTATAAGAACTTCAATTATAAAGATTAAGCCACAAAGAAGGAATCCACGCAGAACAATAGACGTGGCTGCACTTATCATTTTGGGGGACGATACCATCGCCCAGCTTGAGTAGAATATAAAGGCTGTGCTGGAGGAGCCTTCTCCCTAGAGGAGAAAAGGGAGATGAGCCCAATGAAAATTCTAAAACTTTTCCCAGACAGCAATTTAGAATGTCACCGAAAACAAGAAGGGATTCAATCATTGAAGAAGATACATGGAGTTTCCTAATGGATTAAGACAATAATTTATGTGTCTTGTATGCTGAAGGAGATAAAATGAATACTGTTGAACATGGATGACAATGGTGTCCATACCCTGAGATTATGTAAAACTAATCATTTTATGATTTGGGGGGATTTCAATTGCCTTGATATCATCAAACGGTTTCAGGGCACTGTGCAAAGAATCGGGAAAGAGGCAAACGGCATGGCGGTTGGGACACTTGCCCATGCTGGGACTCACCCTTATCATTCCCTAAGTGAGCTATTGTTCAAAACAATTCTGGAGCAGGAGTGGCTGGAGAGACCACTTGGTGGTTGACTGCATCGCTTCTGCAGAGGACCAGGGTTTGATTCCCAGCTCCCATATCAGGGGGCTCAGAGCCACCTGAGACTCTAACTCCAAGGGATCCAACGTCTTCTTCGGAACTCCTCAGGTACACACACACATTCACACACACACACACACACACATTCACACACACACACATTCACACACACACATACACACACACACATACACACACACACATACACATTCTCACACACATTCACACACATATACACTAAAATATTAACCATTAATTAATATTTAATATTAAATATAAATTAATGTTTAATATTAAATATAAATTAATATTGAATATTAGAGTTGGGAATGATGATTCTGAATAAAGCATGGAGACTGAAGTTTGTTTCCAAAGAAGCTGTGTAAAAATCAGATGGACATGGTAGGCCCTGTAATACAGTACTGGGGAGGTAGAGACCGATGATCCCCCACACAAACTGCCTAGCCAGAGCAGCCCACTCAGGAAGCTCTGGGTTCGATTGAGAGGGCCTGCCTTAGTACGCTGCTTTTGGTAAAAAGCAATAGAGGATGACAAGTCTGCATCTTTGGCATCCACACTCATATACTTCCAAATCTGCACACATGTGTGCACACACACATGCAAATACATTTACAGTTGCACACCACACACACTAAACAAAACAACAACAAAACACCAATTGATTCCGGCAAAGGAGTTTCCATCACTCGTCTCAGCACACCAGGCCAGAGTGAATCTGGAGACTTGTCTAGAGGCAAGGTGAGCCTCTGGGTTATTATAGACACGGACGCGCAAGCCGGATCTGGGCAAAAGCTTTTGTGCATTCAGGTTAGACAGATAGTTCTTGGCTAAGACATTAAAATCACAGTGCATAAAAGAATAAATCAATAACTAGATTTACACTGTAGTTTAAATCTTCTGCTAGCAGCAAGATATATTAACAAGGTGAAAAAGGAAGACGGGGCCTAGGAGATATTGACAGAACACACCAGGGGACGAGAGCATTTTCAGAAGAAGGCAGGTCAGTTCCCAGCACCACTTCAGAGGCCTCAACCACCTCCAACTCCAGAGGATCTGACACCCTCTCTGACTTCCATTGGGTACCTGAATACACACATACACAGAGACACACACATATGCACTTAATTAAAAATTACTTTAAATTTTTAAAAATACATAAATATCTTTACATGCAGAATGCATAAAGAATTGGTATACCCAAGCTAAGAAAATAACAGCAATAGAAATAAAGACCAAAAAAATCATTTGCTCACATCACAAAACCATGTGATAAACAGAGGGCAAAGGAGCAGAAGAGAGATGTTTCAATCATTAGTTCTTAGAATGTACAAGGAACAACAAAACACCATTACATGCTCATTCAGGTGGACGAATCGGAAAGACTGACCATACCAAGTGTGGGAGGTACAGAGGGATCCCCACAAAGATGGTTTCCACGCTCCCTTTAGAAAACAGTTACATAGCTGGGGTTTTCATAGTGCACGTGCATGTGTGTCCGTGCATGGATGTGTGCGGGTGAGTGCAGGTATCCCCAGAGACCAGAGAGGGCGTTGGATCCTCTGGAGCTAGAATTATAAGCTGTTGTGAGCTAGCCAATGTAGGTGCTGGGATCTGAATTTGGGCGGTCTGAAAGAGCAGTATATATTCTTAGCCACAGAGCCAACTCTCCAACCTATGCACAAGGTTTTCACACATTGACCCAGCTGTTCTGCTCCTAGATATCTGTCCAAGATGAATGCAAACACACATGCAAATAAAAGTGTGTCCATTGAGGTTCTTGGCACTTCTTATTTATTATGGCCAAAATAGCCCAGATGTTTACCACAGCTTAGTAAACAAACTGATCAACAGGCATCTGATAAAGTACTACTCTGCAATAGGAATGAGCTACAGAAACTCGCTGTCATGCACACAAACCGTCAATCAATTATGCCAAACGAGTAAATTCTGGAATGGGGGAAATGCATGGGTGTTACGGAAAATTAAAGTTAATTTTTAGTGACAGAAAGCAAGTCAGTGGTTGCCTAGAGATGGGAATGGGATGGAAGGGGCAGACACCGGTGTTCACCGGGAGACCAGGAGAAAGCTGCTGATGGCCAATGCTCTACTCTGCTGAGGGTGAATAATGTTTGAACAGATGCACACGGATGCTGAGTGGAGCAAACTTGTCAGGGCCACAGTCACAGTTTGCTGTGTTGTCACTCTGACAGCCATTGAGAAATGCAAGCAACCTGTGCTTCATTGACCGCTCTACCAGTTTATGGTTTTTCATTCTTAGTTGATATTCAATCTTGGGGGTTTTTTTTGTTTTTTTGTTTTGTTTTGTTTTGTTTTGTTTTCGAGACAAGGTTTCTCTACATAGCCCTGGCTGTCCTGGAACTCACTCTGTAGACCAGGCTGGCCTCGAACTCAGAAATCTGCCTGTTTCTGCCTCCCGAGTGCTGGGATTAAAGGCGTGTGCCACCACTGCCGGGCTACTTGATATTCAGTCTTGCATGGGTTTTCAATATTAAATTACAAGCACTCTGGTGTCTCTTCAGGTCATATCAGTTTTTGCCTTTTAAAATTTTTGTAAGATTATCCAAGAGGTGGTACAAGCCTTTAATTCCAGCACTCGGGAGGCAGAGGCAGATCTCTGAGTTCAAGTCCAGCCTGGTCTAGAGAGTGAGTTCCAAAACAGCCAGGGCTACACAAAGAAACCCCATCTTGAAAAACATAATAATAATAATAATAATAATAATAATAATAATAATAATAAACAACATGTGTTTTTAAATCCCAGATGTAAGTATTCAGATGTATTTTGTTTTATGGATAATGAGTGTTTTGCCTGCGTGTGTGTATATGTACCACATGAGTGCCTTGTGCCTGCACAGCTCAGAAAGCATCCGATCCTGCAGAACTGGAGCTATAGACAGTTGCGAGCCACCAATGGGTGCTGGGAACAGAACCCAGGTCCTCGGCAAGAACATCCAGTATTCATGAGCACTGGGCCATCTCTCCAGCCCTAGTAATTCTAATTTTTATACAATGTCCCTTGCACTGGCTCTACCATCCAAATAAGAATTAGTTTGTTCTTTCCCCATGACCATTCAAAGAATCTATCACCTTAAGCCAGTGGTTCTCAGCCTTCCTAAGACTGAGACTATTTAACACAGCTCCTCCTGCTGTGGTGACCCCAACCAGAAAATTATTTTCATTGCTACTTCATAACTGTAATCCTGCTCCTGTTATGAATCATAATGTAAATATCTGAGTTTTTAGGTTGGCTTAGATGACCCCTGTGAAAGGGTTATTTGGCCTGCGCGGGGGTCGTGGTCGTGACCCACAGGTTGAAAGCTGCTGCATTAGGACAATCTGAGTCTGCTGCTTTCCTATGATATGAAAGAAGCTGCATTTTACACAAGGCCCAGAGGATTAAATGAGATTTTTAAATGCTAATGTATTATTCAAATGAGAAATTCTATTATCATGACTACAGCTAACTGTCGCCAGTGTGACTATTATTCTATCAAGCTTCTAAAGAGCCATGGACTTTCTACAATCGATAGCAACAACACAAAAATCTGCAGAAACTGGGCTGGCAAGAAGGCTCCACTGAGTAAGGGGGCTTGCTGCCAAGCCTGACCATCTGAGTTTGATCCCCAAAAATTCACATGGTAGAAGAAGAAAACTGACTCCTGTAAGTTGCTCTCTGGTATTCAAACACACAGTAATAAATACATCTGTCTTCAGAATTATAGTTTTTATTGCTCGCTCTCCCTCTGATAATTCTCAATATAAAATAAAGATTCAGTGAATGCCTGGGTCCTGTTTTCTCTTATTACATGAAAGTGAAAATACTGCAGGAGATAATAAAGGGCTTCATTATTACATCAGTTTTTACCCTGGAATAAGCGTGCTGAATAAGGCTTAAGACTATTGGGATGGAATTATACCTGGATTGTTTCTCTGATATTGAACTTGGTGGCATTTCACGGAATCCTACTCTGCAGCTCAAACTTCAAATCCTTGGCCTGAAAGTTTTCAGTCCCCTGAATTCAGACACATGTGGTTGCCATCAACACAAACACCAGTGAGGAGGACTTCAAAGTGTTAGTTTTATGACAACCGGTTTTCGTCCTTCAGTTCTACAAAGTTCCATATTCATAGGATGTGAGCAGAAGTGGAATTTAAAGTTATGGGGGAAAAGTAAGTACATTTTGGAAAGATTTTTATTATATATATATATATATATATATATATATATATAT
>JADRCH010000233.1:496131-527274 GCA_019843965.1 Rhynchomys soricoides | reverse complement strand
TATATATATATATATATATATATATATATATATATGTAATTCAGACACATATCACTTGAAAAAGAGTGAGTTCCCTTTGTCTTGTCTCATTTGTTTTATTTTAATCTGGTACTTTTTAAATCTGCAGAGTGTGGACTTGAGAAAAGAACCACTTTAAACCTACGGCTCCTGAAAGTTTTGAGGACTTCACTGGAATACCAGTCCACTTACAGACAAGAACCATCCCATGAAGGCAGCTAGTGGGCTGCATATACAGATGTGCTGAACAGTTATTACTGGCTTTAAGACCAGCTGTCTCTCAAATCTCCCCAAGTCTCCTATTGTAGCTGTGTGCTGGGTGCAGCATTACTCAGAAGAGAATGCCCCGTGGTCTTCTACTAAGCCTGGCAAGGATAAAATAGCCTTATGCAAAAGTAACAATGTAACAAAGGTTATCCAATGTAACGAAAAAAATGTTAAATTAAGTGGCATAGCAATAAACGTCCAGATATCAATTCAAAATATAGTTCAATGATAGAGAATGCGCCTGAATGTTCCACGCTCTTGGTTCAAGTCCTAGAAACACACATACACACACACACACACACACACGCACGCACACTCACACACTCACACATAATACACACACATATATACACATACATACACAGACACACACTCACATACACACACACACACACACACACACACACACACGAACACTCACACATCCCAGCACATCAGGCTTGGTGAAAGGCCAGCCATGAAGATTTGAAGAGCCCTATGACTTTATCTGCTACTTAAAACACGTCTAGACTGCAGCTCACCAATATTTACAAAACACTTAACATGGCCTGAGAATTATTGGTACAGAAATGAGTGCTGACGACTCAAAAAAGAACTGGCTAAAGGGAAGAAAACCCGATGGGAGCCATAATCTCACACGGTCAGTGTGTGTGTGTGTGTGTGTGTGTGTGTGTGTGTACATGCTCGTGTATGTACGTGCATGCACATGTGAGCGTGTTCATATGCATGTGTGTACGCGCACATGTGAGTATGCATGTGTGAGTGTATGTGTGTGTATGCATGTGTAAGCATGTGTAAGCATGTGCGTGTGTGCAATATTCGTGTACCTGTATGTGTTTGTGTGCATATGTGTGTGGAGGCCAGTGGTCAGTGTCTGGTGTCTCCCTCAATCACCATCTTAGTTTTTGAGACAGGGTTTCCCGGGAAATCCAGAGCTCACCAACTAGCTAGTCTAGCTGACTACCTAGTCCCTACCATCTTCCTGCCTCTCCTCCTTCCCAAGGCACAAACCACAACACCGGAGGTTTTATGTGGGCACTGGAGATTCAAATGCGGCCCGTGTGCTTGTGCGGCAATCACTTTTTATAAACTATAATTAATTAACGTGTGTGTTCCCGGATTTACGAATGAAGACTACCCTTTCAAACACCCCCTTGCTGGCTAACACACTTCCCCCCACTGTAACTCCCCCACGCTTTGTCTACAAGCGCCTTTCTCCCCTCTTGGGTCTTTGTGCAGGACCTAACCTCATGTATTCCCTTTGAAACACCCCCATCCCACGGTTCTGTAAGAAAGCCCATCTAAAAACGAAGCAACAGATGTAGCCAAGATGGCCTCTTCAGCAGCTAGAAGTGGAGAAATGGCTGGAGTTACTGACCTGCTTCCCGTCTTCAGGGTGCTGGGTATTGAACCCAGCATGTCCCACATACAAGAGATGCACCTATCACTGAGTTCCAAGCCGGGGCTAACTCTCACAGCCACAGCAGTCTCTGGTGACCTGGAAACCCGTGGTGGCCTCACATGCACTCACTCCGTGGAGATGGGCACCTGTGAGAACTCAGAGGAGACCGTACCAGAAGCCCCTTCCCCTCAGGTGCTGGCGGGTCTTAAATTTGTGGGGCAGATGATGAAGGCTAAAACTCTCTGAGGTGAGGGTACCTAATTTCATGTACATAAATCTTTGGACTTAGGTAAACTAGGATGAATAACTTAAAGACCTGGACAACGGCTTTCTTCCTCCAGGAAGTTCCTGTGCTGTGAAAGGCTGAAAGAGAAAGCAGGAGAGAAGCCAGGCATCTCCTTCCACCCAAAGCATGGTGATGTGTTTTGTGCATAATGGGACGAAAACGAAAAACATGAGACAGTAAAACTCTCTAATTTCCGTGTTATTCTCATTTCTGAGATTCCAAATGTCATTTTCATGCACGATGCTGTTAGGGAGATCAACCGCCCTTGTACTGAGACAGTTCAATTATCTGAGGGAACTCCTGGGAAAATCACCCTCTTGAAAGTGGGATGTGGGATAAATTCCTGGCCTGCCTGCTGCAAGTGTCATTTTGTAGAAACAGGGAGCTGTATCTCCAAAATGAATTCTGAATATGAAGGGAAACTGCCCTGGTCAGTTAAGCAACAGGGAATCGGGAGCAGCTAATTATGCAATGCTAGACCTCTAAGCAACCAAGGGAAATATTGTTGAACATATCTATACCCTCAGGAAAATGATTGTGTTCATTCAAGAATATTTCACAAGTACCTACTGAGTATTCTACTTACCCAGCAGGAGAGTATTTGTAGTGAGCTGTTCGTGTGTGTGTGTGTGTGTGTGTGTGTGTGTGTGTGTGTGTCGGGATCATACTCCAGAGCTCTTATATGCTAAGCAAATGCTCTATCACTAAGTAAAATCTATTGTCCTTAGTGAGCCTTTATTTCTGAAGACTTTCGGAAAGGCCAAAGGAAAAACAATCCCATGATCCTACATGCTCTCATGTGTGAGCTGGGACACAGGCGCACACACACACCCGATTTGCCATGTTGTGGAACTGAAGCACCATGCTAATGATAAGGACTCACAAGTGCTGAGTCAGGTCTCCAATACTTACAGAAGAGTTTAGATCCTGAAGTACCATTCTCCCACCCCCCCTCCCCGTCCCCATCTCTCATCCCCTTGTATCCCATCCCCCATTCCCCATCCTCCGGCGGTCCCCGTACCCCGACACCCCATACCAATCTCTCAAGGTCCACTCTTTCCTCACCATCAGTTCCTCTCTCCTCTCCTCTCCCCTCCTCCCTCCCACTTAACATATCTACCCCTACCCCTACCCCACCCCTACCCTGCTCCTCTCCCTAGTGGCGGCCAGCACCCTCTGATGCACAGACCTACTCTGTCTTTCTGAGCAGACGCCACCCCACAATGAGATTTGGACCAAGCTGCCATGACTTGTTCCTCCTTTTAGGTTATAATCTCTCCCAAGACCCCTGTCCCTGTCACTAAGCAGATGAACAGCAGGGCAGCCATAACAGTTCATGAGACTTGTTCTAGTGGCCTCTTTATGCTCAAGGCAGGGCCTCTACTGCAAAGAAACAGATTTCTAGAGCTCGTATTGGTGGGCATAGGGGCATGCTCAAGTGTAAAAAGTTTGGATTTAATTTTAATTATCTAAGTTTAGGCAAAAAGGGAGAGAGAAGACGAAGGAAGCAGAGTACTTGGGGGAACTTAGAGCTCACATTTGAGAAGAATGTGTGGCAAGAAAGTCACACCGAATTAAATATATATATATATATATATATATATATATATATATATATATATATAACTACAGGAAAAATCACGCCACATTGCTTTATGGAGAACACTAAGTTTAGTTTTTTTTTTTTTTTTTTTTTTAGCAAAAAGTCAAAAATTGGGTTGAAAAACTTTTCAAGCTACCTAGGAGTGAAGGGAAGAATTAAAATGTGAAGTGTTTGCTTTTCCTCTTATTATGCTAAATGAGATTACAGAAAGAAGAAAGAACCACACAGCTCCTAATTTGCTTCAATTTTCTCTACCTACAAAAATGATCTTCAGGCTGCAGAAGTGGCGCAAACATGGCTAAGAGAGAAATAAACTCCAGTTAGGTGAAGAGCGGACAAGAGCTCCCGGCTGCTTTAAGTGGGTTCAAGTCCCCAGATTGAGGAAAATTGCTCCCGGGGAGACAGGGAGGTAGCACAGGTGTCATCTTCAGAACTCAGCAGGTATCAGTCACCAAGCATGGGGTGGCTGGGGTGGCAGAGGCTGGGGAAGGCTTGACACTGTGGTGCCCACTCAGAAAGGTGCACACCGGGAAACCAGCCAAATGTGTTCAGCATCCACCCATGGGAAAAACTCAGAGAATTACACTAAATCACTGTTTTGAAAGTTGCATGGGAAAGAAAAAATAAGTTCCTGAGAATCAGCCTGGATCTACTGAGACCAGAGAGAATCAGGATGATATTTGGACATCTTCAAGAACAAGACCAGATTGGTACGTGCCTCTGGGTTTTATATATCTGCTTGTTAAAGGCAGTTGGAATAAGAGCTGGGAAAAAATAATAAAACATAATCATAAACATGAACCCTGAAATGAGCACACACTGCAGGAGGAGAGAGAAGCAGGTTAACATTTGCAGCCAGTGCTACAAAGTAAGTGCGAGGACTCCCCGTGCCAACTGGAAATGTTGAGTCCGTGTGTCTCTCACTAGAGAGGAGGAATTAAAGCACGCACGCCGTCCAAGGTGACTGCTGCGTGTTAATAATGAGAAAGGGTGCACATTTTTCTCTGTGTTCACCAAGGAGAGGAAAAACCTGTTCTCTGGACTCTTTATTGGGAAGAGGCAATGATTAACAAAACCAGTGCAGAAAATTACCTCGGCCCACATTTTTTTTTTTCCTAAAAGAAATCTTTGCACCCCACAATGTAGCAAAAGCAGACTGGTCTCAGGAAGCCCCACCGGCTGCATGCTAAGCTCAGTCTGGTTTTGATGTCCTTACCAGATGAAGGGCAGCTGTTGCTGTAACTATATCTCAAGAGGCCATTTAACAGATTTCTCCGGCTGACCATTCATAAAGCATCATTTTTCTTGGTCTCTTGCACATCACTGTGGTGGGCCCTTGGTATTAGGACTCAAATTCTTGCAGGGTCCTTATGAAGATTTGATGTCCCCAAATGACAGATAATGAAAGTGCCACTGAGGAGGCCACCATTTCCTGCCATTTGAAGCTCTAAGCCAGGTTTGATCAGATCTGCCTTCCTTCATTAAACCAGGGAACTACACAGCTTCTCCCTTGAGCCACATCTGCACAGTTAGATTGGGAGCTTGCTACAGTTTCAATACAGTCTCCAGATACACGGGTTACCAAGATGTAGCCTTTGGGAGGTGCTGAGGGGAGGGCTGAGCTCCTGTGAGTGGGCAGCTTGAGTTAGACAAGCCCGGAGGCTGTGAGGTCTACACAGGTGCATCTGCTCCACCATCCAGCCTTTAGCCTGGAGATAGCACAGCAGCTTTTAGCCTGGAGATAGCACAGCAGAGTCCCTAATCAGATACCGGTGCCCAGATAGAGGACTTCACAGTCTCCAAAACTTTAGGAAGGAATCTCTTCTTTATAAATTAGCCCGTCTGTTCAGATAAGCAGCCCAAAATAGATTAAGAGGATCTTTAAATAAATAATTATACTAAAAGAGCTTTGACAAATTTCACATATTAAAATGAAAACAGAACAAGCCCGGTGCTCTTGAGTCTATTTGGTGTCACTGTCAAGGACTTGGGTAAAAAGCATACAGCATGACGTCATGGTATAAATGCTTCAGGTAAAAAACCAACCCATACTTTAAAATATATAAAGTGTAACAGTGGTCCTCTGACTGGCCACAGAAAATTAGAGATTAAACAGTAAATCCTATACTTGTGGTAAATAGTTATGACTGTTCTCAATATGTTATGAAAATGTTTTAGTTCTCTAGGAATATATTGGAAAAAAAAAGATAAGGATTTCTGGGATGAAGAAATGACTCAGCAGTTGTCCTTGCAGAACTGAGTTTACGCTCAGCACTCCACATCAGATGGTTCACAATCCTCTGCAACTTCAGCTCCAAAGTGTCTGGTGCCCTATTCTGCACTCTGTGAGCTTTGAACTTACAGTGCATAGACACACACACACACACATGCACATGTGTGCACACACGTTACACATAATTAAAAATAAAATAAGAATTCTAATTGATCACACCTCAATGGGAACAGCCAGTGGCATGTGACTAGAAAGAAATCAGGCAAAAAATTTAAGATTACACTAATACTTATTATGTTTTGTGTGCTAATAAAAGGCCAATTACATTTTTAATGCTACGCCTGCTACATGAATCGCAATGTTGGAGATGTAGCACATTTTAAACCCAGATTAAGGATGGATGTGTCTTGGAGAGAAGATGACAAAAAGGGTGGAAAACAGGTCCACTGAGGAAAACCATATGAATTCAGAATGTCGAGCTGGAAAACTCAGATACTTGAAGGGAATAGGTTTCATTAAACGGGTTATTCATTCTGAATTCATTCAATGTGCCTAGAGCTTTGACTATATACTGATGCTAGGCACTGTCCTTAGCATTGGGAAGAAAAAGAATCAAAGATATGAATATGCTTCCAGTGGAAAGATATTTTAGCCTAGTGAGAGACAGACGAGGCCAATCAGGCCTCTGACCCTAGGAGCTGTTAGAAGTGTCTTGAGACCCATGTAGGCTGGGCCAGCAAGAAGCTTCCACCCTGCAAGCTGGTTTTCTTAGTGCCAGAAGGAGGTGTCCAAGCTGATGTGGAGAAAGAAGTCATCAAATCTTACCTAGCCATGAACTCTGTGAGCTACAGTCACAGACATGGCAGGATACATATGCCCCATGGTGGCATGTATCCATGTATGTAATAGTGGCATGTATGTTATGGAGGTAACCAACCACTTACTTTCTGGTTGGATTTAATGCCCACTCCACAGAAAGAAGCATATGTATGCTTGGTACTATGATCTGTCCAAGAACCCATGATTGGGGAGCTCAGGGGCCTCAGAGATGAACCTACTACTATCATTTGTATTAAATTGACATTATCAAACTGACCTCTAAATCTGGATCAATGTACACATTCATCAGTGTAGAGTCATAATGATTTGACTCTTCCCAGAAAGGCTCCATCTTCCACACCACCCAATGGGGTTTAAGAGCCAATGTGACTCAGAAGAGGAACACACATTGCAATGGACATAACCATGTGGTGCCTCATTCACCAAAGAGGAAAGAAAAAACTAGGATCAGCCCCCCCAAAAAGATGAGCTTGAGAAACCATCCATTTGAGAGACCTATCCAGGAAAAGACAGAGCACACAACTGAACCCACCAGGCTTACCTCCTGGAGTACTCTGACTTGGAGATGAAGGACTGGGAATGTTTTGCTTAAATGATACATATGAGACATGTGTCTGCATGGAGAAAACCATGCAGTAAAGAAAGGAGGCACAAATGTACTTGACAAATAACGGGCAAGAAGCTGAATGGGAGCCATTGGTGGGAAATAGCAATCGATGTGTAGAAGCTGAGAGGAGGCAGCCTTTTTTATATATTTTTTTCTTTTATTTGCAGTTTGAGACAACATCTTGCTATATGTACCAAGCCAGCTCTGGAGTTGCAGCACTTTTCCTGGTCTTGTCTTCAGAGTGCTGAGACATCAGGAAAGTGCCACTAAACCCAACTTGGAGAAGACACAATTACCAGGGGAAAGTGTCTGTCATAATAGCCAAAGCTACAGGAAGGTCACACCAACAAACAAGAGTACAGATCCTAGAAGCAACTGGTCAGCTGATATTTTTCTGCATGAGGGAATCATCTAATGGTATGAACAGAAATGGAGCAGGGTTTCCTTACGAGATGGTGCACACCATGTCATGGGCTATACAGGTGCGTAGGGACTTCTGTTCATCATGGGGCGCAGAGGAGGTGCAATATAAGTCTTAGACTGGAGATATGACTTCTGAAGACACTAGGGATTCAATGTTCTACTCAGGATTCCTGAAGTTCGTCCGTGGGGCTGAGAAACTTGGATGCTATGATAGTCCAAGAGGAAATGGTCCAGACACTAGAACTGCCTCAGTATAGAATGAGAGGTGAAACAGTTTAAGAAACTAGGGGTTGTCTGAATGACATAAGATGCGAGGCCTGAGATGTATCTCACACCTTGGCTATGCTCCCTGAGACTAGCAGAGATATGTTTCTTTGCTTCAAGTACTCACATACAGCAGTAGGCAGCAAGGTCCCATGACCTAGCCTTAGAGTCCCTTCCTCTACTTCTTTCTCTTTCTCTGTGGATATACTTGACTGTAAATGGCAGCAATGAGTGTCCACCCTCTGGAGAGTCCTGACCACAGTAGTTTTGTTATAAATGCATTCCCAGGAGGAAAACTCCTTCCTTGGGATACATAGATATAAAAGTATCCACTTGTATCGATGTCTCATCTCATACCCTTGTACAGTTTCCTTCAGACCACCGTCAGCGGTGCCCAGTTAGAAGATAACTTCTTATTGGACTGCTCTCTCACCCCCACTGGCATTACCAGAGGGTGGGTTAGGATTCTTGTTGGTTTTGCTCAGAAAATTCCAAACTGTGTGTTGAGTTGATTACCAGGTATTACTGCCCGAACCCTGGGATCTTTTATGGTCTCTGTCTTCCTTAACTGGAGTTTACAGCGCCTTCCAACTTTGCATTGTCTGACAATTAAATACATGTGAGTGTGCTGGAACTCAAACAGCTGTGTGTGTTTAACTCCAGGGTTGATGCCCAATTTGGGCACTGCTCAGGCACTCGTCATGAGCATTCTGAAAAGGAGATCTGTGAAGCCCCCAGCATATTTTATTAATGACCAGCCAGTCATCATAACCCACACCAGGGAGATGAGGACCTAATTAATTAGGCATAATACTACTTAGCACTTACCATTTTCAATAAATATTACTTCATGAATGAGAGAATCCTCAAAAGACTCCCGGGAAGCAGGAAATGTTAATCTTCTTTTACAGCTAGGGAAATAGAAACAGATCGGTTCTCAGCTTTTCTCGGAGTCAGAGTATGAGCACCAGTTCCTAGACTGGTTTCCTCAGAGCAGGCCCCTGATGTTGATTTTAGAACACAGTGTTTTGAAAAGTCAAAGGGCAGTATAGGGTCCTGGGTGTGTGCTTCAGTTGGTACTGTTTGTGCCTGGCATGCATGGGGTCTGGTTTGATCCCCAGGACTGCATACATCAGGTTTGGACTGCACACATCAGGTTTGGACTGCATACATCAGGTTTGGACTGCACACATCCGGTTTGGTGACATCCTCCTGTCATCCCAGGCATTAGATGGTACTCTTCAGCCACATAATGAGTCTAAGGCCAGCATAAGATAAATGACATTCACACACACACACACACACACACACACACACTCACTTGAAAGCACAAAAGCAGTGTTGGAAGCTTTACATGGAAACTTCCACACTTGCCTCTACTTTTTCCTTTGAGGGCAGGGGTTATGTCACAAATATGTGCCAGCTTAAAAATGTTTCTCTATCCAAACTTTAAACAAAACCTTTACCAAATCCCTGCTATGGTCTAGGTATCCTCCTTGGTCCTGCAGAGATGAAGGACTAGTGACCAAGAAGTATAGAAGTAAAATGTACCCAGCTCTTGGGAGGCAGAGACAGGCGTATTTCTGAGTTTGAGGCCAGCCTGATCTACAGAGTGAGTTCCAGGACAGCTAGGGCTACACAGAGAAACTCTGTCTCAAAAAAACAAACAACAACAACAAAATAAAGAGGTAAAATGTATAGATCAACAGTAATACATAGACTAGTACTGATAAATGCTAGGAAGAGGTGTGTCCATGGAACGAACCATCATGTGTCGAGTGCTAAGCCGGGTGTGGGTATTGATCCCTATAATCCCAGAATTGGGGAGAGAAAGCTGACGCAGGAGCACTGAGGTCATCTGGGACACATTGGGAGCTCCAAGACAAGAGCTACAGAGGAAGATCCTGTCTCAGAAAACCCAAGCAAAACAAAACATTACACTTCAGCTAAAAGGGACACCATGCACAGACTCCTAAGTCAGGATAGTTGTCAGCTCAGTGAAGGAAAAACAGGAGAGAGCAGCCCAGGGAGTGAGAGGGGAGTGAAAGAAAGCACAAGTACAGGAGGCCCTGCCCTAAGCCCTGTAGGTGTGTGTAATGGAAATGAGCTTCTATGTTTCAAAACTAGGAGGCTGGAGGGTTCCAGGTAGAGCTATACCATCCAATGAGTGGCTTATATTGAGGGTACCACGGAGCGCTATGCTACCAAACAAGTGGCTTACATCCTAATGAAATCATTTGTGCCACAGAGCTAGAAGGTATGAAACAGAACGCTGGGAAAGTGTTTCATTGATATTGAGGAATAATGGTGGTTTACCTCAGAACCATAGTCGAGACAGAGGGACAGGGATGTGGTCTGGTCCAAAACGTATTTTAAGGTGTAGGTAAAATGGGATTTGATTTGATGAATTCAACAGACTCTATGGTTCTGAAGACAGACAGGAGTCACAATTTCTTCCTTTTGTAGATTTATATACATATTGCATGTGTGCATGCTACAGCACTTGTGTGGGTCAGAAGATCTTTCTGGGTCAGTTCACTCCGTCCACCATGTAGATTCTGGAGATCAGATCAGATGACAAGTCTTACACACAGAGCCACCTCAACAACCTGTCAGGATCTCTTCTAAGGTCTTGCCCTAGGAAGGATGAAGAATGCTCTTTTGTCTACTGAGATGAAAAGGAGAGGAATCTCGGGAAGCAGTGTGGGTTGTAATCCACTGGATTTGAGCAGTCTTTGGGCAGTCTGGTAGAGACACTGAATTGAGGACAGCATGTTCTGGGTAAAGCACATCATTTCAGAGAAGGAGGGGTGAACTGCTGGGTCTACAATTCCTAACAGGAAGGAGGTGGTGGGTTAAACGTGGAATTCAGAAACTAGGAGAATGTTTACTACAACTGAAGATAAAAGAGAGTGCTGGTGTGTATGTGTATGCTAGTTCACGTTCCTTTGACAAAGACCAGCAGCATTCATGAAGAAACATGGCTGCACATGGCTTTCACTCTATTCATGCTCTTCCTTGTTGGACACAAGCATTGTGCTGTAGCTGTCCATCAAAGACCTTTGCTTTCCTTTCTCTCTTGTCCCCAGTGCTCTGGGTCATCTGACAGACTGTCTACACTGACCTCATCTTCTTCTTGTTCTCTTTATTACTGTTGTTCTGGAAAATATTTCTCAAGACCTTCAAAATGAGAAGTATGAGCAGGTGGCTGGGTAACTTTCCTCCTGAGGGAGGCTGTCACCCACTCATCTCAATTTAAACACACACACCAGGCAACATCGCAGTGTGTCCTTAGCTCCTCAGAACAGAGTGGTCCCCTTCATTCCTCTTCTACCCATTAAGTTATGGTCCAGAAAAGTGATTCTTGCCTTCTGCCTTCTATCATTCCTTGGTTTCAGGGAGAAGTATCCAGCACAGTGCACGTGCTGGACACGTGGTCCCAGTTGGCAGTGCTCTTTGGAAAGGCTATGGAATCTTTAGGAACGCAGCTTTGCTGAAGGAAGTGGATCGATGGGGGTAAATAGGGGTGAGCTTTGAGGTTGGATAGCCCTGCACCACTTTCTGTTCACTCTGCTCCCTGACTGTGGACATGATGTGATCAGCTGCTCATGTCCCTGGTGCCATGTCTTTCCCACCATGATACCCCAGACTGCCTCAGACAGTGAGCCAAAGTAAACCCTCACTTAAGCAACTTCTTGTCTGGTATTTTGTCACAGCAAGGACAAAAGTAACAAATATAAAAAGAGTTTTTAAAAAGTGCCTTTGCTTGCTGTGAGAGACTAATTTCAAATGTCTAATAAAAAATCTAACCAAGATGTGCTGCCGTCCTAAGTCATCAGGCCATCGACGGTACTAAACTGATATAGATGAGAGCCTGGAAATCAGCAGCTCGCTTCTTTTCCTTGGCTTTGCCTTGACTTTGTCTTGCGCTCTCCATCCTGTGCTCCATTCTTGGCAGAAAACTCAAGCCTTAGAAATCTCAGTCTATTCATAAACACACTGTGTTCAGTTACTATGGCAATGTTGAAGGAATCCGCCATGGCCAAACAAGATCACAAAAGGATCATTTTTATTTTTATTCTCAGTGTTTCTCCCAACAAACAAATAAATAAATGCTGCCAACAGGCAGAGTCACAGTTGCTACTTAGGAAACGGTTCACGCGGCTGATCCCCTTCTTCTATTTTGTTACTTTGTTTCCTCCATTCATAGAGTTTTGTTTTCCCAGATATTTCATTAGAAAATAGACCACAGTGTGTGAATTTTCTGAATGCAGATGATCCTTTTCCCTTATCTTTCTGCTGCTAGAAACACAGCTTAAGATGGGATGGTTTTGAAAAAGAAGCAGTGGAGATACCAAGATGGCGTGCTGACATTCGTTCAATAAACCCACCCCTGAACCACCAAGCCAGTTATCTCTCCCCAGAAAACTGCTACACTCTCTACACCATATCTCTGTGTCCCGATGACCTTAGGGATAAAGAGGTTACTTGTGGTAGGCTACCAAAACAAGATGGTTGTCTGTCTTATCCTTCAGTCACAGATGGCATCTCGGTTGACACCAAGACTGGCAGATGAGCCTTTAGGCACGTTGTGAGTCATCGATCCTGCAGAGTCTACACAGCAACACGCTCGCTCTGAACAAACCCCAGTCTGTCAACTACCACAGTAGCTTCCAAGGAAATGATGGTCTTAGTCTTTCCTCCAGAGCCGTACGATACTTCAGAGGTTGCAAGAAGAGAAGTCCTTTGAACCCAGTATGGGGGGACAAAATCCCTAGATTATCAGAAAGAAGTCACAGAATGGCATGGCCGTCCTGTATTTACAGAAATAAAGAAGAACAGACTTAACAGAGGAGAAGAAGGGTCCCATCGGGCGCAATAGGGTGTCTCAGGGTTGGGTCTGCCACCGCTCACACCGTGTGTTTTCCCAGCTGTACGCATAAATATGAAGGCATAGAACAAAAGAAAGAGTAAGGTATTGACAATTACCTTGGTCTATCTCAGCTCCTGATGGCCATTTATCCCCCTCCCTCTATGTGACTTAGCATCTGTATAACTCTTAAGAAAATCCTGTGGAGTGTTTGAAGAGACCTCTGGCTTCCACTAACTCAAAAGACTGAGAATGTCACGTGATGTCCTCCGACTCCTCGAGCAGCCACTCCCCTCCCCCCCCCCCCCCCCGCTATCACCATCCCCCTGATTCCAGAAGTGTCTTGATTTATTGTTGTCTTTGTTCTGTTGCTATAAGAACCTCATGAAACCGTACGGCATTTACATGGTATTTGAGGTGACCCGAATCTGTGTTCCTGGGTCATGGTCACTCTCAAGTGGCCATGGGGAAAAAACTCTTACTCCCTTAAAAAAAATAAAATAAAATAATGAAATTACTAAATGAGACACGGCTGCATCTGCACCCTCCTCATCTGTCACTTTGAACATGATGCTACTTAATATCCGCAATCTTCTGTTATTATCCCAGGGGGATAGGGTTAATAACAACACCTGCAGCAAAGGGTGGCTGCTGGCATTGTGCGGGGAATGGCGGAGAAAGTCCTTAGCATGGTGCATTCTGAACAACCTGAGTTCTAAATAAACAGCGGTGATTATTAGGTTTGCTACTATAATTTTCAACAGAAGAATGCACTCCAGCCTCTCAGTTGCTGTATATTGTTACATATATATTTTATATGTATACATTATTTACTATACATATAGACATTTATTTATATTTTAGCTACTCAGACCTGGATTATTTTTGAAAATACAGAAAGCAGTTCTTTCCTGAGTGGTAAAGATGCCCAGATGCTTTGGAAGCAGCTCCCTACCCCTTCCCACGCTGTGGGAATGCTGGATAAAATGAAGATTGGTCGTATTACACACTGGAGAATCAATAAAGCTGAGTCCACTTAACCACACCTAGAAATATGGATGAAAACATTCCCGATTGCAGCATGTTGAACAATCAAATCGCAGTGCTGAGGGAAATGCCAGGAGCGGGTACAGCAGGCATCCATCCATCCTCCTTGTCTTTGATCCATGTGGCAGGTACATACCGTAGGTTTACTCTGCACCTGGTGCTGGGGTCACAGTGTCCATGAGAAAAACATGAGCAAGCTTGCATTTGTTTTTCTGTGGTCACAGGTCAGAAGGCATGCAGCTGTAGACAGGCTGGAAAGGGAAAGTCACAACACTGCAAGAAAAACCAACCACGCACAGGCAGGATTTGGTGTGTGGCGCCATTAATATTAATTCCGTCGTGCCCTGTGACTTTGCTTGTGTATGTGGGAAGTGACTTCAGCCTGCATCTCTCAGTGTTTTACCAACCTCCACGTAGGTCAGCTCTAGTATACTATATATAAACACTGAGGGAAAGCTAGAAACCAGCCTGTTCAAAGGTAGCAGGCGTCATTTGCATGTGGGTACACAGGGTCATCACATGCGGAGGCCAGAAGCTGACTTCTAGTGTCCCTTGATTGCTCTCTTTATTTACTGAAGCAGGGTCTCTTGCTGAACCCAGAGTTTGTCTATTCTACTAGTCTTGCTAGCCAGCTTGCCCAAAGATCCTAGTCACCACTTCCCTAGCACTGAGATGACAGGCAGGGCTCCATGCTCGCCTGGCTTGTGTGTGGTTGCTAGGGCTCCAGACTCTGCTCCTGACACTTGCAGAGCAAGCAAGTGGTGGTTTGAATAAGAATGGCGCCCATAGGCTTGTATATCTAAATGCCTGGTACCTGTTGGTGGAACTGTTTGGGAAGGATCAGAGGGGGCGGTCTTGCTGGAGATGTGTCTGTGTCACTGGGGGTGGGATCCGGGGTTTTAAAAAATCTCATGTCATTTGGAGTCCTCTCTCTCTCTCTCTCTCTCTCTCTCTCTCTCTCTCTCTCTCTCTCTGCCTCATAAGCATGGATCAGACATAAGCTCTCAGCTGCCTCTCCAGCACCATGCCAGCCTGCCTTCTGCCATGCTCCTTGCCAAGATGGTCACAGACTCACCCTCTGAAACTGCAAGCAAGCTCTAATTAAATGTTTTTTTTTTAAAAAAAAATTAGTTCCCTTGGTGGTGGCATCTCTTCACAGCAATAGAACAGTAACTAAGACAAACAGTGACTAAGATAATGAACTGTGTCTACTGAGCCATCACCCTGGGCTAGTGACAAGCATATGTTTCACACAATGAAATGCACAAGAGGATGGGCTTGCCCAAGTTCAGCTCTTCATGTTGAGGTTGCTCAGTCCAGCGTACTGCTCATAGGAGCCAGATGCATTCTCTACAAAACTTTAATGTTGAAGTTGCTTGTATATTAACCGGGGGGGGGGGGGGGGCAACGGGAAGTTGACATTCACACAGAAAAAACCGTGATACACAGGGAGTCCATGGGACCTCTATCTGTCACCTGGGGATCCAAGTCAATCTGTTGATATTAGGAATGAGGTAAACATTAAGAGTTCCTTGGGAGGTGACTGTGGAGCTCACCTGTGAGCAGAGGACAATCTGATGCCACCTCTTTGTCCCCACACCAGAGAGAAAAGCTAAATTTTCTCGAGCCCAGGTGAACTTTCCAATGTGGGGGTTTTATCCCAGCTGTCACCAGGCAGACCCACCAACGTCACCTGGAAATGTCAAAACATGGGCTCAGGTAGGAGAGCACCATAAAAGCACAGTCACCATCTCAGGCTGGCCTGTCCCAAGCTGCTCTGAAGTTCTCATCCTGTCCCTATCTTCTCACAGGCTCCACACGGCTTTTTTGCCCCACAAAGGTAACCCTAAAAACTGTGTAAGATCTGGACGCAGCAAATTTAGTTCTAGTTTAAGACTTTAGGTGTGCCGGGCAGTGGTGGCACACGCCTTTAATCCCAGCACTTGGGAGGCAGAGGCAGGCGGATTTCTGAGTTTGAGGCCAGCCTGGTCTACAGAGTGAGTTCCAGGACAGCCAGGGCTATACAGAGAAACCCTGTCTCAAAAAACCAAAAAAAAAAAAAAAAAAGATTTTAGGTGTACACTTATGAGTTTAGACACTCACTTGTGAATTTTCAAGCATGCTTGTGAATTTACACTTGTACTGCCCTTGCACTGAGGGGATTCAGAGCGGTTCATTGAGAGTCGAAGTAAAAGCTGGAGAGGAAGGCTCTTTTGTGGAGATGAGACTAATCATAGACTCCAGACCCAGCTGCTCTTCAGGACCAGGCACCCCTTCTTTCTCTTCCTGTGCCAGAACATTGGGACAGAGGACATTAAGATACTTACTGGAAAGGGGTGTTCACAGACATAAATTCATAATGTGCTTTCGCTGTGAAACAATGGGTGTCGTTAAGTCCTCAGGAAAAACAGAAGCCAACAATGAGGCACATAAGGGCCATTTGCATTCCTTCGATGCAGCAGATCACAATTCCAACAACTCAGGCCACATATGCTAAGGAAAGCTCTTTCATCTACTTGTGCCGGTCGCTTCGGCAGAGATGCACGGGAACTGGCGTTGCAGCTGTGTAAATCCACCCAGGGTTTGAGACTGCCTAGGCACCACCTGCTCCTCATGGATGCTGTGATTGACATGGGGCTGATCTCCATATGGTGATGACATTTTTCATCACTATCTGTCTCCTTACATTTTAATGGTGACTTGAGTTAAGATAATTTGGAGTCTGTCTCCCTGTTCCTCTGCGTAACTAAACGGTGTTATTTACGAGTGATATCTCTCTGTAGTTTGACTCGATGTTGATTTTTATTTTTTGAGAGACTGGCTACAGAACACTAGCATTACAGGCCTAAATGAGTCATTTTTCAGTTTGTGAGTAAAAATCAAGAACAGAATCAATATGGGCACCTCTGTAATTGAAAACCAGTGGGTGATAATTCTGTACTGAAAACAAGATAATAAGAATAAAGATGAGCTATTGGTGGGAGAAAAATAAGATTAGAGATGTGATCTCAATTAAATATCAACCATTACTAACACCGCGGTGGGGGGAGACAACCCAACAGCAACAATTCTTTCTTCTAATTGTCCTCTGATTTTCTTCCTTTTTGGAGTGTAATTATGAAAGTATATAAAAGTATTTAAGCAAATCAGAGTTGAATCAATGTAATTTATTACTACTTCTCCTGATTTAATATTTAAGACATCATTAATATCCAAACATATGGGCAAGCAGAAATAGTTGGGTCTCCAATGTGTCAAGATATATTTCATTCTAATTTTGGTACACTATTCATTACTCAGTAAGCAGGGACCTCAACAATAACAAAAAGGGACAGGGCAAAGCCCATGGCATTGCGATTTACAATGAAAGAGGAGGTCACTTTCGCTCATCTCCCAGACCTCCATGTCTGACAGTGGTTTTCTGTTTGGCTAAGAGCTGTGTGTTTGTGTGTTTAAAAGGAAAAACACTCATGAGAAAGTGAATACTCCTGGTCCTGCTTCTGATAAGTCTCCATTTTGCTACGCTTGATTATAGGCTGCCAAATTAACGTCCAGCCGTGCCTTTGATGCCGAGAAACTCAGAGACAGCTGTCCCCTGCCCTTGTTGTTTGAGGAGCTCTGCTGACATTCTTAGTGTCTACCGTTCCCTGAATTGGTCCTACCAAATCCCAAACCCCAAGTTCTTTTCTTGCTCAAATCCATAAGGTTCTGACATAACCTCTAGGCAAAATAGCCTACACAGACCATCAAGCCAGAAACAAAGCCTTTGCTTTACCCTCCGACCGTTAGAAATCGTGCTGGGAAATAGACGCTGGGAAGTTTGAATTCCCAAGAAAATGTCTGTATGCTAACTCACAAAGAGTAAAGGATATAAGCTGGGTCTTCCTCATCCAATACTACTAAGTGTACATTAAGTAGTTGGTAATTTAGGCCAACAGATTTTTAAAATAGACCAGAGTCCACAGTACTGTTCAAAGTCACTTAATTCCCAAGGATGACTCAATTGGTCATCCATAAAATGTGTTTGCATTAGACAGTATGCATTCAAGTCTTTAAATTTTGACATGCTCAAAACTGAAGACCTTTTAGCTTCTTATGACAGGTTCTTATGAGTGGCTATCTGACAAGAATATTTGATGACCATCTATTGGGTAGATTTAGCTTTGTCTGGCATGTCTTCAAGGAGATAGTCAATATGACCACAGAGGTGACTTAATAAAGAAAGCTTTCATCACCAATGTAAATCTATTCTGTTTAGATCTGTCCAAACACACACAGTAGCACCTACGACTGTGCTCACTTGAATTTCTTGACTTTCCCTTGGATAGAAATGGATACTTACTTCCTGGTGTGTTAAAAAGAATGATTCTCAAGCCAGTTCCCAGTATGGGCACTAGCTGAGAGACTCCATTCAAAATTTCATCAGGGGTTATTCCAAATTTCAGTTCTTTACATAGTATACTTAATCTTCACCCCAATTACAAGACAAAATTGGGTCAAATATTTCTTTAAAACATTTCCCAAATGGAGCTTAAATAACTTGACATGATATTTCATGTCAGTAGAGTAAGCAGAAAATTGGGATTTTTGCTAGTTACAGAATGGGTGCATATTAATGACAAAGAACTTGTCTTATATAAAAGATATCTGTAATCAAATTGCTATCCTATGAAAGTCCGTAATAAATCAAATAAGAGGTTGTAACTGTCCTTTGGCTGCCTATCCAGCACAGTGGAAGCTCCATGCAGCCTTGGTCTCATTGAGAAGAGCTGACAGACAACTGGGTAGGAAAGCTGAGTTGTCCTACCACAAAGACATGACAGAGAAGCAGCAGCCACACAATCCAACATCTCTCATCACCGTGTCACCAACGTTGGTGAACCCAAAATATGAATTTCACATATTGAAAAAAAATACCAATGATAAAATGAGTTAGGGTGTTTTGGTTTTTTTTAATGTGTCAAAGATCATGCACAGACCGATGGTACTATGCCTGGAGCATAAATACATCCAATAAGTATGTGTTGAATGAGTCCATATTCAAGTTAACACATGGTTAAGAATTCTGCCTCTGACTCACCCCCACCCCCACCGTATATAAAACCAACTTTGATTATTCATGAAATGGTTCTGAGAAACTGGTAAGAAACCCAGGGACAGCATCATGGTTTATCTATGGGAGAAATGTTTTTCCTTGTACAAACTCAAATTTCTGCTGGGTTTGCCAGACTCACAGTGAAACCCTAAAAGAGCCACACTGACAGCTCTAGACAACTCAGCTCTGCCTTAGACAATCCCCCTGGGTTTGTCTAAAAGCGCTAAGCCAATGGCTTCCCAGTTCATTGGGACTGTGCTGGTGACCAGGCTAAAGAATAAGAAGGAACAGGAGTAAAACACAAGGAAACTAAGCTCCGAGGACCTCGGGCAGCAGCTGTGCTCTGAGCACTGTGCGTTCTTTCTTTTTTCTTTCTCTCTATTTTAAAAATTATTCTTCTTTAATCTTATCCTCCTGGTCTGCCCTCTGACAGTTCCTCATCCCATACCTCCTCCCTTTTCTCACCCCCTGTCTTCAAAAGGATGTCCCAACCCCCACCCCACCAGGCCTCCCCACCCCCTGGGGTCCCAAGTTTCTGGAGGGTTAGGTACATCTTCTCCCACTGAGGCCAGACCAGGCAGTCTTCTGCTGTATATGTGTTGGGGCCTCAGACCAGCTAGTGTGTGCTGCCTGGTTGGTGGCTCAGTGTCTGAGAGATCTCGGGGTTCCAGGTTAGTAGAGACTGATCTTCCTATGGGGTCACCCTCCTCCTCAGCTTCTTCTAGCAGTTCCCTTATACAACCACAAGGGTCCCAGGCTTCTGTCCATTGGTTGGGTATAAGTATCTGCATCTGACTCTTTCAACTGCTTGTTGGGCCTCTCGGAGGTCAGCCATGCTAGGCAGACCATGGCATCAGTACTAAAGGGGAGGCTCCAAGCACTGTGTGTTCTTAAGATGAGTACTTGTAACCAGCAAGCAAGAAGTGGGAACATGGCTTCTCCGTGCCCTCGTCTCTCTTCAACCGCAGCAAACAGCTCCAAATGTTTCAGAGCTCAGTCTGAACATTCCCTGTCACAGAAAAGCTCTGGAGGACGACCAGCTCACTCCCTTTCTTTTTCTTGCCTTCGATTCATTGTAGACAGAATTCGCTCATCACTTAACCCCATTTGTTCAAGTCAGCCACGCAGTTCACCTCTGACATGACATCATCTATGAACTGCCGCATGTGATGTGATGCCCGACACAAAACTCGAAACTAGTAAATGCTTACAGAAGGAATGAGTGGACCGAATGGATGTATTGATAACAACAGCTCTGAAACCATTGATCAGTGCTGCAGAGGACCCCAGCTCAATTCCTACCACCCCCATAGACATGGCTCAGTGCCGCAGAGGACCCTAGCTCAATCCCTAGCCATGGCTCAGTGCTGCAGAGGGCCCTAGCTCAATCCCTAGCCATGGCTCAGTGCCGCAGAGGGCCCCAGCTCAATCCCAAGCACCCCCATAGACATGGCTCAGTGCTGCAGAGAGCCCCAGCTCAATCCCGAGCACCCACATCAGGCACTCACAGCTGCTGTAGCTCTGTCTTCAAGGGATCCAACACCTGCTGCTGGAACCTGTGGGCACCTGTACTCACAGATGTGCATACCTACACACACAGCTATACACACATATGGTCACACGTATACACACACTCACGAACACATGCATACAGGTACCTACATACACACACACTCACTCATACATACACTTGTTCCCATAAATAAAAATAAACCTTATTTTAAAAAAAAGCTATTAATCTGATAGTTATTTTGTTTTGGTACTGGGAACGGTGCTGCATGCCTGCAACCCTAATACTTGAGAGGTGGAGGCAGAAAGATCAGGAGTTCAAAGCCAGCCTCAGTGACATCATGAACTTGAAGGCAGCTGAACTGCCTGAGACCCTGTCTCCAAAAAAAAAATGAGAGAGAGAGAGAAGAAAGGAAGGAAGGAAGGAGGGAGGGGGGGGGGAATTTGCATTGTGTTGCAGTTATCTTGGGGTCTAAATGCCGCTTCCCATCTTTTGTAGGAGGCTGTGTAACCCCATTGGTGTTTTACGTGAACTTCCTGGTACATCTCCAGGGAGTGTTTTGAGATGGTGAATTTTGTCTCATTGATTATGAAGATGAAGCCCAGAGTCTCCACTTCTGAGTGAATGCCAAACCCCATCATGTCCTGAGCTGTGAGAGAAAATGTGGATGGAGCTCTTTTCACGTGGGTGGAGCTCGGTGCCTGTGGGTGGAGCTCTGCTCATGTGGCTGGAGCTCTGTTCACGCCTCAGTCTTATTAGTAACAAGTCTTGCTGCTGACAAAACTGTTTCCTTTCTTTTAACAATGGCATATGGTTCACATGCCCGCGGTAAATCTCTAAAAAATGCACTTTTCATTGTATAGAAAGGATTGGTTGCGAACTTTTAATCTGCAGCTCACTTCCTACACAGGAAACCAGTGTCCTTGGCGCTAAACGGGCTGGGCTGCGGACACGTAGGGAGAGCAGATGGAGATTTATTTCAATGAATTTGCTGTAAGCACACTGGTGGATTTTTTTTTAATTGGTAGGTTTTTAAATTGGTATTGGTAAGTTTTAAATGGCTAATTATCTTCATATAAATGACACCTTATCGTCTGGAAGTGCTGTACTCTGTGCCCTGTGTTGTTTATTATCTGACTACAATTATCATGCAAAACAGAAGGTGACTTTAGGCAGCTCCTTTAAAGTGGGTTTTTTTTTCCCCCTTAAGTGTAAAATCTTGGGGAGGCTGTTTACATAGTTGTTTATCACTGGATATTAAAAATCAGCCCAATTATAAGTACACAAAAGTTCCTATCACAGTCATAATTTTGAAATGTAAATGGCCACTGTACCATGCCTGCTGAACATTTAATTTGTGCTTGCATTTTTGCCTGGGCATTAGCAAGCCATCCTGCACCGAGATTAATTATAAAGACACAGAGATGTTCAAAGGGAACAGAGCCTGCTCGGCAGAATTACCTGAAGGGGTTCCGTGTGTCTCCCTCTTTGAGCTGAACATTAGAGACATAGTAAGAAGTGCTGCCTGCCACCCAAACCACTAAAGACACCGTGCAGATGACAGGCTTTGGCTTCCTGTGGCACTCTGTTACCATGGCTATGGCAGTCTTAATACTGCATGCTCACAGCAAGGTTGCAATTAGTATTTGGATTTAGAAGAGACACATAATGATCTCATATTGAAGGAACACTTGTTTAATACTATTTTGGACCGAGGCGTCCTTTCTAGTCACTAACGAGAAGCTTCGTCGATCAGAAAACAAAAATCCTTCAGCCATTTTGTGCCTGTGCATCACTCTCTTCCAAACAAACTTCCCTGGGATAGAAAGTGATGCTGCTGCTGGTGCCCTCCGGGAGGCTCCAGAACATTCCAGACACTCAGAACCATCACAGGACTAGTAAGTACTTTCTCAGCTAAGAGCATTGAGGAAGGGCTGATGCTAAGGGTAGCACGTTGAAATACATGCCCTTGAGAACACCGCCAAGATACGGCTCAGGAAGGGGCTAGAGTGTGATATCTTCACAGTTCACCTCATGAAATGTGGCTGGAAGGGCAGCTAAGAGGTGGGCCTCTCACTCCTTGGAGAAGGGGCTTTTGTTTCCTCTAGTTGTAAGTGGTCATATCCTATGGGTCTTTTACCCTGTCAGATACTCACTGCATTCAGGTTCATATCGCAGACTTTGAAATGGAAAGGTGGGACCTAGGATGGAGAGAACATGACAGGTACATTTTGAGGCAGGTGGACCATGCTCGTGAATTATCAGGAGGACTGAGGCAGGAGGATCATGCTCACAAGCATGAGGAAGATTTGAAGGAATGGGGGCAGGGATCCCCAGGCTCTCTACCTACCAACTGTAGACTTAGAGTCAATGTCATGATTGCAGGACTGTGGCCGTGGTGAATGAAAAGAAGGTCAGGAGACGAAGCTAAGGACGAAGGAGGAAAAGAAAGACCATAGGCAGAAGTTTCTATGGCCACAGCTCAAACACTGGCTGGGAAAGGGAAAATCTAGGAGAAAATCTAGTTTGTTACAAAAGAAAAGGCTTTTGTTTTCTCACTTTTTAAAAATAAATTGCATTTCTTTTTATTTATTTTGGAAGGTGCGGGTACAAATGTGCCACGGTACACATGTGAAGGTCAGAAGACAACTTAGAGAAATTCTCTCCCTCCATGGTGTGGGCCCAGGGGTCGAGCTCAGCTTGTCGGGCTTGACAGCAAGCAGGCCTCTTTACGAGTACTGAGCCATGTCACCAATCCTGGTGTGCTTGTTTTTAAAACATGGATCGGCTCAGTATGTGGCTTGGCAGTTCCAAATACAAAAAGCAAAATAGCCCCCATATTGTATATGCTAGCAGCATAAATATCTCTGAGACATTTAGCCTAATAGCATCATGGATGACAAACCCTCCCTTCCACCAGTGGGGTTACCCCCATAGAAATCACACACGACTGAAATTCAAGTCCTCTGTTGGGAATTCACTTGCAGACAGGTTTTGCTGAGCTGCAGAAGGCTCCTGCATCTTCCTGGATTCTAAACTGTTGTGTTCTAAAGTAAGTTCTGGGAGGTGGGGGTGAAAAATGGGTCAGTGGAAACAGAACCAGAAGGAGACACCATGGGGCAGATTACATTTAGTGGTACAGTTGCAAGGGAGTAAACAGTAAATCCCCCAAGCTGGGGGGTGGGGGGGAGATGAAAGCAAAGCCTTGGAGAGAACTCAGACAGAGAAGGAAGACAGAGAGAACAGAAGCTGGAAGGTGTGTGGGACACAGACAAGTGGAGGACAAGGATGATGTGACAGAAACCACAACGACATCCCGATAATCTCACCAACCACGTGTGAGCCAGCATTAGGCACTTTATTCCCTTCATTCTAAAATGTTTTGATTTTATTATATTTAAGTATATGAACATTCAGGGCCAGGGGTGGGGGTGGGGGATAAGTGACCATGAGTGCAGGTGCTATCGGAAGCCAGAGATGCTGAATCCCCTAGAACTGGAATGGCAAGCAGTAGTGAGGTGAGCTGCCATGCGGCTGCTGGGAGCAGAGCTCAGGTCCTCTGCAAGAGCAGCCAGTGCTCTTAACTACTGAGCCATCCCTCAAGACTCCATTTGACTTAACCTCTCGATTGTGAACATTGCATGATCGACAGGAAGCTGAGAAGGATCCCTTATGTTTCCACAGTTGGCTCCCCTCACTGTAGTCTCTGCCACAGCTGGCTCTCTTCACTAGGGTCTCCACTGCCCTTAAATGTCCAACCTCGATGTCCCCTCTCAATTTCAACAGATGATCTCTCCTCTCAAACAATGGAGAATAATTTAAGTAATAAGAAATCTCTTTACTGCCCACAACCAACCACACCTAAACTCCATGTCCGTGGCTCTCATTTCTGTTTCTCCTCGGTTCCTGAGAAGTACGATCACAGAACTCTCCCCAATGCTTCCTTACTTATTTCACAGACAGGCTCACCTCCTCCCTCAGAGACCCACCTACTGCTGCTTCCAGGATTTCTCACCTGCTCCCCAAGGTCTACCTATTGGTTCCATTTTCCACTTAGCCCCTAAAGAAGGTTCCCCCTCCTGCTTCTCTGAATCACCCAGCTACCTTTGTCTTCAAACAAACATCTTCAAGCTAGATGGAACAACGGAGAGAATGTCTTGCTCCGAGGTCTCGTTCCAACAACTCTTTCTTTCAAAGCCAAGCCAGCTCTCTTGGAGGAACGGTCCATATTTTCCTCTCCACTTTCCTTTTGCTATTCAACCTGCAATTATATGACTCCTTACTGGGGCACGCTGGCATTCCATGCTCCAAAAGAGACTGCCTGGTGATCACATCTCAGGAGAAGGTTTTGGTCCCGCATGTGCAAGCTTTTAGCAACAAAGCTTCTTTGGATAATCCAGTGTGTAATCTAGGCTCTAGCACTGGAATATTTGTTCTCTGGTGCTTGTTCAAGATTTGCTTTCATTGTTTCTCATTGTGTGTAGGTGTGTTTATCTGCAGATGGGCATGAGCATATGAACACAGATACCCTGAGACCAGAGGCTATAGATCTCCTGGTGTTGGAGTGCCAGATAGCTATGAGTAGACTGAGTGGGTGCTGGGAACCAAATGTAGGTCATCTGGAAGAGAACCAAGTCCTCCTAGCCCCTGAGCCTTTCTCCGATGCCACTCATCTGTTTTCATGTTCTCTCCCTGTCTGATCCTTAAAAGGTGATGTCCCCTTGGTTCGAATCATTTCCCCCCCACCTCCCTCAGCCATTCACTGGGCTTCAGCACACAACTACACCTGTGCTGATTTCCAAATTGATAACTCCAGAGCCTCTCTACCTCTTCACCATCCGTTCGAAGCTTCTGCTCACTCTTTTTGACCCTGATCCCTCTGTCTTTATTCCAGTTCTACCACCCTGAACTGGGAAGGAGGCAAAGAGATGACTTGAAAACATAAATCTTACTCTACAAGTCTCAAATCTTAATGGGTTTTCATTGTTCTTTAGGATAAGCCCAAACTTGCTAATGTTTTGAATCCTTCAGCATCACTGTGAGTAGTCAACTTGACAGAGCTAAAGTCATCATATATAACCATGTCAGTGTCTTGGATAATGTTCACTGATGTCATACAGCTTAACAGTATGTGCAGCACAAACCATTGAGAACCATGGCTGCTGCGGATTTGCTCAATACAGCACAAACAAGTGAAACCTGAAGCGCCATAGATTCACTGAGCATTTGACTTTGAATTCTCTTTCGATAATTCTATGTTTAAAAATCTTTTCGAGTTTCCCATTTTTGTGACCACTCCCTCATTTGTTTTCATAAGTGGTTAAGGGGTCATGATCTGCAGCTGAAAACACTGGGAACCAAAGAGACTTCAAGTGAACACATGGGCTCTTAAATTGCTTGGCAGATCCTCCAAAATTGGCTGTTTTCAACTGTGTAAAAATTTTCATCAATATTAAAAAACAAAAACCTAAACTTTTATATTGAATAAAATATTCCCCGAGTACTTTCGCAAGAACTCCCACTAGGTCATACAATTAATTCTACTTGAGAAATGACACTTTTAGGTTTATAAAAGAAAAAAAAAGTACTAATACTCATTAAGGGCTTGCCATATGCCAGACAGTGGTCGTTAAAGAACTTAGTTTTTATGGGGCAAGTAAGACATGTAGGCATTAATTCACACTGCGAAGAACTGATGCCCTGTAAAATGAACATTGGAAGTACAGCAGCAGAACATTCAATATTCCTTAAACACTAGCTGCCACTCTACAAAGCTCAGAAAAAAGCGTTTGTGACCGATACATTTAATAAAGTGTTCCCGTAAGACAGTAAGCACTCCAAATATATAGACGGCTAGAGAATTTTCTGTTTGTTCATCTGTTTGTTTATTCAATGTTTCATTTTTGTGCAATAGTGACTTGATACAGAAAGAGGTGTAAGACAACACTCTCAAAGTTTTTTATCTACATGAACAATGAGGGGAGTATCAGCTGCCTATAATATAGTCAAATTCTTATGGCATGCATGTGTAATCAGCTGGGGCTATTTCTAGTTTATTAAGAAGCCCTCTGCCTACCAAGAGGAGCCTCCTAGAAAGAAGCTGTATGTCTGTTCCAGGCCCAGCCCAGCCTTGTGCATCTTACGCCAAGACCCAACCTAGTAAGTGCAGCTCTCACCCCTCATCAAAAAAGCTTCTCTTTGCAGCAGACGTAGACCATTAGATAAAACCGAGGCTGGTCAGAGATCAACAGATCCTGAGGTGCCCATCCCCGATGGATGCTTAGAAGTCCTGCACTCAAAGCCCAGGGAACCACATAGAAGACAGCAGAAAGACTGTAAGAGCAGAGGACCAAAAAGACTGCTGTGAGATTGAGTCTTCCAGAAATGACAGGGAAGTGTCTGTCACGCATGAGAGCTCACCAATATGGCTGCCTAAACAAGACCAAATTAAATACTAACATAAAAGGGTAAACTCTCACAGGATCCCACCCCTAGACAAAAAATGACAGACAACTTATGACTGCAAAGCAAATAGGTAGTCTCTCCCAGGGAAGAGCCCCTAATTGGTTATAAAATACAAAGTGGTCAACCCTGAAATTACATACATACAAGTAACACTAATACATAACAAGCATGTTAAGTTTGTATGTATGTATGTATGTATGTATGTGTATACACATATATACATATACATATATGAAAAAAGAGGCCATAAATTTGACAGGGCGTGATGGGGGATGGAAGTAGGTGAAGGGAGCAGACAAAAGGGCGAAATGATGTTATCCTGCTTTAATTTAAAATTATTTTAAAGAAATTCTATATCTATCTTGTCTAACCCACTAGTTGCTTTTTGTGCAAAACACCTGACAAAAGCAGCTTGAGGAATGAAGAGTCCTTTTGGTTCACACTCTTCAGGTCCGGTCCATCAGGGTGTGGAAGCTGAGAGAGATGCATGATGGGACTTTTCTCATTTTCCCCTTTTCAGGCAGCTCAGCCCATGACAAGGTGTCACCCATGTTTGAGGTGAGCCATTCATCCCCTCTGGTAGTCCTGTCCAGAAATACCCTCACAGACACACCCCAGGTATGTCTCCCAGCTGATTCTAAATTCAATGAAGTTGACTATCGTGCCAGCAATCATGCTCGTGACTGTCTCCCTTCATCCCATTTGGCTAAGAAATCGAAGGAACTCCATGAGCCCTTTGGGTGTGATAAATAACCAAACCCTTCTGCTAAGCAAAGCCAAGCTCCTGGTTAGAGGTCTACAGTCTTCATTGTTGAATATACACAAACAACCCATGCAAAAGGAAGCTTAGATTCCAAGTTTAATGGGCTACACCTGCAAGTTTGACCAAGCACTGTGAGAGCATTGCCTCTTGGTACCCGAGGACCACATAGAGACCACAGTGGAGAACATTTCTTCCAAAGTTCAGCATGACGAGCAAGTCACACAAAAGAAACACTTCTGATGACTCTTACCATCTTTGTCTAAAGCAGGGACACTATGAAGCCAGATGACTCGCTATTTATCAGTCAGAAATGTCTTTAAAAATACAGCTTGATTAGCAAATTGCAGTATGTTCAGCAATTAATTAAGAGTTTGATTTGTAAAAACAAAGGATGATGTCTCCCACACACACCATGTGTCCCCCGAGCAAATGAAGACAGAGCTGAATGCCGAGGCCCCAGTTCAGCTAAGCAGTCACAGATGTGCCTGGAATTAGACAAATGAACACAGCATAGCAATAACACCATTCAAATTAGCATATAGTATCTGAAATTTCTCCTGAAAAAGCAGGGGCTCAGTCCGGGTCCAGGAGATCAAGGCTGCTTGTCTGTAAAATTTTGGATATGCCTCAGCCAGGCCACGCTGCATGGGAACCCGTACAGAAATGGGAACCATGTTCTTACTGTCAAGCGGGACCAATAAGGAGAGAATTCTGTAAATGCTAGTCTGTTCAAAGGGAGAAAACTGCCACATTTTCTTCCAGGCAACTGGAGGTGTGGGGGGTGGGGGGGTGGGGGTGGGGGTGTATGGGGTGTGTGTGTGTGTTACCTTGTGTAACAGAAGTATAACGCTAACAGCATAAAGCACAGTTTGAAAACAGGGTAAGGGACACCTGTTGCAATAAGTCACTTTCAGGAGTGTGATGGACATAATTTTGCTTGGTTTTCATTTTTTTAATATGCCTATCCAACTTTTTAAAAAAAGTGTATGTACACATGCACATACTCCATATGGCTGTAGAGGCCAGAGCTGTGAGACTCCCCTACAGCTTGAGTCAAGGTGGTTGTGAGCCAACCGGTTTGGGTGCTTAGAACTTTACTTAGGTCCTCTACAAGAGAGACAAATGTTCCCAATGGCTGAGCTATCTTCAGCTCCTGTTTAGCTTTTAAAAGTATACACATACTTAATTCCTACAGGTATGCATGTGTGTGGAATGTGTGCATGTGTTCATACATGTGTGCGGTAGCACATTTGAATGGCAGCATGTGCACATGTGTGGGGGGAGACTTTAAATGTGGTGGCATGTGCACATGTGTGGGGGGATTTGTGTTGGCATGTGCACACGTGTGTGGGGATTTGTGGTGGATGTCTTTTTGATCACACTCCACATTGTTGAGGCAGCACCTTCCCTCAGAAAGTCTCCAGAGCTCAGGGTCTCCACTCTGCTGACTAGTCAGCTTGCTTGGGGAATTATCTGTTCATTCCCCCTCTCTGGGATTGCCACAGGTCACCACACCCACCCAGCCTTCACATGAGAGACTCAAACTTAGGTCCTCACACTGTCCTGTTTACACAGCAAGTGCACTTACCTATCAAGCCATCTGGTCAACCCCACCAACTTTCTTACTGAGACATGAGCCATGTATTTTAGACACCCAGCAAACCAATCTCTCATACAGAAGCACCTTCTCTTCACTATAAAAGTTCACTCTGCCCTGTTGCTTTCTTCGGAGATGATAGTTAAGGGGTTGGACACTGGCACACTTCTGTCTCCTGCTACCTATTACTGTCACTCCAGGTCACCTCAGCAAGTGTTATGTCAACTTGGCTCTTGGCTGTGCATTCGTTCCTCACTAACCCTCTCTCCTACCCCAGCCTCTGTGACATTTCTGCCCTGTATCTCAGGAGGGCCCACCTGCCCTGCTTCTTCCTTGCTCCACACTTTCCACTATTTTTCTTGTATCAGCTGAAGAACTGGTAATACTCACTTCTGACTATTCCATCAAGGTAGACTTTGCAATGCTCACATGGCATGGCTGGGCCATCCCATTACCACGGGCACTACCTCATGCCATCCTTTCTGTACTGTGGTCTTTATCAAATCCACAGTTGGGGTCAAGATGGCATAAGAAGGAAAGGAAACCCACAGACTTCTGGAATTTGTAAATAGCTTTTTTTTTTTCTCAAATGTGCCTTTGAATTGTCAGGGTTAGGAAACACATTTGAAAATTCAAGACAACAGTCCGACAGACAGTTGCTGTCCACCCTCTGAAGTTGAAAGCACTCCACACTCCCGCAGCAGGAAGCAGAACGCATCTTTCGTGTTCGCTATGATTTCCCTCTTAGACAGATGCAGGCGTTCCTCTCATACCTTGCTTTTATCACTTCTCAGCCCCAAAACATCTGACTCAGTCTTGGGGACTTACGTACGCCTACAGCTATGATGTTCAAGGACACACTCTGGAAGTATTGTCTTCTCTGCTTTGGGGAAAGGAGAGAAAGAGGGGGAGGGAGAGAGGGAAAAGGGAGGGAGAGGGAGAGGGAGGAGAGAGAAAGAGAGAGAGAGAGATTGTATAAACACATATGCATCCACATTTTGTTTTATTTTGTTTTGGAAGAAACAGGGTCTCTTACTGGCCTAGAACTCACCGAGTAGACATAGGCTGGCAGAACCTACCTGACTCTGCCTTCCCAGAGGTAGGATAGCTAGCTAGCACACACCAATGCACTAACTGACTTTTTTCTTTCTTTTCTTTCTTTCTTTCTTTCTTTCTTTCTTTCTTTCTTTCTTTCTTTCTTTCTTTTTAAGGTGGGTTCTGGGAAACCCCTGTTCAGAACACAAGCATTTTCGGAGCTGAGCCATCTCCCCCACCCTCACTTTGCTCTCTAAGAATGAGGTAAAAGTTAACTGACTTGCTCTCTGGATCTCCCGCCTTTGCTGGGAGCTGACTGCCTTGGTAATCTCCCAGACATCTTTCTTGGGTTGGTTTGATTGACAAGCCTCCATTGGAGCCCTCTAATCTCAGTCCTAGCTGGTTTTTAATGACAAAGAGGAGCTTGTTCCCTGAGCCTGTGTTCTCCTTTAGGCCAGGAAATTAAGAGATGATCCACCCCTCAGTCTTTAGTCATTTAAAAATGAGTTTCCCTTTTTTCCTGCCCCGGATGAGTTCTGCATTGTTTTAATGAATTTATTCACAGTGTGCGCACACAGCACTGAAGAGACCTCAAGCAGATTCACAGGCAGACACTGACAGAGCATGTGAGGGATCTTCAAAGGCTTTCCTACATTACCACTTGATCTTCTAAGAATTATTTTTAGGCTGACAAGCTGCCACCATCCCCTTCCTTCTTAAACAACAACAACACACACACACACATAAACATACACAAATATACACATACACACACACACACATAAACATACACAAATATACACATACACACACACACA
>JADRCH010000233.1:483983-496121 GCA_019843965.1 Rhynchomys soricoides | reverse complement strand
ACACACACACATAAACATACACAAATATACACATACACACACACACACACTCAACACATCTACACAAACACACACACAAATACATACACACACAAAAATATACACATACTCGCACACACATACATAGACACACAAATATACACACGCTCACACACACACAAACATACACATACAAACACAGACACATAAATATACACACACACACATACACACACAAATATATACACACTCACACACTCAACACATATACACAAACACCCCCTACACAAACACACACACATACACATACATACAGACACAAACATACACACAAAAATATACACATATAAATACACTCACATACACAAACATACACACACACACATACAGACAGACACAAACATACACACAAAAATATACACATACAAATACACTCACACACACACAAACACACACACACATACACACATAAATATATACACCCCCACACACACCCTCAACACATACACACAAACACCTCCCTACACACACACACGCGCGCACACACACAAATTAAAGAAATTAAAAACCAAGCAAATGCTGTGAACTATATGTGCCGTTTAGAAAAAAATGAAATAATGTGTAACGTGGTGGAGACTGCTGGCAAAAAGATTTGCCTTGTTTATGAAATGGCAGAAAAGAGTAAGCTGAGGTGACTGAGTTATGATGGCCTGGTTTTTAAGCAGTGGACACTTATTTTAAAGATATAATACCATTTACAGATGCCCTTCTCCTCTCCACAGATTTTGGAGGCACCTTGGTAAACTCCTAAGAACTAGGCCACCCTGGGACACACTACCAAGTCAAACTCCCCAGGGTGTCGATTCAGTCTCAACAGAAATGTAGTTGAGTACCTTTACCATAGCTGGAGACACGGGGGCACATGAAGCTTACTGTCTTTCTCGAGAAGTTCACGGGGTCCTTGTTCTGAATACAGTGGCCCGTTGTGTATGCATCCCCTTTTCTCAAGAAAACCAAAAATAACCCTTTGCTCCCTGTCCCCCCTCTCTCTTTCTTCTCTCTCCCCCCTCTCTCTCCCTCTCTCCCTCTCTCTCTCTCTTCCCCCCTCTCTCATCTCAGAGTAACATGGGCATCTGTGCCCAGTTACTACTGGTTATTACTCAATAAATCCTCACTGAACAAATTGAGTGAATAAGAGCATTTGAGCTAACTAAATGGATGACCGAGTGATAATACGCTGAGCGAATGAATATAGTCCAAGGAGAATATTATACTTGATACAATAGCTTAAGTAAAACAATAACAATAATAATAATGAATGTCCTTCCTTGTCAGTTCCCAATGACCAAGTAGCAGTCACAGGCTACACGGGGAATTCTATCTTTTCCTCTGGAACTATGGAACCGTAGTCCATGGGAGGATACCCAGCTCCAACAGATGTGCGATGGTTTGAACTAAGGAGAAAGGACATTTAATGATGCTTAAATGTGAACTTTTTTTAATGCCTTACTTGGGCCTTTCAAGGCCTCTCGACCTCAGCTAGTAGCCAGAAAGCGTCCTGTGACAAAGCCAGTGTCCTGCACAGGTGAAGTCAAGAGCACACGGACTCCTGTATTTCTTTGCTGTTTTCTCCCCACAGTTTGGGCATGGCCTTGCTTTCTTAATGATATCACCCAGCAAACTGTCCCAGGAACTACAACTGGCCGAAGGTCTATGAAGATCTGTGTCTCCAGAGAGCCCAGCAATGTGTATATGATCGCCAGCCTGACGAAACGTCCAGAATTTTACATTGGCCAATAGCTGCTTTGTCCAGATAAACTCTGCCTACATCCCTCTGCAAAGTCCTATAAAGTGCTTTTCAAAATTCTACTGGGCTAAAGGGCCCATTTTTACTAGAATTTTCCATTTGGTTCACTCATTTTGGAAAATAAAATTACAAATGACTGAAATGAAAGTACATATAAACTTGCCAAGCTCTGTAAATGACTCTTAATGCAGAGGAATTCCTTCTGGGTGGAGGATAGTAGGAGTTACAAAGAGTGCTCAAGGAGGGGGGGGACAGAGAGAGAAGGGGGAGAGAGAGGGGGGAGAGAGAAGAGAGAGAGGGAAAGAGAAGGGGGGGGGGGGGGGGGGGGGGGGAGAAGGGGAGAAGAGAGTTCTGTCTCTAATCAGCAAAATGGTTAGTGCTCATCCACACACCTGTTACACTCACAAAGGCTGTGGTGCATCTATGTAGAACATTTTTACCAAAAGACAGGAGTACAGGATAGTTGCCCACCCACTAGATGGAATACAACAGAGCTGTTTTAATATTTTTAACACTGATTTACTGTATCTGTGTGTATATGCGCACACGCATATGTGCAAGTGTGCACTCGCATGTTCAGAAGTCAGAAGACAACTACAGGAGTCAGTTCTTGCTTTCTATGCTACAGGTCCTGCCTGGGGCATGAACTCAGGATGTGAGCCCAGACAGCAGGCACCTTTACCTGCTGAGCTGCTGCGTCATCTCACCAGCTCAACGATCATTTTAAAAAATCTCCAAAACACCACTGGAGGAAAGTCTTACTGCTAAATGAAGCATTTAATCCACAAAGCCATATTGATAACGCTATAGCAAAACAGAACATTTAAAACAATCCATTAAAACTTTTCCTTTGAAGGAGACACTAATGTCTTTTGATCCTAAATAGATACTATCCTAACTAAAAGAGGCTTGGTATTCCAATTTAGCTGTTAGTCATTATAGCTACAAAAATCAACTTCGTGCATAGTCAGAAAGTATATGGTCTTCTAAAGCTGGATAGATAGGTAGACAGATATTAAGATATTATATATTATATATAATATTTCCAATAGAGTTCTAAGAGAGCTATTTGAAATTTAAGTGGACATTTTCCCTAATTTAGACCAAGAAACAGATCAAGCTCAGACTAACTATCAAGTACATGTCCCAAAAGATAAATACCTGAAAATTCAGAGCATGTGTCTTTCACATTCTTAAAAGAGAAAGGCCAGTTGATTGGCACTAACCACAAGTAAAGTAAAGTAACCTTGCTATTTTGTACTAGATAGAGAGGGACACTTGAGAGGAAGACCATTCAAGATGCACACTGAAATTCAAATCAATCAAAACGGTTTGAAAAAACATCTCCCATCGCATGTAAATATAAACTGAGAGCGGACCGAAGACTTCAGTTTACAAAGTTAAAAGTATGAGACTCTGCAAGTATATACAGTCACCCAACTATCACTCACCACTTCATTCAGACAATGACTTCTTCGTTAAGACACCAGAATCATGGGCAATGGGAGAAAAAAAGACAAATTGGGTTTCTTCAAAATTAACAACTTTTTGTCTGCTTCACAATTCTAAGTTACAGTTTACCTCTCGAGCATCAAGAGCTTGAGAGTGTTGGTCACAATACACTCAGAGTCAAGAGCAGAGAGCAATGAATTAATGCATGCATGTGTGTGAACAGCTCACCTTCCCCACTGTTACAGAGTTCAGGTTCTCTTGCCTAGGGAATGGTGCCACCCATGGTGGACAAATCTTCTCATCTCAATTACCATGATCTCTCATGGGCATGTCCATAGGCCAGTCTGATCTAGACAGTCCTTCACTGGGACTCCCTTCCCTGGTGATTCTAGATTGTATCAAGCTGACAAAACTAACCACAACAATTAAAACTAAAGATGAACACGTGTGTCCACACAATGTAGTACAAGAATGTTTGTGATAGTGTGGTTCTTAGTGACAGCAACCCAGATGTCTCTCACTGGAGGAGTGGAGAGAAGCAGTGGCAAACCCATACTGTGGAATGTGTTTCATTCATAAAATCAAGTGCTAATACAGATTCCAACTAGGCAAACCATGAACATGCCCTGCTAAGTGAACAAAGGCAGCCATATTGCAAGGTTTTATTTATCTGAAGAGACAATATGTGAAACCATAGTGAGTGTAGGTAAATTGGTGTCTCCAGGGGCTGATGGCAGGTATGTGGGTTCCTTTGAGAGCAAGGAAGGTTGTAAATGAACAGTGTGTCCTAGGCAGCATTGGAAGCTACTTAACTGCATGTTGTAGGAGGTGAATTTATGAGCCAATGGGGTGTTTCTGTGGGTTAAGCTGCCTGCTGCTAAGCCTGATCCTCAAGACCTTCATGGAGGAATGAGAGAACAGACTCCTGAAAGTCACTGTCTGACCTCCACACTCACTCACAGCATGGCATGGGTGCATGTGCACACACATGCACACACACACACACACACACACATGTACACACACACATATATACCCACACATGCACACACACATACATAGATACACACACAGGTACCCACACACATACACACACATGCAAACATATATATACATATACACACATGGACACACACATACACACAGGCACATACACACACTCAATAAATAAGCATAATTTTAAAGAGGTGATTGTTCTTGTGTGCTAAGCCTTCCTTTTTAGGCTTTACAGATATCAATTATATGTCTTTTTTGAAATGCTTGGAGTGACATTTTAGCCTTTCTTAACAAGCACACAAGACAAAAGCTCACTTCTCAGAAAATCTGATATATCTATTCATTCCTGTGCACTGTTCCCTCGAAGGCTGACCCATACACCCTACTTTTCAGCACTCTGGGATCAGGGCAGAGAGGTGTCCTTGGTGGAGGAAAAACACGTGTTTCTTCCTGTTGATGATTTTTAAATAATTGCAATAATATATAATCATGGTGAGTTGATGTTTTATCATGTGGAAAAAGCTTTTTCAAAAAATGTCATGCAGTGAGGCTCTTTGGACAATCATGGGATAGCTCTCACATAGTGGGAAATTATAGATACTTTCTATGGAGTAACTGTGTTCAGTTCTCACATGGTGGGAATTATAGATCCATTCTGTGAAGTAACTGTGTTCAGACCAGACACTGGACAATGGGTAGACTGAGAATGTGATACTTCGAAGCAAGGGAACAGGCAAAATGAGAAATTTTCAAAACAGAATGCAAAATCTGCGGTTGCAGAATCAGGAGGACCAAAGTGAGTTCAAAGCCAGCCTGGTTTACATAAAAAATACCAGGCTATCCTCAGATACAGAGCAAGATCTGTCTACACACACACACACACACACACACACACACACATACAGAGAGAGAGAGAAAGACAGAGAGACAGAGAGACAGAGAGAGAGACTACTAGGTACAGGTGCTACCAGAACTTCAAAAGAAATGTGTGTGCGAGTGTGCGTGCATGCGTGCTGTGTGTGTGTGTGGGGGGGAGAGAGTTGGGTAGAAAAATATTTGGAGAAAGAATGCCCTAAACCTTTTCCAGTTCAAAGATCTGGAAATTCCCTTGAGTCTCCAACATTTTAAACACCTAGGAAAGCAAAACCACAGCACATCAAACTGCTAAATTCTAGGAATAAAGAAAAAACAATCACTGGTATTGTCTGATCTAAAGGGATCCCAGACAAAGAATGACGACAGGGCCGAACGTGGGCTTCTTGGCAGAGCTTTGCTGGCCAGGAGACAATGGGAAAGCATCTTTAAGCAAAGGCATCGACAAACCGAATGCCGTGTCCGTGGAACGTTCTTCAAGGAGTGGAGGTCCGATAAAAGGCACCCGGAAAGCGACACTTGAATTTTTCATCATAGAACTGCACTACAGGATGTCTTAAAGGCTGTTTAAATGGGATGCAGATGATACACAGAAATGGATCTAGACAAAGAATTGCAGTACCTTCCCAGGCGTTTCTTGATGGCGTTGAAAGACACATGGGTATTTGGGTCAAGAACAGACAAATGTCCCTGAGGAGAAGGCTCAGCCTTCGGAGTGCATACTGATCCTGCAAAGGACCTGAATTTGGTTCCCAGCACCCATATCGGGCAGTTCACAAGAGTCGGAAACTTTAGCTTTAGAGGAATCTGATATCTCTGGCCTCCATGGGCTTTTGAACTCATCACACACACACAGAGAAAATACATTTTTAAAAATAATAAAATGGGTGGTGCTTCTGTGAATATGTTCCACTGTAATCACCTGATTTGCGACTGTTTCTTCTCTTGAGGTGTTTTGTTCAGTTCTGTTTTTTGTTTGGTTGGTTGGTTTGTTTTGCGAAAGGATGTTTCGTGTAACCCAGGTTGGACTTAGACTTTCTATGTAGTTGAGGATAACCTTCCACCTACCCAGTACTGGGATCACCAGTGTCTACCACCATGTCCCGTTTACGTAGTACTGGGATCAAATTCAGGGCCTCGTGCATACTTAGTAAGCACTGTCCTGACTGATCCACATGCCCAGCACAAGATCACCTATGAATGTAACTTCAAGAATATTACGGATAGTACTAATAGCACCCCAACGTGCATATGCTTTAGATTAAGGAGCCAGAGCTGGGGGAAATTATTGTTTTACTCTTTTCATTTTATCTTACTCTTGCCTGAAGGATTTGATCCATCAGAGGCTTAAAACCTGGAAACAAAACATCTGGGGAGAAAAAAGGAGCAACAGTGACAGCCTCCCTCTGCAGTCTGAAAAATTTGGACTGCCATTCTTGTTGCATTCTGGAGTAAAAGTGACCCTGGGTATGTTTTATTTTTGAGTGACAACAAAGAAAATCTGATCAGGATGAAGCAGCATTGCCCACATCCACACCCTCTGCAGTTTCCTGTCTTGAAACACTTCATTAAGAGTCTGGGCTCAAGGGCCTGACAATGGCATTCATGGCTGGGTAAGGCAATGGACGTGGCTCTCTGCCACCAAGTTTCCTCTGAATGGAGCCATGACTGTGCTCTGCAGTGCTGAGGCCACACCCCAGGCCATCATCCTCAGGTCGTGAATTCTTTCTCTGCTACAAACCCTACGGTGACAGCCAAGGAAAACAGACTTCTCTGTGATTCGGTGGAAGAAGGCAGTGCCTGCCAACTGCGAGATGGTTGTGGAAAAGATCATTTTTTTTTCCCAAAAGAAATAGGCGGGACTTGCCAGGAAGGTATACACTGGTATGAAAATTCATGAGTCCAGGAGCTGGGATGCGGTGACCATTTGCGTGATGATGAAGGAAGAGAGTAATGAGTAACAATGTCATAGACACAAGTCTCATGCTAAATGACTAAAGATGGAGGATGTCTACAGACCTAGGAATGCAGGAAGTGATGCTGGCACAGACAGGGGATCCAGGAGAGTGGGGGAGAGCAGGGCCTTACCAAGACGTCCTGCTGAGTTTACTGCATCAGGTCTCATATCTGAGAGCACTGAGAGAGAAAGAAAGACTTGATTATGAATTTCGGGGAAGAATTAACTGAAGGCTGGATTGACAGGGACAGGAAACTTGTGTGATGGCTGCTTCTGTGTTGTGGAAATTTGTAAGAGTGAGGGATGCCAGCCCCAGGAAGTCAGGAAGATGTCTGACTTCCAGAAAACAGATTTCAAAGACAGCTGTTCACTTTTAGTGTATCTCTAAGGGAGGGTAGGTCCTGAAGCAGAGTGGGGAAGAACATTTCACCACAGGCTTGTGACTCTCCACTCAAGAACACATTCTTTCTCTCCCTCTCTCTCTCTCTCTCTCTCTCTCTCTCTCTCTCTCTGTGTGTGTGTGTATTTTGTTGATTTGTTTGTACTTTTCTTTGGGTTTGTTTTTTATTTTTATTTATTTTATTTTTTATTTCTTTCTAATTTTTTTTGGTTTTCCGAGACAGGGTTTCTCTGTGTAGCCCTGGCTGTCCTGGAACTCACTCTGTAGACCAGGCTGGCCTCGAACTCAGAAATCTGCCTGCCTCTGCCTCCCAAGTGCTGGGATTAAAGGCGTGCGCCACCACTGCCCGGCTCATTTTTTATTTTTAAGACAGGGATTCATGTAGTATATGATGGCCCATAACTCACTGTGTATATATAGCCAAGGATGACCTTCAACTTCTGATCTTCTAGCTCCGTGGGTCCTGGAATTAGGGACATGTGTTACCACATCCAGTGCATGCAGCAGTGGGGATGCAGCTCAGCTTCCTGCATGGGAGGCTAGCACCCTACCAACTAAGCTGTATCCCAGCCCCAACTTTAAGTTTTAAAGAAGTGAAAAGCATTCTTCTTTTATTATATAACGAGTTTCTCATCACTGGACGTCAAAATTCTACAGAGTTGCCACCAGGTAATGGAACCAAGATAGAGGGCGTGTATCGCATGACTAACCTCCTGCTTAAAGGCATAGACCAAAGAGCTCACATTATGAATGGACTGGATCTGGGCTTCTACTTCTGGAGAAGCTCCTAGTAATGATTTTAAATGTCCTCAATTACAAAGGAAACCAATTTTACTGAAATAGTGTTATCAAAATTTAGAGAGCAAATTCAAACCATAATAACACATGTGCCTTTACTAATATATTAAATAATGAAATGGAACACTAGCCCTAATAACTGTTACAACTCTGAGTAGCAATCAGTATAAATGACTTTTTAAAAGATATTTGAAATAAATTTGCTATGATGTGATAGTATCTCAGCTCCAGACCTGTGACTACCTCTGACACCTCTTATCTACGTTCAGATTTTAGGAGCCACCACAGTAGAGTCAGACATTTGAATAAATAAATATGTAAGTATTTTCCATCCAAGCTCCTAGATACTGTATGTTTTCTCCATGGAACCATGATATCTTTGGGAAGCAGGAATACTTGAAGTGATGCACGATTTTCATTGCTTACAAATGCAAGTCCAACCCTAGTACGGTACTGCAAGATGCTCTCAGAATAGGCTTTGAAATATAGGGCCTAGGAACCAGTTTGCTGTGTTCAGATCCAAATGTGGACACCTAACAGTGTGCAACCCAGGACAAACTTTTTAAAACATCAATGCCTCGGTGTCCAATAGATATATGGGTGAATCCATGGATAAGTGGGGGAATGCATAGATGGGTAGATGGATGAAGGACAGATGGATACTTGATGGGTGAATGGATTTGTGCATAGCTTTGTGGGTGGAAGGGAAGATGGGTCAATGGATATGTGCATGAGGGACGCTTGGATGGTTGTGTGGATGAATAGTAAGAAGAATATTAAATGGACGGATGGATGGACGGACAGATGGACGGATGGATGGATGGATGGATGGATAGATGGATACATGGATGGATGGATACATGGATGGATGGGTGGATGGATGGATGGATACATGGATGGATGGATGGATGGATGATGGATGGATGGATAGATGGATGGATGGATGGATGGATGGATAGATGGATACATGGATGGATGGATAGATGGATGGATGGATGGATGGATGGATGGATGGATACATGGATGGATGGATGGATGGATGGATGGATGATGGATGGATGGATACATGGATGGATGGACTGATGGATACATGGATGGATGGGTGGATGGATGGATGCATACATGGATGGATGCATACATAGATGAATGAGTGTGTAAGTGAGCAGATAGAATGAGGGCTTTGAGGATAAATATATGAGTGGATGGAGTAGTGCTATAAGGGTTTCCAGCGTTCTTACGTATGAAGACAGAGATCCAACTATGCCGGCTAAGAATAGAGCAAAAGTGATTGGATTCTCAGAAGTATGGATGCCATTGTGACGCTGATCTTCAATCAGTGTGTATCCTGAATTACTACTTAGGCAGAGGGAGCAATTCTGAATTAATTAATTATTAATTCAGAATAATTATTAATTATTAATTAATGACATTCTAAATTAATGTGTACTGTTCACATGAGCACAGCCATGGCAAAGCCTTCCCCAGGTGAGATCCTCTGGGCTGGGTATAGGTCATCCGACACCATATGTCCTGCCATCTTCTTCCCCGTGATGTCTGCCTGGTTAGTGCTTCCCAGACTTCCTCAGAATTAAAAAACATTTCTACCTCATTGGCTTTCTGGTGTCACCTGGTCTTGGTGACTGACAGAGAGGAAGCAGAAATGGCCACCTTCCCCTGGAGAGGTAAGTCTGAGGATAGCTTTGAGGGTGGGTACACTGGGTTTGAATTTGAAGACCAGTCACAGCCTGAGAAAGCCCCACAGCCCCTCCTAGCCTCATGTTTGCGGTCAGTGCTTCTGCTCCATTCTCATTTCTCCCTGGGCTTCACCAACTGATGACCCATGGTGTTACCTTCCCTTCTTGGCTTCCATAGACTCCACTCTTCCTCTTCCATGGCTACTTTATCATCCCCTCCCTTTAATTCCTCCCTTGGGAACTTCCCTCCTAACCTTTACAGCTTAGAGTGACTTGGGATTTGGGATGACCTCTCTTGCCAGCTGTAATGGACCACTCAGATCCACCGCTTCAGCTATCACCACAATCTAAGATGATAATTGTGTCCTTATGTGTGTATCCAGCTCTGACTAGTGGACCTTAGATGCATATACTCAACAGGATATCTTTATTGAAAGCCCAGGCTTTCAACTTCCCCTTTCAACTCGACTTCCCCTGACTCATACCTTGCTAAATGGACAACCCTGTCTTCTCAAACTCTAATCGCCATATTAATTGTTTCACAGCTTAACTGGTGATGCGAAGAACAGAGCCAACCTTCATTCTCCTCCGGTCAGCCTCACTTCTACCCCAATTCCTAACTGTTGTGCATGCCAACCCCCCAACCCCCGCATCTGTCCTGAATATTTCTAAGTGGTCCAAGCCACCATGACCTTTCTCCAGAGCCAGTCAACCATCATACTAGTGTGCTTTGAGTTATTGTAACTAACACATCAGTCAATCAGCTTATAGAGAGGAAAGGTTTACCTCACTTGAAGTTTTAGAAGATCCAGTTCATGGCTGATAGATTCTGGTGCCCTGAACCCACATTGTGGTGAAGCAGCACAGCAGACAGTCATCATGGATAGAAAGTAAAAGACAAGAGACTGTCCTGAAGGTTCAACCACCTCTAACAAAACCACAGGCTGGAGATCCAACCTTTACCATATAGGCCATCTGGAGGGACATTGATCCAAACCATGAATGTGGTCCTACGATTCATTAATAATCCAGGATGCCCAGAGTTCATTCTCCACAGTGATCTTTTCAAACTATAAATCAGGTTAAGCCACTCCTCCATTGTGATCCCAGGATATGATCTAAATCCTTTCCTAATACCCATAAGGCACTGCAACCACTCTGACCTCATCCTGATCTAACCCTCTACCCTTTGCTGTGCTTTGGACATTAGCTTCCTTCATCTTCCTCTTCACTTATCAATAGTCCCAGAACTGCTGGGCTTACTGTTCTTTGTCTAGAATTTTCTTCTATAAATTTTGATGCCTAACTTTTTCTTACCATTTAGACCTCCAACCACCTCAAAGATGTCTTCCCTGACCACGGTGCTGAATGGCACTCTTTCTCAAACTAGCCTAGTTATTTTTGTGCCACTTGTTGATGCCTCAAATGACCCATATATGCTCCTGTCAATCACCTATTCCCTTTAAGGTCAATCACACCTGCCTGCATCCTGTACAACAGTGCCTCCTCATGGTCTGGATTCCACATACAGAAGTGGCCGGGGATAGTCACTGACCGACTGATTGAGCGGACACAGCTGAATTCTGCCGTGACGTTGTCATGGCAGTTGTTAGGAGAAGTCAATGAGGTGATGTGCAACTTGTCTAACACATAGTTTGGTGCATAAGCAGTCCACGGTATTCAGCAGTAACTTAATCTGTGTTAGTACTTAGGGGCTATGTGTGTGTGTGCGTGTGCATGTGAGGGGGGGTGTGTAAATGTGTTTGCATGTGTATGTTTACACTTGTATGCAGGTGTGTATAGGTGTCTGTGGAGGTTGTTCCTCAGACGTTTTTTGAGAGAGTGTCTCCCACTAGCCTGGAAACTGTCAATTTGGCTAATTAACAAGATTAACAAGTCTAAACACAGAGAACCACATGTCTGCCTCCCAAACTCTGGGATTACAAGCACCTGCCAGGGTGCCTAGATTTTTCATATGACTTCTAAATATCAAACTCCAGTGGTCAGGCTTGTGTGTCAACGCTGCTAGCTAAGTAGTCTCCCCAGCCCTGATGGTTCAATTTGGGAGGAGGGGCAGGTATCTCCCCAGGACCCATGAGAATATACTGTAAGTACTTAAGAATGAGAAAAGATCATCCTGGGGGAGGGGAGAAGCCCGGCTGTGCTGACAAGCTCTAGACTG
>JADRCH010000233.1:470176-483973 GCA_019843965.1 Rhynchomys soricoides | reverse complement strand
GTCACCTTTCAGGACAGTTTGCAAATGGCCTGGCCAGAATTGCTGCTGAACTTTAAATTACGGTACCAGGAGAAATACAGTTCTTGGATGCCCCTCAAACATCTCTGAGAACCAGGGGATCAATGTGGATTGATTGATGCCCACTGCAGATGGGAGCCATATTCAAATGGGGCTAAAAACAGTGGTGACAGAAGACACGTTTCTAATCTACAGTCCTGACAGAGTCATGAAGGGAGATGGTTTAGCACAGTGTGATGTGAATTTGAGATGTCCCTCCACAGGGTCACATGTTTGGACTCTTGGTCCCACTTGGTGTTGTTATTTTGTAGGACTGAGGAATCTTTAGAAGATGGATTCTCTCTGAATAAGGTGGGTCACTAGGAGTGGGCCATGATGTTTCCAACATGGACCCACTTCCTGTCTCTGCTCTGTTTCCTCAGCCCAGGTGTGAGTAAACAACCTTATAATCACAGTTGTCCCTCTGTCTGGAGAGCCAGTCCCTCCACCATGCCTTCTCCCCATGGTGGACTGAACTCAAAGTATGAGCCAACACAAACTTTTCACTCTGCAGCTCCTCCTTGCTAGGTATCTGGTCACAGAAACATGAAAAGTGACCAATCAATATAGTATAGCTTGAAGGAAAGTGAAATTCATGAAGACATATGTTGTCTAGATTTATCACACAAAAAGGTAGTTACTGGACTAACAAGATACCTCAGCTGGTAGAGGGGCTTGCCACCAAGACTGATGTCATGAGTTCAATCCCCAGGATACATTTGGCAGAAGGAGAGAACTGATTCTCACAAGTGACCCTTTGACCTCCACCTGCACACCATGACAGATGCACATACAAAATCAATAAATATAAAAACAAAAACAAAACAAACACCACTCACCTTATTATCACTCTTTGGAAGTCCAGGACATGTTAACACCACAATGACAATGTGATCTGGTGCTAATAATTATCTGACCCACTAAAAGTGACTGGTGACCCATCCTGCCCGTGGAAAGAACCTCTCAGGAGACTGGATTTAACTCTGTGCATCTCTGGCTGCCCTGATGTTAGAATCCAGGGGTCTGGAGATGTTGTATGCACCCTGTCAATCACACTCAGCCATACAGTGTCCCCCAAAGTCACCAGGAGGTTAATACAACAGATTTGAGAATCTGCTGCTATTGAAAATGAAAGTATGTTGAGCTCAGGGCTGGGGATTCATCTCTGCTGATGGCACTGGGAATGGATGTGTGCATGGCACAGCACAGGGTAACCCAAACTTCCGTGACTCTACCAAGAAAACCAGGATAAAATTACATCTACCCTGTCCTAATATCATAGGCATTAAAGATAAGCTTGCTGGATTTCAAATACACACCCCGTAAGTTGTTGTAACTCCTAGGCTCTGCCTTTACCCCTGGAAATTGGCTCCTTGTGACCCTACTCCGATACTTGATCCCTCAGCACCGCCAAGCCTGCAGCATTGCCCTGCTGTTTGGACTATTTCATTTCTTCTTGAGGATTCTTAGGATAGAGATCCTGTGTCCATTCCCTTTGAAATTTATCAGAAAGTCTTCCTGATCTCATTGGGGAAAAATTGTTTGTTTGGTTGGTTTTTCGGTTGGGTTTGTTTGTTTGTTTGTTTGTTTTTGAGGCAGGGTCTCCCTATGTAGTTCGGAATGTCCTGGAACTCATTATGTAGACTAGGCTAGCCTTAAATTCATAGAGAAGTGCCTGCCTTTGTTTCCTGAGGATGGAAATTAAAGGTGTGATGACTCCCTTCATTGATTCAGAAGAAAAATCGCAAGGGTTTTCTGTAGACTGGCTATAGCTAGGTGTGCAAGAATTCAATTTCCCATTCAGTATGTTCAGGGACATAAAACATGAACGAGTCATGTTTCTGTATCATTTACCAATGTCTCCAAACAGTAGTTCCTCTGACACTGCTCCTGAGTCTTTACAACATTAAAAAAATATGGGGCCAGGGACATCCTAGAGGAAGCAGGCATGGGCTGGAGAAATGGCTCACAGGTTAAGAGCACATAAACCTCTTGCAAAGGACATTGTTCATATGTGAGCTCCAATCTCACCTCATCTCACACCAGTGAGGACATCACCTTGCACTGCCCACAGCTAGGGTTAAGTGGCATATGGCCATATCCTTTGCCTACTGAAGATAGACAAACAGAATAAAGTCCCAGCTCCAAGCTCTCTGCCTAGGAGCCGGCCCTATCTTCCTTCCCTGTTCACTTCCTAACCACACCTTCTGTCTGCCCTGTGCTCCAGACTGAGGGATATATAATCAGTCTCCCACCCATCCTGCCTGCCCACAACTCCTCTGTCAGCCTGCAGCAGTTCCACCTGGATGTCCCTCCTGTCCAGCGAAGGACACTCTCCTGGGAGAAGCCTTTAGGGACGGACAACACTCCCCACCTTACCCTGCTCTCCCCAACTCTGTCTGCACACAGAGTGCAAGGCCCTGTTTTCCTTTGTTTTTTTCACCAGTTTGTTTGCTTGTTGTACACCTTCCTGGGCCACAGGCAGTTTGTTCTTACCACACTGATAGCACCAGGTGCTATCACTTCAGCCACTGAGGGGCTAACACATCCTCAGCTTCTCCCTCACACCTTCCTTTCATCCTGAGAGCTCTGGGAAACTGGATTGTAGCCACCTTGTGTTGGCTTCCAGATGTGATGGGCAATAGACGTCCCCTGCTAGAGATCAGGAGGAAGGAACAGATCTGTCTGAAGAAAAGCCAGCCTTCAGTGACAGTGTGGGTCCCTAAGAAGGTGGTTCCTCTCCAGAGGCCTAATTCCCTCCCTCAGTTACTAGAACTGACTTTTCTGTCCCCTCCCACTGAGGAGCTGTAGGGAGTCCTGATGTGTCAAGAAGGAGAAGGAAACTTCACAAATTCCTTCATTAGTTAAACTCTACAGTGATCACAGTGCTCATTGCCCTGGTTTCTGTCCTGTACTTTAATGGTTACCTTGGGAGTGAGGGTCCCCAGGAGGGGTCTTGTGTGCCTCTGACTAGAATCACCAGTCATTGTACACTGGTTGCATTGTCACATGATCCCTGTGAAGATGACACTGAGGGGACATCATGGCCTGTGGCCTCCAAGAAGAAAAGATAGAAGAGATAAAAGATGGTTGCCACTCCAAGTCCACACTGGTCAGGAGACAGATTCAACACTGCACCAACATGGAGGAACAGTAATGAGAACATCGAGGCCACCTGGGAATGCTGGGAAAGACCCAAGACTACCTCAGAGTAAAGGTGAAGAGAAGGCTCATGATTGAGAAGAATTCACAGAACCAGAAGACTTGAGTGCTTGTCCTGCCCTGGTGGAACAGACTGAATAAAGAGCATGTGTTCCAGGCTAGCCTGGGCTACAGAGTGAGTCCAGGCCTGCCTGAGTTATGTAGCAAAAAAGAAGGGAAGGTAGGGGAGTTGGGGGGAGGGGAGGGGAGAGGAAGAGTCGGGGGAAGGAAAAGAAAAGTTAAAAATCAAAGAAGAAAACACATCCCGTGCTAAGTAGAGCTAGTAGAATTAATCACAGGCCAAAATACGCTAATGTAAAAGAATTGCCATGATTCCTGATCAGCTGTCCTGAAGGTTTCTGACATAGGAAGATTCTGCAACCCAGAGCCCTGTAAGGGGTGGCACCCCAGAGTCCCTCAGCAGACAGCCTAAGTAGGATTTAGCCACAAGAGTCTGACCCTGCTGGGATTCCAGGGTTCCGGCAGTGGAGAGAGTCTGGGTGAAGTCTAGAGATTCTGAGGGCAACCCCAGGTTCAGCTGCTCACCTTCCAGGCTCTTCCATTTGAGCCATCATTTGGGCTGGGGTGTGGTCTGGTGATTCTCACTCCCCACCCCCAGCGCCACAGGAAGAAAAGCAAGCTAACAAACAAACAAACAAAAAGTAAGGATAACACTTTCAGCTCAGGACACCCTTCCTGCTTCTCCCAAATGCCCCTTGTTCCTGGACATTATTCATAAAGCCGTAACTGGCTCAGCTGAGTACAAACGTCAAACACCCTATAGTGTTGTTTACAACTTAACGGTTGGTTTGTGTTTCTCCATCCCCCCTCTGCTGCAAAGACGAATTTCCCAAAACACCTGTCCTGTGATCCCAAACCTTCTGTGCTTGAACATGGCAGAAATCCTCACACAGACAACATGAAAGAGGCCCAGTGCCTGGATCTGGGTGGCATTTGGAATTCTAACCCTTTGCTAAGTGTTCACACCGTCCTCTCCTGACTAGAAAGCATCGGAACGAAATTCACTCTGCATAGCTTTTTGTGTGTTTCATAAAAGGGATCCTGAATTGCTTTGCAGGGTGCCCATGCTTCTTGGCCGGTATGTGTGCCAGCCTACAGCCCTCACACACCAGCCTCAAGAGCCACCCAGGTGGCTCAGGTGGCCCTGAGCACCCCTGTGCGTGGGGTTTTAGGCATCCTCCCCACATCTGTACGGCTTGGTAGCCAGCAGCAGCTGTGTGTCTGTGGTAGGAGGCCTTCAAGTGGGCTGTCTTCTGGAGCACGGAGAGTCAATCAGAGCACGGAGTGCTCTCTTCACAACACCTGAGCTCTCCGCCCCACCAGTCATCCCAAGGTCCTGTCTGCCATCTCTTCTCAAAAACCAAGAAAGAAGAACAAGCAGAGACTCAACTCACTACAGAGCATGGGGTGCCTCACAGTGGAGGGAGCAGGCTTGCATTCACATACGACAGTAGCTGGACAGCCCCATTTGCTTACACTAATGTATGCACTGATGCTTGTCATAAATCAAGTTTACACCGCTAATAAATCAATTGCAGTGAGCCAAGCAAAAGAGGTGACTCTTCTCTATAAATAGTGCTCCCATCACTGAGTCAAAACCTGGGGCCAGCTCACTGTGGTGTCAGTGACAATCAAGGGTGGGACTGGGTATGTGTGCAGGAAACTGGATGTCAAGCCCAGCCCTGTCCACCCGAGGTTTCAGCAGGAAAGTGGCTGAGGCAGGCTTCCAAACGCAGAAGCAGCCACGTTTGAATCCTAGGACTGAAAGAGAAGGAACTACCCCAGCCCTGTGCCTAGGACACTTAGCTCCGGATAGTTCATCTCCAATGTCAGTTACTACATGTTTCAAAAATAGCTTATTCTGGACCTGGTAGTGTACACCTCTGTAATCCCAGCACCAGGGAGGTAGAAGCAGAAGGGATTAAGAATTCAAAGGCCAGTATCCACTATATAATGAGTTTGAGGCCAGCCCGAGCTTCATTAAGACCTGACTCAAAATAAGAAAAAGGAAAAATAAAAACAAAAAAAACACCAGTTTTATCTCTGATATCATGAAGCTAAAGAAATGTATTTCAATCTTGGACAAAGTTGACCTTCCAAGTTGCCTGCATGAGAGATCAAAGTATCCAGACTGGTGTCTGAACACAACCCTATCTCTTTTCTTCATAACGTAAGAAACAAGTAAGACAGATAATATTCCGCTGAAGGTTATGTGAGCCCCTAAGGTCATGTGCTAATTAGTAGTGCTAATTTCTAGAGACTAAATCTCTTTGAACCTTGTTGTTGGGGACACATCTTTACCTGGTGGGTCACTGAAGGTGCTTCATGGTGAGTGCCAAGGACTTGGGGAGATGGTGTCTATATTCGGATTGTTGGCGTGCACCACTCTCTGGGTTAACACTGTCAGAGCTGCTTATATTGGGCGGACTTAGTTTTGCACAACTGATGGAGAACAGGTAGGCAAGAGAAGAGACAGAGGTGTTATTTTAGTTTGTAAACCATTAAACATAATCATCTGTGCGTCTATATATGTGTGTCTGTAGGGGGAGGGGGCTGGGTGTCTGTGTAAGAAAGTGAGGGAGACTTAAGAGACAGAAAGATAACACATTCCAGCCCATAATATGCTGTCGCCCTCTGTGTCCCACAATCCATGAAGATGCAATGAGACACCATAGGTCAATCAAAGCCAGGAAGGCTGAAATGTGTGCTAAAGGATTAAAATATTATGCCTGACACTGTATAATGCATGGTGGGGAAAAAAATCTTTGTGAGTATAAATTAGCTTTACTGTTGAGTGTAAAAGTCTTCCTTTTGCTTATTTATGAAGCTTCGTTTTGAAGATTGCCTTCCCTGCGTAACAAGCAAATCAGGATTTGTCATGTGCAAATCTTGTAAAGATTGCAAGGCCGGTACATAATTAGCCTCAGAAAAGTGTGACCAAACTGGGTGAGAAATAAAAACACCATGTAAAGGAAGGAGGGCCAGGGAAGGGAGGTCGGGGCGTGGTCAGCCGTGATCAGGGTGTGGTCAGGCCGTGGTGGGCGGGGTGTGGGCGGGCCATGGAAGCCCTTCACTCTCAGTTTTCCTGACTTGGAGATGTATGTTCAAAGTCTGGAGAGAAAGTAAAGTTATGTAACAAGTGTTTCTCTTCTGCTGTTCAAAGGGCTGCTATTGTTCCTAGATCAAAGAATGCGGTGATGAAGCGCTTACCCTGCTCTGAGTAGGAAAAAATATTCAAATCGGGAAGAATAGAGAGTGAGCTGGCAGAGAGAGAAAATAGGGGGTGGGGAGGAAGGGCTGGCAAGGTGGCTCAGCCCACAGTGAGTGCCTAAGGCTAAGGGGCTTCTTCCCTCATTATGCTTCCCCGGTGACAACATTACCCAAGCTCCGGTTGTATTTCCGCTCTAAAAGTCAGAGGAGAGGTCCCGGTGCCACACTTATGCCCTTCTGCCTAACCCAATATGTAATGTTCTGAAGTCATGTTTGGTTTCCTGTAAGGAATGCACCACCCTTCCTCATCAAAGAAAGACTTGTTTCGAGGTCAGATGGTTCTCACCAAGACACTGAGAAAGTCCTCAGCTAACTGCTGTTGTCCAAACCCTCTTCCATCTCCTGTCTCCAGGGATGGGAGCCCGGTGCCCACGGGGACCATTACATAGCAGTCTGCCCAGGCCTTCGAGAATGAGCCTGCTGAGATCATCCTCTGGCAGGGCGGGGTGCAGGCCAACCTTGGGTGTGAAAGCTTTGAGGGGGGAAAACCCAGGAAGTGGTCAGATGACTCCGTGCTGGTACTTTGTTGAGTCAGACCTGGGATGGTTCCAGTGTGCATAGGAGACACCAAGCTGCCAGAGAGATGTCTGTTACCCCCTGGGTGTTCCTCAGACCTTGGGACCTCTTCCCTCACTTTGACTGTGGAGTCAGCAGCTTCCAGCTCACTGTTTTGTCCCAGCCTAGGTACCTGACAAAGTGAGCGGCAGGGCTGCTAACAATAACACTGTCTGTATAGTTCGCGCCACTCTGGAACAGGTCAGCAATCTGGTTCTTGGTTGTACCAAGCCTTCGCAGCCCGTGTTCTCCGCAGCCCGTGTTCTCTTTAAAATGCTTTAGCTACCGAACGTCTTCTGAGTCAGTTGCTTTTCTTACCACTGTGGCAAAACAGGCAATTTAAAAAGAGGAGCTTTGGGGGGCTCATGGTTTGGAAGGGTACAGAGGGAAAGACCAGGAATTCACTCCTGAGGGAGCAGAGGTAGGACTGGGACTTCACCTCTCCACTGACCAGGCAGGAAGTAAGGTCAGATCACAAACCTCAAGGCCCGCCACACCGGCAACCCACTTCCTCCAGATTAGCTTCATCTCCCGAAGGTTCCATGACCCCCACACACAGTGCCACCAGCTGGGAACAGGCGTTCAGATGCATGCACCTGGGGGTACACTCACCTCCAATCCATAGCGTACCCCTTAATCATTGCCTCTACTCTGAGAAGCCGTGCTGAGCAAATGTCTTAACCTTGTCCCTTGAACAGAGCGGTTGCAACATAAATTCATATGGAGAAGACATCTGATAGAGACAGTAAGTGCTACACAAAGTAAATTAAGGGTTTCTGGGAACTGAGCAGGCAATAAGGAAGAGGGGAACAGGGGAGGGGGTGGGGTAAATGAATGTCCATGCTTTACGAACGCATTCAAATAGACATTGCTAAAGAGAGAGAGCGAGAGAATTTCCCTACATCTGTGCCCTTTACCTTATCTGAGCCATACCTTTCTGGGTATGACTATATGACTTTCTGTGGTCTTTCTGTACTGGAAATCTGGGTGTGATAATGCTTTTCAAACATTTCTACTTCAGATATATATTCTTTTAATGAAAAACTACAGCCCAGAAGTCAAAGGGTCCACACCCATCCTGCCATGCTGTTCATGTCTGTGGATTCCAGTAATTATCCTTAAAAATACCGTGAGAGCAATTTCTTAGATTAATGACCTTGAGTGAGGCTGACACCCTCAGAAGTTAGCAAAAGTTCTTCCTCATTAGAAAATGTGCGGGTGGAATTAAGTTTAAAGAGATGGAGAGTCTGTGCTGCATTAGCTGGAAGATTCCTTGCCATCTCAACCCTCTGTGTAAGAGGGATGGATGCAGGAGAGTCAGAACACAGAGAAGGGACAGCAGATCCCAGACTGGAGTGGTGTGCTTTGTAAAGCAGAGGAAGAAGAAGCCGTGAGCCAGCAAGGGCAGGTCTTTAATGACCAAGCTAGAAAGGACCAGAAAGAGTATTCTCCCGTGAAGCATGCAGAAGGAATGTGAGCCTCATGATACTTCAGTGAGACTCAGAAGCTCCTTTCTTACAGGGGCGGTTTTCACGGCCAACCACTCGGTGACTTCTGCCACAGCTGCCTGATCTGACACAAAGAGCCATAGGAGCCCTTGGAACAGCTACACAGTGAAGGCACAGAGATTCCAGGCATAAATGTCAGGACAGACCTCAGGTTCTGGGCAGCTTCCTTTCACTGTGCCAACCTAAGAAAGTCAGCATAAAGGAAACACCATGTATGGTTGCTCACAGATTCAGATATTGCAGGCTGTGGTCACTTGCTCCATCTCTCTGAACCTACAACAGGCAGAAAAGCATGGCAGGATGGGTATGGACAAGAAAAACTGCTTGCCTGTTGCAGACCAGAGCAAGGGGAGGAGGGGATGAGAAGGGGAGGAGGAAGGGGAGGAGGGAGAATAGGAAGAGGAAAGGGAAGAGGAAGAAGGAGGAAGAAGAGGAGGAAAAGAAGCAGAGGATGAAGGGGAGAAAGGGAGGGAGGAGAGAAGGGGGAGGAAGAGGAGGAGGGAAGGAGGGAGAATATTGAAAGTCACTGTTTCTATAAACCACCACATTTCTGCTTCACCATGGAAGAAAGGAAAGAAAGTGGAGCAGAAAACTTCATATGTACAACAAAACACTGAGCCCAGGGCTGCTGGAGAGATGGCACAGCAGTTAAGAGCACTGGCTGCTCTATCAGAGGACCTGGGTTTGATTCCCAGCACCCACAGCCAGCTGTAACTCTTTTTACAGAGTATCTTATGCACTTTTCTGTCCTCCACAGGGACCAGGCACACACGTGGCAAACAGACATACGCAAAGGCAAAAGTTTCATATGATAAAAGTAAATAAGGCCATAAAACATAAAACATTAAAAACAAAAGAGTAGAGACACTGTAATCCATTACATGCAATAGTCTGGAATCAGGCTTCTGGGCAAAGTGGTACCTGTTGGCACTGGGTGGCATGGGGACATGGGGCAAGGGCACATGTTCTGCATTCAGAAGCAAGGCTGCCGTGAAGTCACGTGCCGTGACATAGGCCAGTGTCTAGAAACACCTGTCACTTTGCTGCATATTTGATTTTGATTTAAATTGTAGCCACTGCCCAGGCAGCAGCATCTTACTGCTAGGATTGTCTTGGACAACCCCCTCTTCTTCTCTCAACAGCCCTAATGGCTGTGGTTTAAGAGCTGCTTTAGCGAACCAGGAACTTCGCTCAGTGGTGGAGCAGGTGCCTCACAGGACCAGGCCCTGGATTTGCTCCACAGCTCCAGAAAGCAAAAGAAAGAAACTGCCCCAGGGGCTGGAGAGAGAGCTCAGCAGCTAGAATATTGACTGTTCTTCCAGAGGACTCATGTTTGACTCCCAGCACCCAGCTCACAACTATCACTACGTTCAGTTCATGGGATCTGATGCCCTCTTGTGACCTCTGGAGGCTCCTGCATGTATGTGGTGCACAGACATATACACATAAATAAATACTCACAATACACATAAACATAAAATAAACCTTTTAAAAAGAACTTGAGTACTCCAGTCTACTGAATTTGGGACACACACACACACACACACTTTGGGAATATAGGATAGGAAACCCATACCTATCCCACACTCCATCCCCAGGTCTGCTACAACATTTTCAGAGCTGAGCACAAAACAATGCCCTTAAGAAGGAAATGAGCAGAAGAGATTTATTGCCAGAGTGAGGAGGAAGACCTGTGGAGGTGGCAGGTGTTCCAACTTTCCTGGGAAAGAAAACAGAAATTAATATTCCATAGAATCAGTCTAATTGTTTTGTTACTAAATGAGGTACTTCTGAAAGCACGGGTCCTCTGAGATTCAAAACACGGTTTAAATGAGAATCAGAAGTGTGTTCTTGGTGTGTGTGTGCATGTGTGTGTGCCTCTGTGCACCTGTGTGTGCCTGTGTGTGTGTGTGTGTGCATGTGTGTGTGCCTCTGTGCACCTGTGTGTGCACGTGTGTGTGCCTGTGTGTGTGTGTGTGCGTGTGTGTGTGCCTTTGTGCACCTGTGTGTGCACGTGTGTGTGCCTGTTCGTGTGTGTGTGTGTGTGTGTGTGTGCGTGTGTGTGTGCCTCTGTGCACCTGTGTGTGCATGTGTGTGTGCCTCTGTGCACCTGTGTGTGCATGTGTGTGTGCCTCTGTGCACCTGTGTGTGCACGTGTGTGTGCCTGTTTGTGTGTGTGTGTGTGTGTGCGTGCGTGTGTGCATAATGGGATTTGAAGCAACTTCTTGCTTAATTTTTAAGAGGTGGCAATGTGACTGTAAGAATTGATGCATCTATTCACTGAGAGCTTACATACTCATTGTTTAAACTGTCAGATTCTATTTTCTACAAAATAATCAAAGGACATTTTCCCATCCTCTTTCTAAAGGTTTAAAATCTAGAAAAGGCTAACATGCCTTTACTCCTAGCACTTAAAAGACAGGTAGGTAGATCTCTGCCAGTTGGAGGCCAGCCTGGTCTACATAGCAAATTTTGGTCTAGCCAGGGCTATACATCGAGACTATCTCAAAACAGACAAACTAACTTAAAAGGACTATCAGATACAAGCATTTGATCCCTCCCGATAATGATCCCCCTTATCAGAGATTTAAACTACCCATGGTGGCAATCTCAGATTTCTGAAGCTGCCTGCATTCCAAGGTAGACACTGCATTCTGAGGGCTCAAACACAATAAGTCTTAACCTAGAAAATACAGATGCCCAAAATTTTGACTATCCACACTTTTACGTAGTATCCAGAAGGCAAAATATCATAATCCCTGTAAGAGGAAAGAGGGGCGTGCTGATTGGCCTCTCTAGATACTATGAAAAATCCCTGGGAGACTATCAAAGGAAAAGGAGTGTTCGATCCCTGGTCCTAGAGTGCTCAGGTGGAGAGGGTGGAGTACATCCCCTGTCAGGGAGGAAGCAGAGAGCGTGTGCTCCGTGGCTGTCAGACCTCCAGCCTGTGGACCAGGTCTTTACCCTCCTAGGTCTTCTTCTCTGGAAGGCCATAATCAACACACCTAGAAGTTTACTCTACAAATATCCTAGATGATTTTAAACCAACAATGGAGACTGTATCTCAAGAAGAGACAGATTTCTTAGAGAAAGAGAGATCCACGTTACAAATCTTACCCCACACACCCACTATCTGCTAATTTTCTTTCATGATTTATAGCAAGACTCTGGACTTCTCTTCCTCTCCCAAGTTTAATTCAGGGATAGAGTGTTGCCAGGCACGCATGAAGTCCTGGGTTTGATCGCCAGCTCAGTCTCAACGGAGGAAATAGGGGGAGGGCAGGGGAGGGGAGGGGAGGAGAGGAGGGGAGGGGAGCGGAGGGAAGGGAAGAAACAAGCAAACGAACAAGACTATTTTTCCTCCAGAGTGGATGCCAAAGGCTCATCGCGCGCGCGTGCGCGCACACACACACACACACACACACACTGGTACAGGTCTCCCAGGCCTCTTTTCGTCTTGCTTGACACCGGATATACTATGCCACCTCCTGGGATCTGTTCTGGTTCTTTTCCACACCAGGGACCCCTTTCTCCTCATTCGGACACTTGGCGCTAGGTAAATCACCCTCCCAGGCCAAGTCCTCCCCAGCTTCCCATGCTCCCCTCCCAGCACCCTGCTCCCCTTTGCAGTGTTCTGGTTTTGCCTGAGGTAGAACACATGAGAATAACGCCATGGTCTCGGTGTGGAACTCCTGCGTTCCCCATCCTCGCTGCCCAGTGCTCCCCACTCAGCATATAGTTCCCAGACCCTTCACAGCCACCACAGTCTCGTCTGCGGAAAGCTGTCTTCTGCTACCCCAAACATGGCTGTCCTCACCCCTGGTCCTCTCTGCTGCTTTCAGGTGTCTTCTCTCTTCCCTCTGCTCTGTTTCTCTTTTCCTTATGATTTATTTTTATTTTTAATTATCTGTATTTGTGTGGGGATGTGCACCAGTGCCTGTGCCTGTGGGGGCAGAAGAGGGCGTCCGATCACCCTGGAGCTGGAGTTACAGGTGGCTGTGAGCCTCCTGCTGTGGATGCTAGGAACGGAACTTGAGTCTTCCACAAGAGCGGTGTGTCACCTTACTCCCTGAGCCATCTCTCCAGCCCTCTGCTTTATTTCTTGGTGTACATCACGTCAAGGATTCTGTGTCCTTCTTTCATTTTATGTATCTGGTTTAAGTCCGTGTCTGCTGGATCCTAAGCATGTTTTGTGATGTTATTCACCACCTCCAGTTGGCAAGCAGTAAACACTCGCCACACCTTCCAAATCACATGACCATCATGCCGCTGTTCTTAGTACTTCCTCTATCCGTTCCTGCCTTCTTCACTATCTGTTAGGTACAAAGACAGACATCACAGCTAATTTAGGAGGCAAAACACTACAAGGATGACTGTAAAGTTAGCCATGACTTTTCTAGGACTGATATCAGAACGAAATTCCAACCTAATCCAGAATGAATCTTCATGATTCCATAAGTAATGGAGCTTCATAGACCTTCCTACCAGCAAGTGGAACGAGAGTCGGTATCCAGGAGTTGTTCCTGTAAAGCAAACTGCCTCGGTACTTTCTGTCAACAAGGCGAAACCGGAATCTTATAGCATAAACATCTATTGCAGTAGGTAAGCACTGTGATCAGCACTGAGAGTCACACAAAGCTAAATAACTTAAATTGTGCTCCAAAGTGGACACAAGCAACAGGAAAAGAGAGCCATACGTGAGTATTTCCCCAAAGATATATCTTTTCACAAACTCTAGTCCCGTTACTTGGCTGCGGGGGGGGGGGGGGGGAGAGCCGAAAAGCCAAATTCGAACCTTAACTAAAGAAATCCAAACAAAAACCAACAGCAGAAGGTAAGGCAGCCGAACAAGAAGGACACGCCACCTTGTGGGAGCTGTGAGTATCGCACTGCCCTAGGACTGAACTCCAGGGAGACCAGCCAGAGACTGAGGGAAAATGCTCACCACCTTTGTGTGTTTTTAGTAAAGCATATGGCAGTTTTAATATTGAGAACTGTCAGAATGCATTCTTAGAAATATATTCTGAACCGCTTTGATCAAAGAATGATGCAGCATGCTATTAATGTTCGAAATAAAACGTTAGCTTCTTTATCAAACACTTTTGCTTTTTCATTTGTCTAAACTTAAAGGTGTAGATATTCCAGGGGGAATTTCACAGGCCTAAAGCACACATTTGAGAAGCTC
>JADRCH010000233.1:458630-470166 GCA_019843965.1 Rhynchomys soricoides | reverse complement strand
GCACACATTTGAGAAGCTCTGGTCGAAATCTGTTTCTTACTTTGTCAGGAAGGACTTGATGCTATCAGTACATAACTTGCCCAACCCAAGGAAACTAAAATCCAACAGCACAGCAGAGCCACGCTTCGTCTATTACTGATCCTTCTGGTCGGTAACTCTTTCTTTTCATGATGTCATGTGGTATTTATTCATTCTTTCCAAATTGCCATGATTCAACACGAAAAACAAAATGTTCACTCAAAAAAGCACTTTTTAATACCATTTTTATGTTGGGTTTTATATGGTCATTGACTATGAAAAGACCCAACACCCCCAGATCAGCTCCACCCCTAAAGCTGAGACTTCTCCAGTGACATCTTTGTGGTTTCCTCAAAGTGAGGGCACTCAGTAAGAATAGAAATACAAATGAGCCCGATAAACTATAGCATTTCTGCCTCTCTGGGGCTTGAACCCAGCTGTTCAGTCAAATGAGTTGGCTCTAGAGTGTTCATTTTGAGAAAGTGTCCTTGACTACAGATGAAATGATTCAAATATTTAGAGAGAACTCTTCATGGTTGCTCAATGATGTGGAAAACCATGGCATTTACCAAAAATAGGCACTCCAATGCCCTGGCTCTGGCTTTCATGTGAAAGGTGGGGCAGGGGAGGAGCTGGCTGTGGAGCTGCCCACACTCAAAGTGTGAGGGTCTTGGACCATGGAGAAAGGGGTGGCCGCGTGCCAGGTGGCATCTATAGAACCTTGGGGGTACTGGCCTGGAAATCCAGAGCCAACTGCAGATGATTCCGTACGCCTCTTCAGAAAGCAAGTGCTGGAGACTTGAAAACTAGAACTAGAGCCTTGGTATAGAACCCATGAAGACCCTGTTCTGACTGAGGCAAGGGTTACCCCCGTGAAAACTATATTCAGCTCTTGTTCTTTGTGAACTGAGAATACCCAAGATCACATTCTTAACACTAATAAAGCCTTTTTCTCTTTTAATCTAAAAGCACCTTGGTGACCTGATGTGTGGGCTCGATACTAAAAGCACCTGCAGCCGAGATGGATGACCAGAATCTTCTGGAACTCCGTTGGTGGAAGGAGAGAACTTGGTCCCACAAGTTGTCCTCTGACCTCCACAAGTGTATGGGGCCATGTGTGCCCCCACATCACACACACACACACACCCTAAGTACAATGTAAAATAATAATGCTGATGACAATAACAATAATTCAAGAAAAATGGAAAGGAGATTTAAGGCTCTTATTTAGACAGCCCAGCCCTGAAACCCACTGTGTGCTGATGTCCTAATGTGTTGTTTTTCTGATGGTTTTTCATTGCATGTGTTTGCGTGTATGAGATGCATGCCACTCCTCCTGGGAGCTGCCCAGCTTTTGTGTGACAGGTCTGGAGCCCCAGGCATCTGCCTGTCTTTCCGTCACTAGCTCTGGGATGGCCCACATGCCACCACTCCTGGATTCCGGCTTTTTCTGTGGATTTTGGGGACTGTACTGAGAAGAGCACATCGCCAGCTGAGCCAACCCCTGAGCCCGTACTTTAGGCTGTTTGAAATTCTCATCTTAATCAAATGCTTCAACTGCACAATTGCCTTCAAAGAAGACCAACCAAATTTTAATAAAAGAAATGCCAAAAAATAGGGGAGGGGAGATACGCTGGATATTAATCTTTTCAGCCCTCTGAGTCTCTTAATGTCTATAAGATATTTTAAGGCTTTGAGCACATAGAGAATTCCAGGGCTGTCTTAATATACATACGGGCTTGAGGCAGATGAAAGCTCCCATCTGAGTGATATAGACCCCTGCGCCCACACACCGTCCTCAGACAAAACACTCCAGACTAAGTTTAACTTTCCAAATTAAAAAGAGAGAGCAGGAGAGAAGCTAATTCAGTCCTGCCAGGATCTGAAGCTGAGATTCTGAGCAGTTTTCAGTTTTGCAAATCTGTTCTCAAGCTTTGAACACACTCGCCCCTGTCAGGAGTTCTCACATGGAATCTCGTCCCAGTCCTACACTGCTGAGATATAATGAGTTGTCACTAGTCAGCGCCTGTAGGCTGGGACGACCAATAGAATGACAGACAAGCAGAGGGAGGAAATGGCCTGGAGAGATGGCTCGGGAGTTGAGAGCACTTGATGCTCTTAGAGCAGAGAGCCTGGGTTTGGTTCCCAGTACCCACACGGAAGCTCCCAACTACCCTGGAACTCCAGGGGATCCTGTGCCTACTTCTGGCCTTTACAGGGACACATATATGCAAGCAGCACAAATATATTGGAAATAAAAATAACTTTGTTTTGTTTTTTTTTTTTTAAATAAGAGAGGGTCTCTGTAGTCCTGGCTATCCAGGAACTCATTATGTAAATCAGGATGGCCTTGAACCCACAGAGATTTCTCCCTGCTGAGTGCTGGGACTAAGTGAGTGAGCTATGTGCCATCAGTCCCAGAAACAAATACGAAGAAATCTGTGTTCCAAGGAGAATTAACTTATTTTCTTTCTTTCCTTCTTTCTTTTCTTTTTATTTTGTTAATTTGCTTGCCATGAAGTCTGTCTTTTTGTTGTTGGTTCATGGTATATATTGTTGGTGGTGGTCCTGTTATACAGCTCTGGGTGGTCTGGAATGCACTATGAAGAGTGAGCTGGCCTCCAATGGATGGCAATTCTCCTGCATCAGACTCTCACATACTGTGACTACAGACATTTGTCACTGCACATGGCTGACAATTATTTACTGCTCTTGGGTCCCTGAGAAATCTGACCTGAAGGAAAGTGTGACCCAGAGAATGGGAACTTCTCCCTGAAGCTTGTCAACCACAGGGGCAAAGAAACTAATCTATCACTAGATACCTCACTGTTACCTCAGTATTGCTCATAAACTTGTTACAAGTGACTTTTCAGTCCTACCTTTTACAGATTGAAAACAAAGGCTCCCTGGAACTGAAGCACATACACTAGGAAGGCAGAGACAAAAAGATCAACAACTGTGGACCAGGAAACTGTTACATTAAGTTGGGTGCCAGACTCAGAAAGATAAACATTGTGTTCTCTCTCACGTGGGAGCCTGCCTTTCTGGATGGAGTGGGTTCAGGTCTTCCCGCAAGACAACATGAGCTGAACCAGGACTTTTCACTAAATGTCTTGCTGCCCTCATTAGGAAGAATAACACCTACAACTGTCAAGTAAGTGTTTGCAGACAATCTCTTTCATCTCCTCTCCGTACCTACCTTCTTAATGTAACATTGTAACACTGGGTAAACAGCTGAACTTCACTATCTACCTTTCAAAAAACAAAACTCAGGCTGGGCAGATGGCTCAGTCAGTGAAGTACTTTCTGAGAGGCAGAAGGACCTGTGTGTGATCCCCAGCACCCATAGGAAAAAGCTGGATGTCAGAGTGCCACCATCCCAGTGCTGGAGAGACAGACAGGCGGATCTTTGAGCTTGCTAGCCAGACAGTTCCAAAATATGTGAGTACCAGGTCTAGTGAGACCCGGATTCAAAGAATAGTGCAGATGGCTTCTGAGGAACGGCAGTCAAGTCTGACCTCTGACCAGCACATATTCAAAGGGAGATGTGATTGCCAGCGTCCAAGTAGCAAACCTGTTCTTTGCTCTAAGACTCTGTCTCTGTTCTCAAAGATGGGGGGGGGGGGGGAGATACACCAAGACACATGCACATGTACAGGTTCACAGAGCTATATACACATGGACAGACACAGGCAACATTGGCATATACATATGCATACAAACCTGTAAAAACACACACACAAGCACACACACACACACACACACACACACTTACACTAATGTACTAATGTTTCCCAAGTTGAGTTTTCTGTGTGTTGTTATACCTGGATCCTTACAATCATGAAATCAGAGCTGCCTGGCATGTCTACGAAAACACCCTCCATGATCTGTTGTATTTTTGTTCTTCTTAAATGAGAATCATCGGCCTTTGTTCCAGAATGTCTCTCCAGCAAGTTTGTGCCCCTTTACAAAGAGACTGGATCTCTCAGAGCAAAGCACAAGTTTGCCAGCTGCATGTTGCAAAGGCTGTCTTCCTCTGACACACAGTAGCATGCTTTAGGGGTACTGCACAATACCTCAGTTTCTGAAATAGTGACCTCTTCCCTGCGCTGTGGTGCTGTTGGGGGCCACTGGGTCCTCTCCAATCATCCTGTGAGGAGCAGAATTTCAAGAAGCCTCTCATGTTTGCCAAACCTGGGGTCCTCGTACTGGATGCGTTAGAAGCTGCTTCTTGCCTCAGACCCCAGAGCCTGGTGTCTTCTATTTGCATCTAGGAAACTGGCAGGCAAGAAAAGTAAGGTCTTAGACCCTTCCTGGCCCTTAATACCAAACACTGTATGGCTTGCGTGTGTCTTCTACTACTTTCTAAAGAATGGGGGGATGCATGTGTCTTCCACTATTTTGTTACAGCTATTGAGAAAAGGGTATAAGATTTTTAAACAGAAAAAAATCATGAAATAAGTAAAATCGAGAGGGGAAGTTAAAATGAAATAGAGATTTTTTCAGAACTCGATTTTGAGGCTTCCCTGTGGTCAACTCCTGGTCTGCGTGTGAGGAAACTCTCAGCTGCCTCTAAGTCCAAATCCAGAGAGATCTGTGCCTCTGGCCTCCATGGGCGCCTGCATATACCTACACATCCCACACACAGACATATGGCTTCTAGAGGACAGAGAGTCAGCATTCTCTAGAAGTGGAGCTCCTGGTAGAGGGATCACACCCTATCTCATCTAGGAGTAGATGGGTAGCACAAACGGAAATATATGATTTACTACAAAATCATAAAAGAAAAGAAAAAAGGCAAGAAGTGAAGGCTAAGGGGACAGGGCAGGAGTGTGGATAGATCTTGGAAAGCAATTATCCTCAAAATACATTATATAAAACTCTCAAAAATTAATAAAAAAAAAAAAACTTTAAAACTCAGTATGAAAAGACCCATGTTTGGATAAAATAGGGATGTCTCAAACTTTATAAAATTTAAATTATTTGTTAAAATCACAAGATGAGTTAATTTTATTTTTTTTATTTTTTTGGGGGGGGGGAGGGGGGGTTCTGTGTAGCCCTGGCTGTCCTGGAACTCACTCTGTAGATCAGGCTGGCCTCGAACTCAGAAATCCGCCTGCCTCGGCCTCCCGAGTGCTGGGATTAAAGGCGTGCACCACCACGGCCCGGCTGAGTTACTTAAGTTATCAACAAAGCAGGATTGCTTGAGATTCTGAAAAACATATTGCTGGAGGAAAAAGCAGGTTCATGGCTCTGTCACATGAATTTTATTCTTTTTTTTTTTTTTTAACTGAGTTGAACAAAATATATTTCGTTCAGATAATCAAAAAAGACAATCGGTAAAACTGCCTTGCGGACCTGTTCACTCCCCCACCTCACCCCCAGAGATGAAAACGAATTGCTTGTACACAGTTGGCTTTGTCAATACCATTGATTCCAATTAAATTGAATTTTGTATGAAGGAGCATGTAGCAGTTTCTCTCTGCGCTCAACTCTCTTTAAACATACACTTACTAAAATAGAGCAAAATAAAGTTTCTTGATCTTGTGGCTTCTTGGGTCGTGCACATTGATTCATCATCTGTGCATCATTTCCTGGGTGTTAGGGATTGAACCCAAGGTCTCAGGCATGGTAAGGCAAGCTGACCTCTACTTCCAGACGAATCCCATTTCTCAAAGACAAACCATGTGGATGTACAAGACAAGATGTCATGTGGTCCATAGATCAGGGCTGTATTGTCCATGATAGCAAAAAGACCAAGTTTAAGAATCCAACATTTTGGAGAGGACTGGACTGGAATTAACCACAGCCCCGGAAGCTCTTTTGAGTCCATGGTCTTGTTAGAGCTTTCTCATCTCTGAAAGCCTATGGCTTCAGGCACTCAGCAAGCTTGGTAGCATCGTTTCCCGAGACAGAAAACACCAGGGAAGGAATAGTACAGGTGACGCACCCCTTTGATCTCACTACTTGGAAGAAGAGGCAGGTGGATCTCTGAGTTCAAGACTAGCCTGGTCTACAGAGTAAGCTCCAGGAAAGACAGGGCTACTGTCTTGAAAAACAATTAGTTCCAGTATATAATTTACTGTAGGATGATAGAAATAATAATGGATAGTAAATGATACATAGATATTAGGTAGATAGATGAACACACACACACGCACACATACACACACACACACACACACACACACACACACACACACGGCTGCTTGTATTATGAATGATAATTATGTCCCCCCCAAAACTGTTTGCATAAGAACGTCTGCATGGAGCTTCTGGGTACCTACCCCCAGTTGATTCTGATTGGTAAATAAAGATGCCAGCAGCCAATAGCTGGGGAGGACAGACTGAGGTTGGCTTTTAGGGTTCCCAGGCTTGGGCCTAGGAGGAAGGGGAAGAGGAGATCTGCCATGCTTTAGGAGAGAGTGGAGAAAGAAGAGACACAGAGGCCACCATGGGATAGAGAAGCAAGGACAGCACTCTGGGCTCTGGGCCAAGAGAGCATGGCCCACCGGGCACCACAAATGGGTCCAGAGCAGCCAAGATGAAACACAGAAGTTAGTATTTCAGAATTGTCCGCGGGAGGTAGATTCTAGCAGCATAGAGGCTAGGCACTTGTCTAGCTATTGTGCTGCATAAGGTATATTAAAATAATAATGGGGTGTGTGTGTGTGTGTGTGTGTGTGTGTGTTTCATTCGAGAACATAAACCACTGAGGGGGAAGTAACTCACGGCAGGATTTATTAATTAGTAAATTAATTCAATACACAGACAGAGAGTTTGGAGGACATGAGATGCTCCCCATGGCAATCACAGGAGCATGCCATCAGCTCATCACTGTCTCAAGCAGAAAGTGGCTGAAAGAAGCCCAGGTGTTGGCTTTCTTGACAGTTTCCTCAATGCCAGGATTGGCTCAACCCTCCACATTCCAGCCCCTGCAGTCCGAAGATTCTTACATGGTGTAATGGCAAAATGAACCCAAAAGTACCTGTGTTTGTACAAAGCAGATCTGAATTCAGCAGGTCTGAGGTTATGTCCACACCACCATCAGCTGACAGGGCTGCCTCCAGCTGAGCAGTGGCTTACTGCCCTGGGACAGATGAAGGGGGAGGGGCCGGAGTCAACTAAAACAAACACTAAAGCATCTTAGATTCTTGAGTCTCAGAATCATCCTGACAGTAAGCTACATCCCCAGTGAATCCCTCAAGGGTGGAGTTTCTGTAGCTAAAGTGCCATTTCCTCTGGGCTCTTCCCTATGACAGATTGCAAACGTCAGCCCTTGGAGGTTTTGTTTATAGAAAAAGAACTGAGCTGTGTTGAGACTTGAACCAACCTTCCATTTGGACAAACAGAAAAACTGAGGTTCACAGACTCGTTTCTCTTCCTCTTCATCTGCATACTTTCCAGTCATGCTGGCTACAATGTTATCTTCTCCTGAAGAAATTGTCTTAGAAAACACAATGTGCTTACCATGGCTACCCAAGGTGCTGAGAATAAGTGAAGATCTAGGTCCAGCCCTAAACAAAGCTTCCCCAAGCCTCAGAGAACACAGAGAGGAGTATGTAGAAAAGATAGAAGAGCCAGGCAGTGGTGGCACACGCCTTTAATCCCAGCACTTGGGAGGCAGAGACAGGCGGATTTCTGAGTTCGAGGCCAGCCTGGTCTACAGAGTGAATTCCAGGACAGCCAGGGCTATACAGAGAAACCCTGTCCAAAAGAAAGAAAAGAAAAGATAGAAGACCAGGTGATGGGGGGAAGGCCTGCAAATGCCATCTGCTAGATGTTCCACAGAGAAAGGCGGGGGGGGGGGGGGGATAAAACAAGGGAAGGGGGGGGGGAGGGGGGGGGGGGGGGGGGGGGGGGGATATTAAACAAGTGAAGAGAGAGGTGAGGGGAATGGGGAGAGAAGGGACAGAGCAGGAAGCAAGAGCGTGAGGAAGGGGCAAGCAGCTCCTTTTATAGTGAGCCAGGCATACCTGGCTATTGCCAGGCAACTGTGGGGTGGATGCCAACAGGCACTATTAGGAGATGTGGCCTTATTGGAGGAAGTGTGTCACTTGGGGTGGGCTTTGAGGTTTCAAATGCTCAAGCCAGGCACAGGGTTGCTTCCTCCTGCTGATGCCTGCTGGTCCAGACATGGAGTACTCAGCCACCTCTCCAGCACCATCTCTGCCTGTGTGCCGCCATGCTTCCTACCATGATAATGAAGGACTGAACCATGGAGGCCTGGCTCAAGAGGTTTAAGGAGAATAATATTAGTGTGTCCTAGAGACCATTCTTGTGGTATTTTGATGAAGAACCTGGCTGCTTTCTTTCCTTGTTTAAATACTCTTCCCGTAGCTAAGTTAAAGAGTTATGGGTTAACAGCTTCGGCAGAAGACATCTCAAAACTACCTAGCATTGACTGTGCTGTGTAGCTATTAGTGGCCAGTCTCAGGCAGATCTATAATGAAAAGGAGCAAGCTGAGCAAGGAAAAATACAAAATGTACAGTCTGAAGAGAAAAGGGGCACCAGGAAGTGTAAACAAATTGAAGAAAAGCTGATGCCAAGTGGAATAAAGGAGTAGTGCCCTCAGAGCAAGACCCCACCCAGCATAACCTCAAACTTATAAAAAGGAATTAAAGAACAGTGAAAGGGGATTGAAACAAAGCTTAGGACCACCTTTGAGGTGCACCTCTTCAATCCCAGCACTCAGAAGGCAAAGGCTGGCAGATCTCTGAGTTCAAGACCAGCTTGGTCTATGGAGTGAGTTCCAGGACAGCCAAGCTTAGGAAGTGAAGACAACCATCAAAAACAAAAACTGGTGAAGATGTAATTGAGTGAGGGGCCATGTTCCAGCCCCAGCAAGCAGCAGAACATGGCAGCTTTGGCCTCCGTGGTTTTGGTTTTAGTCAAAGATAGAATAAAGGGGTTATGGAATCTCCCTCCGTAGCTAAGGAAAGCCATGTGTGTCGGGGTGTCCCTGCATGGAGGTCTAGAGAAGCCACTGTGTGACACTGTGAAAGTGAAGCCTGGATTGTTTTGGAGACCCCAAAATGTTGGGGATGGGTGAGCCGTGGGATACCTGCCGAGGAGAGCTGCTAACAGGGAGTGGAACCAGCCCTAGAGAATGAAGTGTGTTGCAGCCAACAAAGCTGAAAGGAGTTGGTGATCTGAGGACTGCTTTGACATCAGACATGGAGATGCAGAGTTTGGAGTTTGCCCAGCTGGTTTTCAGTCTTGCTTTGGTCCAGTGTTCCTCACTGTGCTCCCCTTCCTCCATTTTGGAATGGTTATATCCTGTGTCATTGTATGTTGGAAGTATGTGATCTGCTTTTTAATTTTGAATTTACAGGGAATTACAATTAAGAGATTACATGAATCTCAGAAGAGACTTTGGACATTTAAACAAGGTTGAGACTGTTGTAAACTATGGAGACTTTTGAAGTTGGAGTGAATGCATTTTTACATTATGGCATGGCTACAAGCCCACGGGAAACAGGGAATAAAATGTGACGATCTGAATGAAAATGGCCTTCTAGACTCAGCGAGTGGCACTATTGGGAGGTGTGGCCTTGTTGGAGGAGGTGTGGCCTTGTTGGAGTGGGTGTGGCCTTGCTGAAGGAAGTGTATCCCTAGGGGTGGACTTTAAGGTTTCAAATGTTCAAGCCAGGCATAATGCTGCTCCCTTTTCCTACTACCTGTCAATACAGATGTAGAACTCTTGGCAACCTGACCAGCACCATGTCTGCCTGTGCACTGCCATGCTTCCGTCCATGATGACCTGTAAGCCAGCCCCAATCAAATGTTCTCCTTTATAAGAGTTGCAGTGGTCATGGCGTCTCCCCAGCAATAGAAACCCTAACTAGGGAAATCACATAATGAAACAAGGAGAGATGAGGAAGAGATCTTTTAGGAAGACTGAATATTAGCAAGTTTCAGAGAGAAATAAGATGGTGGGGTGAGGGTAATCAGAGCAGGGGTGAATAGGCGGCGTGTATGTGCATGTGTGTGTGTGTTTATGTAGTAGGTGTATATGTGTGTGTGCATGTGCATGTGGGGGGTGTATATGTGTGTGCTTGTACATGTGTGTGTGCATCTGTAAGTGTCTGTGTGGTGCGTATATGTGTGGTGTGCATATGTATGCATGTGTGTGATATTTGTGTGATGTGTGTGTGTGCATTGCATGTGCATCTGTGTGTGCATGTGCATGTGTATGGTGTGTGGCGTGGGGGTAGGCATGTTTGTGTGCGTGTGTGTGTGTGCGTGCACACGAGTATGAGCGCACACTTGGTGTTGTGTGTATGCATGTGTGTGGTGTGTGTATGTGCGCATGTGTGTGTGCGTGTGCATGTGTGCACACAGATGTGTGGTATATTTGTACGTGTGTGTGGTATGTGTATGTGTGATGTATGTGTGAAATTATGTGTGTGTCAAATTGTCAAAAAATAGATTTAATGAATTTAAAAAGAAAATATTAAGAGTCATGTGTGACTTAAGATTGGAGTCCATCCTACCAAAAATATCTCAAAAGGAAAAGCTAATTGTCATTTCCATAAAGTCTAGAAATGATCTGCGCTAGCAAAGGAGGGAGATGTGGGCAGGCAGAGCATGACTTAGAATCGGGGAGGGGTTTCTCTTTTACGCGGTTTTGATAAACCTCTCATTATGTTTGTCATTCTTTGGGCCAAGAGCAATGAAAGTACAGTATCAGTATCCTAAAATAAACCAACAGACTTCTAAAAAATTAGCCCCTAAAAGGGTACTTTGTTCTTTTCCTCTGAATCCAGTCCAAAACCAACAAGAACAAGGAGGAAGGCACAGAAGGGTGTAAAGTCTTAACCTGGGTCAGTCTGGACACTGTGTAATTCAACTTAGTCTAACTCAACAAACTTTATTGAGTGTGTGCTGTGTGGAGAGCATCTTCTCTCTGCTTCCTGTCTCATGACCTCCTCTCTGAACTTCAGAAGTGAGTCGAGCAGGAGGTGATGGGTGTTCAGGTCAGAAGTCAGATTACATTTGACCCATAACAAACAAACTCTTTATACCCTGACCAGCCAGCACTGGACAGAGATGGAAATATCAGCTCACGGTCAGGGCCATGGCTGCCATATTTACAATTTTTGAGTTAATGAGTCCTGGCCCTTGGTGTTGGGAGTGGAGATCAGCAAGAATTCGAGTGTGTGTGTGTGTGTGTGTGTGTGTGTCTGTGTGTGTGTGTGTGAATAAGACAGTTATCTTGGAGGTAGTGAGATAGTAGAGTTGTAAAAACTTATAAAAGCGTAAGGACCTAAGTTCTACATAAAAGGCTGGGCATGGCCACACTTATAATTCCAGTTCTGAGACAGAGACAAGAGGATCTCTGGGGCTTGCTGGTTAGCCAGTTAAGCTAATCAGAAGACTCCAGAAACAAGGTAGAGAGTAGCTGAAGAAACATCCTACATCAACCTCTGGCCCCACACAAGCACACACATGCACACACACACACTCACACACATATGTACACACAGAGGTACACATATACACACATACACACAC
>JADRCH010000233.1:448581-458620 GCA_019843965.1 Rhynchomys soricoides | reverse complement strand
GCACACACAGAGGTACACATATACACACATACACACACACTCACACACATGTACGCAAATAAATAAAACTCAACTATGTTTAAGTGGCTCCCTTGCTTTTCCTATGAAATACTATCTACATGTTGCCCTTGGTTCCACATGAGGCAGCTAAGACTTCCCAGTTACCAGCTAAGGCCCATTCAGAAGTACAAGCTGACAGCGTGGCCCTCACCAAAAGATGGAGGAGAAAGGGACTTTAATCCTGAAACTCATCTCTTTGATAAGCAGCTGCACAGTTCAGAGATGCACGGGACCAATAGGGAGGAAGCCACAGAGTTCCTACCCAGGGTACTGGCACCACAGTCCACAAGTCACCATCCCCAAGACAAGCCACAAATCCAAGGACTTACACTGAGCCAGCACTGATGGCACTTGGCTATAATCCCAGCACTTAAAGGGTCCAGGCAGGAGGATTGCCATGAAGTCTACATGAGTACCAGGCAAACCTGGGCCATAGACTGCAACTCTGTCTTGAAGGGAAAAAAGGAAGAATTCATATTGTAAAGTACAATGAGGGGAAATAATCATGCACACACACATATGCATGCACACATGCGCACGCATGGGCCCACATATGTGTATACTCATGAACACAAAAGCCTATGCATGCGCGCGCGCACACACACACACACACACACACACACACACACACACACACGTCTATTCCTTTCTAGTTCAAAAGATAGAGGAAGAATTTTATTCCCACTGTCTGCTCCCTTGCCGTCCAGCCAGGTCTATCCAGGGCTGAGCAGGTTGGCGAGTGTCGACTGCCCAAAAGAAACACGCCAGGCCAGGAGTCCTGTCGAAGCAGGAACTCACTTTATTAAACTAGGCACTTGCTTATATAGAGAAGGCAAGGAGGTGGGCACGTAGGTGTGGGAAGAGATGACATAGAAGGCAGGGAAGGGTGACAGAGGGTAAGGGGTAACTGACAGGGCCAATAAGTTCATTTTACGCCAGTGGTAGCTAGACAGGCAAGGGCTGGTGCAGATCGTGTTGAGTCATCCCCGGGCAGAAGCGAGAGAGACAGGTCTCGAAAATCAAGCCAAGCTTAGGCTTTCCCACAAGACGGCAGAAACTCAAGCCAAGCTTCGGTTCTCCCACAAGGCTGCAGAAACTCAGCCAAGCTCGGGTTTGTCCTCAAGGCCCAAACCAGGGCCAAAATGGAGCCCAACACCCACTGAATCCATGATCTCAACCAACTCAACACAAAGTATCAAGGACCCACATTCCCTGAGAGATGGGTATCCAGTCCTGACAGCAGCCTTAGAAAAGAGACTTTCTTGGCCCTGCATTGTATTAGAACAAGCTGGGGTCATGCAAGCATGCCCCTGGACTTGTGTACCATGCAAGAAACCTTAAATTAAATCCCTAGCACTGCACAAACTGGGCATGGTACTACAGGCCTGTAATCCCAATACTCAGGAAATAGAGGCAGGAGGATCAGTAATTCAAGGTTATCCTCAGCTACGTGGAGTGTCCAAGGCCATCCTGGGCTACAGGAGAACTGTCTTATTTTTGGTTGTTTGTTTTCAAAAACTACCCTGGAGAACTTTGAAACCAGCTTTGTTGGTATGACCAATTGAGAGGGAGTCCTTAAGCAGTGTGGTTGGAAGTCATGGGCACTTGAGATTAGCCACGACAGGAAGTCTCATAGTGAGCCTCAAGGGGATGCAGCATTGAAGAGGAATCCTGGGCTCTGTCCTGGAGAACTTAGGGCTCCAAACAAGAAGGAGTGGCTTGTCACAGTGCCACACCCAACAGGTGTGTCCTGGTCTTAGCCCTCTCTAGCCAAGCCCTCGTCTTTCAGCATTTTCCATTATGTAGGATTTCACTGCCCAAAAATAAACGTTACCTCTTACCAAAACTAAAATAAAACCCAGTTATGAATGAAAGGAGGAGCCCCAAGAAAGAATCAAACTAATCTTTATTTCTCAGCTGACACACAAGTCTCAATTGTCTAGTTCTTGCAGCCATCAGAGAGACTTAATCCTGCAGAGGCAGTATAGTATTCCTAGGCTTGAAACAAGGAATGTGTGCTCCTTGCAAAAAAAATCTTTAGAAAAATGAAGAATAAGTTTGAACTGTCTCAAATGCTATCAACCTGATTCTGACTGCCAGGGATCCAACATGGAGATGAGCAACCATCGGCAAAAGATTATCCCTGGGACAGGTGCTTCAACTAAGCGCACCTTGAGGTGCAGGTTGTCTGAGTTCCACTCTTCCTCTCCCACTTCATCTCCCACTTGTGTTCTCTCTCGTTCTCTCTCTCTCTCTCTCCTTTCTTTCTTTCTTTCTCCCCCCCCCCCTTTCTGTTTGGTTTGAGCAGATTCTCACTCTGTAGTCCAAGCTGACCTGGAACTCGCCATGCAGTCTATGGTGAATTCAATCCCATAATCCTCTGCTGCCACCTCCCAGGTGCTGGGGCTACAGCTATGAGCCACCATCCCCAGCTTATAAAATATTTCAGTGTTCCAGTTGCCTCTGATTTGTTAGTGTTGGTTTTGTCTTATTGGGTCAGGGGAAGGTTGTTGTTTTGTTTGAGTTTGGTGTTGTTATGTAGGCTTTTTTTCAATTAAACCCCTTAGGTCTGACTCAAGCAAGTTTCATAGGTTTATTTGGAAAGTTTTACGTTCAGTTCACAGCTGAGAAATAACAATTAAGTCAAGATCGTACCAGCTTAAAGCAAACCTTGCAAGCTCTCACATGGAGTGAGGGTGAAAGGTAAAACCTGACTGTATCTCAGCCTCTGAGGATGGGAGAGTAATGTAGGTGGACAGATGCAGATCTGGGAGCCACAAGCATGCTTTGTAGGCACAAGGTGAAGGGGTGGCCATGTGTGAAGAGTGGGGGAGGTGCCCCAGCCCTTTGAACTTCACCCTGAAGCCACTCTAGTGTGGCTTCCTCCGCCACCCTGACACTTGAGTTCCTGGCAGTTGAACCAAGAGGTTGTCAGGAGATCCGAGAGGGGGAATGCAGAGACAGTCAGCGTCTCTTGGAAGCCAATTTCTTCTCTTTCAAACAGCACCCACCATGCCCTGGCAAGTCTCCCAAGGGCCACAGCATGCCTGCCACTAGGAAGAGCTTTCTCCCTCCCTCTTGACCTCTCACAGGACTGACTTCACCTCAGTGTTACCTTTCAAACATCCCTCTCAGACCCTCTCTTTCGAAAGGAAGTTTTTGTGTTGAATGTCTTCTGGGCTCCTTGTGGTTTTCTTTGGCAACAATTTAGCTATATGAACATTTATCTGTTTATTCTTCTGGGTTGCTGTATCTTGTTTGCATTACTATGGCCACATACCTGAGGTGGCTAACTTCATAAAGGAACATTTTATAACATACAACTTAGAAGGCTGAAGGTCCAGGAGGCTCAACACAAGCTCTATTGAGCGGTTGCATCACGACCCAGTAAGGGTGGGGGTCCATTTCTGTACATGTCTATTCTTTCTCCACTTCCCCAGAAAGCCACCAGAACTTGATTCCATCATGGAGGATCCACCCAAATGAACTCATCTATTCCAGCCATTCTCCTTGGGCCTGCTTGGAACAATGGTGGTCACATTAAGTTTCTCTTATTACCATTGATGTGAGACTTTGGGAATTAAACTGCTGCCCGGTTTAGGGGTGGGCAGACCACATCCATAACTAGCCTTCCATAGACCATTTCCTTCCCAGAGTGAAACAAAATGGTCCTCGGGTCTAAGCCCCCAAGCAAGGGCATCTGTTAGAGCAGCAGATACCCCATAGCTAACCGTGGCATGCAAAGGTCTCTGCTTGCCAATATCAACTGCATCAATAAAACACTTTCTCCCTCCTGTAGCCTGCAAGCTTTGGGTTCTGTATGTAGGAGTCAACAGAAACAAGGCTGGAGGGAGCTGCTGGAGACATGACTCAGTGGCTAAGGGCATGTACTGCTCTTCCATACGATCTGAGTTCAGTTCTCAGCACCCACAAGGAGTGATTCACAACCACCCAGGGAGAATCCCACACCTCTGGCCTGCACAAGCACCTTGCACACTCGAACATGCACTCGTGTGTTGCCTATACCCCCCCCCACAGACACACACACAGGGGTGGGGGGATGTTATAGAGTAAGTGATGCTCAGTCAGCAAAGAGCTCACAGCCTGGGTTCAGTCTCCAGCACCACTGTAAAACCTGAGAGTAACGAAATACACCTGCAGTTCCATCTCTATGGATGACGAGACAGGGAGACAGCCAGGGCTTGTAGACAACCAGCCCAGCCAAACTGGTGAGCTCCAGGATCAATAAAAGACTTTGTCTCAAAAATACAAGATGAGGAGCAACAGAAGAAGATGTCCAATGTAGACTAGACCTCCGGTTTCCACAAGCAGACACAAGCCTTCCAGCTCCACCCAGTAATAATGCAGACTAAGGGTCTAGGTAATTGAGATCTTCCTGATGGACAGGGGACTAAGACAAAACAAGTTCATATAATTGCTTTACCACTGTGAAGTATATGACATTATTATTTGTATATTATTGGAGAAGCAATCAAGGCCAGAGTACACGTAGGGGTGAAGATCTTGATGCAGAGGAAGGGGGCTGGTGAGCAGGGTGGAGGTGCACTGCAAGGGGGGTGTTAATCAATGTTCCTCCTGCATAATCCCAACACAGTCTGCCAGTCTAGACCACTCAACAGCAAGGCACACGGCCCATATGACACTGCTGCACCCACCCCACAGCTGAGCCCCATGTGAAGCAAAGATATGGAAGTGCCAGGAAGAGCTGGCTCGCCCACCATGCTGCTGAGGAACCACGGCACCCACCTGCCTGTGAGAGTTCAGCTGGGGTATGGGTGGTCTGAATGGCATGGCATACTCTTTGAGTCAAGCGAGCCGACAGTCCTATTTCCCAACGTCCCCTTCCCTTCAGACTGCAGAGACATCTAGCAACTGAAGTCAATAGCCCCAGTGCCCACACAGGCTGTGTTGTAAGGATTTTTTTCCTTTGAGGCCATCAAGGTAAGTCAGAATTTGTAAAGAAGCTAATGTGCTACTCTGAAGCGGCCGTGGTTTCTTAGCGTCTACGTCTCATGAAGCAGAGAAGGGAGACATATGATCTGCTCAGGCGCATTCTCTGGGGTTCTCTCTGGAGCTCTACCCCTGTGGGGCCAAAGGCTCTCACATGAAAGGGCCACGTTGCCGCAGCTCTCTTCCTTGTAAAACTGCTCTGGTGAGCTGGCGTGCGGCACTGGAGAGTCACCGCAATTTTATGGCCAGTGTGGACTCCATAGTGAATTCAAGATCAGCCTGCATGACAGAGTGAACATCTATCTTTAAAAAAAAAAAAAAAATTCAGATGAAGAGACAGTTCAGCAGTTTGTCCTCATACTGCTTGCTCTTGCAGAGGACCTAAATTTGGCCCCAGCATCTACATCAGGAAGCACACAACAGCCTGTGAGCCCAGCTTCAGGAAATCTGACGCCCTCTTCTGGCCTCTGTGGGCAGTGCATTTGCATGCACATGGATACACACATACACACAATTAAAAATAAAAAAAATATATTAAAACCCTGCTTTGCATTGTCTTGACAATAACATATTGTTCTACTGTAACTCTTTGAGAGAGGGGTCTGATAATAAATGGAGATTTAAAAGAGTTCCTGAATATTTTAATTAACATAACTAATTATTTTAGTGTAACATGAAATTAGTGGATGAGAAATATATTCAAGGTATAAAAACATTTGAAAAATCAAAAACTCTATGGAGGGAGAGAGACAATCTCATTATTTTGAGTCTTGGGGCTTTAAGTTCTTTTCTTTTAAATTTTATGTGTACAGGTTTCAGCTTGCATGAATGTCTGTGCATCACTTGTGTGTCTGGTGCCTGAGGCCAGAAGAAGATATCAAATCCTTTGAAACTAGAGTCGCTGATGGTTTGGATGTTCGTGAAGGTTCTGGGAACTGAACCTAGGTCCTCTGGAAGAGCAGCCAAGGCTCTTAACCACTGAGCCATCTCTCCTAATGCATTAGGTTTTTAAGTTCACACAAACTAATAGGTTTCATTATAGGGTGTCCATACATTGCCAATGAGGTTTCTTTACTCAACAATAACAGAGTTTTTATATTAAAACAATAAGAAAATTCTGTGTTTTTATAGTGCCTATTATCTTAACTGAGTTTTATGAGGCAGCATCTCACTAGGCAGTACACACTAGCCTGGAACTCATGTGTTATATCACCTTGGTTAGCCTTGAACTCAAGAACCTTCCACCCCAGCCTTCCAAGTGCTGGGACAATGGTTCTATGCTTCATCCCCCAGCCGTCTGAGGAGATAGTGTTCCTGGCAGTACCCAGAATGTCTAGGATTTCCAACTCAATGGAGGGGAATATGGAGCAAAAGTTACCTGGTTTGGATAAAGATGTGCATACTTTCTTGAAGGAAACTAGACCCTGTGGCTCACGGTTTGCATCATTTGATCTGATTTCCTTGTCCATTACCTCTGAAAGGTGGGGAAATGTCAAGAGCCCAGAGCCAAGGGCAAATTCGTACTTTGTACTGTTTTTATTCCTTATCAATGTTCTTCTTCCTTTCTTTCCTTCTTTTGGTCGTGGGGGACAGGGTCTCACTATGTAGCCCTGACTGACCTAGAACTCTCTATGTACCCCAGGATGACCTCAAACTCACAAAGATCTGCTTCCTCCCAAGGGCTAGGATTAAAGGAATGTGCCTCCATAACTGACTAACGTCCAACTATTGAAAATAGCATGCTCAGGAATGATAATGAAGCAGTTGGTAGAATACTGACCTACAGTGCCAGAAGTCCTGGACTTGATGCCCAGCGACTGGTGACACGTGCCTGCCATCCTAGCATCTGGGAGGAAAGAGCAAAAGAACCAGAAGTCGGAGGTTCTTCTCGGCTACAGGGCAACTTGGAAACTAGTCTGCTCTATGTGAGACCCTGTGTCAGATAAATATGTTTTAGTGAAGAGGGAAAATAGAAGAAACAACAGTGATACAGATATATTACATCACCACATCTGGAGTTTTTAAGAAGAAAAATCTATCAGTAAAGCAAACCAAAGGGCTGAGAAACAAATCACTTCCATTCGGCCCACATGAAGACTCACAAGCTCACACACACACACACACACACACACACACATAGACGCACTTGCTAAAAATGTAAAAACAATATATTTTGGGAAGAAAAAGAGATGTAGAACACATTCACAACATTAAATTCAGTAACAGGAACTGAACAGACCACAGTTTAAGCTTGAGTGAGTGTCTTTAAATACTTTTATTGTGCTATTATTTTATCAAAAAATAATAGTCTCAGCACAAATTCCTCTTTTCAAAGCTTGCAGGCCCCAGCACTGAGGTTATCTTGTTTGGCAGAATAGCTCATGTCTACATTAAAGCTGGGATCTTAGAAGTGACATAAACAGGCCTTTTTCTATAAAGATAAAAGGCTAAGCTTTAAAGGCCTTTACATTTATAGATAAATGTTTCCATAGTAATCACTATGATAAAACTTGCTAATGTCAGCACTCCTTTGCATACAAAAAAATGGCTTATTAAAATGAGCCAGATTTAGAGAGTCAAATGTAAATTCATCTACCTTTTTGAAAAACAAAACAATTTTTATAACTGAGAAAATCACAAATGTTTGAGTTTTGTTGGAAAGCATACCACTTCTGGTCACAGGTACCACGTACTCCCAGGAACCCACAAAAGACAGCAGTAGGCCCTGAGGCCCCGGAGTAGGTGGGGGGGGGGGGGGGGAAGCAGCTCATATCAGCAGAGTCTGTAGCATGCCCTCTGCTCCTGAACCCAGAGTTCTAAACTTCAGATCCTTGTACCTGAGGTCAGGAAATGGGAAAAGAATGTTCAGAAGAATTCAAGATCAAAGAGCAACACAATAACGTAGCTTTTATAACAGAGTTGCCCACTTGCTGTACTGAACAGGTAAGAAATCTGTTTATACCCATGGCTGTCCCAACATACATGGGTCTGTACTAGAAGCAAGTGCAGAAACATCTGTAGCAACCTCCCCTGAAAGCCACAAGGGAGTCCACCCATAACAGAAGGGCCCTCAGATGAGGTCCATTTATGAGATGAAACACTGCAAACTCAATGCAAATAAACCACGGTCCTGTGCAAACACACAGACACAATGTTGAGACAAAATAAACACACAAGTCAGAAGATAGCCTGCGACTAGATGCAAAGTTAGTCAAGAATGCGGACCTCGGGACTGGAGTGGAGGGAGACATCTGAGCATCCCGGGGCCCTGCTGATGTTGATTCATTAATCTGCTGGGCACAGTGGTGTCTGAGCTCTCTGGGAAGTTGTCAGACTGTCGTCCATGCTTGCAACATAGTTTCGAGTCTATATCACACTTTAATGATAACAGAATAGTACAGCTCTGAGTCAGTCTGACCTTTTCCCAGTGCGCATGTGTAGCTGTCTCTACTGCAAGCAGTTAAGCCATCTGTCCACGATACCTCCTCCCTCCTGTCTCTGTCTGCTAGTGACCATCTGATACTCAAGAGATCGCTGTCATAACCCAAAGTGTGGGGGGTGCATGTCCTCTCCTACCCCACGTGTCCATGGTTTTGTATTTCTGGAGACATCCGTTCCGTCATTTGGCTGCCCAAAGTCTGGGATTCGTCTAGAAAAAACAATTTTTAAATGTGGGTGTGCATGTCGTATGTTCTGTACATATTCACACAGGTATGTGCTTGCGCTTGTGTGTACACATATGTGTGGAGGCCAGAGGCTTGCATCAGCAGTCTTAATTGCTTTCCATCTTGGTTTTTGAGTCAGGGTCTCTCATGGAAACTGGAGCTCCCTGGTTCTGCAGACTGGCTGACCATGGAGCTCAGGGGACCCGGCTGACCCCGCCCTTCCCGGGAGTGGGTTTATGGGTACACGCTGTCACATCCAGCTCTTTATGTAGGTGCCAAGGATCTGAAGTCAGGGCCTTAGGCCTACACAACAGTTCACCAACCAAACCTCCTCTCAGCCTTAAAAGAACCATTTTTAAATGAATTAAACCACTCTAGACTCTGTGGTGCTTGTCCCTACAAGAGGCCAAGCATGAACAAGTGAGGTCACTACAGCTGCAAAAATGGGAGCATGCAACTGGTCACCCCCAGGCTGTGAGGAGAGCATCCTGGGCTCTGAGGGACTGGCTCTTAGAATGTACAATGGTGTCCTTGCTTCCTGGGTCTTGTTTAGTTTGACATTCTCATGGCTTCTCGTGTGGTATTCCCATATTTGATAAATGGATAATTAAACAGAAACCATTCAAAACACTTTATTCCAAGAAATGCTACTACTGCTGCCTGCTTTGTCTGCCTGTGTGTGTGTTTCTCACCCTTCAGAGACTGTGTGACCTCAGGCATAATCCTTCACCTCCACCCCAAAACCTAACCAGGTCAGCTTGGTTCCTTAGCTTCCTCATGGTGAAGCAGGGGCCGCCCTGGAGTGCTCTCAAGGGACCAGAGTGAGGATTACCTGAGGTGAGAGGAAAATGAGAGGCTCACTTATCCACATGCATATTACTGCTCCTTTACTAGAGGTCTTGAAAACTGTTCAGCATATCATCTGCACATGTCCACTACATGGGGCCTGATAAAACATGGACTCCTGGCTAGCCACGTCGGACTGCCACCAAACAGTTTGCGTAGCTTTTGAGAAACTGCAGACGCATAGGCCACTATTTTTACTTCTGGAAGTTGGACCTGGGGCACAGATCTCCTGTGACAGGACTGTGTGTAGGCAGCTCTGCTCCAACCGACCACAGGAAAGAAGCCTTGAGAACGGGTAGGGCTTGTTTAGTTTGCTTGGTTGCTTGGTTAGTTGGCTAGTTAGTTGGTTGGTTTGTTGGTTGGTTGGTTGGTTGGTTAGTTGGTTGGTTGGTTGGTTAGTTGGTTAGTTAGTTGGTTGGTTGGTTGGTTGGTTGGTTAGTTGGTTAGTTAGTTGGTTGGTTGGTTGGTTGGCTAGTCGGTTGGTTGGTTGGTTGGTT
>JADRCH010000233.1:395134-448571 GCA_019843965.1 Rhynchomys soricoides | reverse complement strand
GTTGGTTGGTTGGTTGGCTAGTCGGTTGGTTGGTTGGTTGGTTGGTTAGTTGGTTAGTTGGTTGGTTGGTTGGTTGGTCAGTTGGTTGGTTAGTTAGTTGGTTGGTTGGTTGGTTGGTCAGTTGGTTGGTTGCTTGCTTGGTTTTGGTGTTTCTACTTTGGATTGCTCATCACTCTACCTGCCTCATGCTTGCTCTCTGATATTGAAATATTTAGGAAGCCAGATGAGGGGTAGGGAGGACGAAGAAGCTAATCCTGGAGGAGGAGGGGCTGGTGTTGAAAGGCATGAAGGAGAGCTGGAGTGGTGGGCGGTGATTGGCAGCTCACTCACAAAGTGCCCTTCGGTGGGCTCCAGAGATGCGCTGCATGGCAATTTGCCACCTGTATTCAGAGATGTTTCATAGTCTCCATTGCCTTCCTAACTGCACTGCTCAGGAGGGAATTCCTTTCCTGAGACGTGACAGAGGCTCAGCAGGCATGAGGAATAAACCCAGTAAGACAAAGAGGAAAGAGATTTTGCCTGCAACACTGACCTTCACCTTTGTCACAAGTAAAAGGGAAAAAGAAAGGATACAGCCAAGTGTTTCCAAAGGATCAGAGAAAATGTCCCTCTGTCTGGTGCTTGGTCCAAGGTATATTTTCCTTTCCTTTTTCTTTTCCTCCCTGAAGCAGAATGAACAAAGAGCTCCCTGGATGGCCAATTGTTTCTTCATTCCCATAGCTCCCCAGACACGGTCAGCAGAGGGGAGGGGAACCCGAGGCCCAAGATGTGGGCTCCTCAGCTTTGTGTCAAGAACTCTGAGTAAAGGATAAACTCCCAAAGAGTCTGATGGGACAGACACAGACAGGAAGGAGTGGGAGGAGCTTGGTTTCCATGGCTACGGTGCACCATGCTCACAGGCCCACCACGGCTTCACACTACAATCAATCATATTTTTTGCAGTGCTTGAGATAGTAGACAGAACTCAGGGCATGTGAGACACATGCTCTGTGACTATACTACACAACCTATCACGTTTTCTCTCATGTGAGAACACAGATTTAATTATATACATACAATAAATACATATATATGACATGCCAGCATGGGGGAGGGTATTGGGAAGGGGACTGTCACAGTCAGGGTTTCTATTGCTGTGATGAAACACCATGAACAAAAAGCAAGTTGGGGAGGAAAGGGTTTATTTGGCGTACACTTCCATGTTGCTGTTCCTTCATTATTGAAAGAAGTCCGGACAGGAACTTAAACAGGGCAGGAACCTGATACAAAAGCCATGGAGGGGTGATGCTTACTGGCTTGCTCAGGCCAGGATGGTACCACCCACCATGGCGGGTCCCTCCTCCATTGATCACTAATTGAGAAAGTACAGCACAACTGGATCCCGTGGAGGCATGTCCTCAGCTGAGGCTCCTTCCTCTCTGATGATGCTAGCTTGTGTCAAGTTGATGCACAAAACCAGTCAACACAGGGAGCAGCACACAGAAGACCAGGGAGGGATGTAAAGTTGCAAATATGAGCAAAACACAATGATATCCAAGTAGGAGAATTTCCTAATTCACCCCATTATTTTGTACACTGACTAAAATATTAACTCAAAAAAATTAAGAGTGTTGGCTTCTCCCTCAAAGGACTCAGGTTTAATTCCAAGCACCCACAAGGTAGCTTACAGCCATCTATAACTCCAAACCCAGGGAACTCAATGCCCTTTTCTGGACGCCATGGGGTCCTGCACACACACACACACACACACACACACACACACACACACAGAAAATACATTTAAAACTTTTTATTAAATCTATATAAATCAAATTCATATCTGTGAATGTTAACAAATCATAGAGGAAGGGTCAGGATTCTAACATGCATTAAATTACTTAGCCAAACACTACAGTCATGTCACATTGCTAGACGGAACCTTGAGTACGTACACTAAGTCCATAGCTGCTAGGGTCCTTGTTAGGAAATTATGCGGATGGTGACCTCAATAGTGTCCAATGCTTTGCAAGCCCTGGACCAATGGCAGTGATCTCACAGAAAGTTCCCACACAAATCATAACCCCAGAACGAATTTTTCCCTAAGTCAAACTGTATTACCAATAAGATGTATAAGAAAATACTGGCCAAATTTTAAGAGAAGCAATTTGAGTATAGGGTGAAGAGAAGCCTTACAAATAATCAATGTGCAGGTGTTTGGAAGGAAAGCTTCGGTAGGCAGCATCCTTTACTGAACATAGATGGACTGCATAAAAGGAAATTATAAAACTTCCAGATCTCCCCTTCGGAAACCCCCTATCCCATCCCCCTCCCCCAGCCTCTATGAGGGTGCTCCCCCACCCACCTGCCCACCCCTGTCTTCCCTCCCTAGCATTCCCCTACACTGAAGCATCGAACACCCTCAGGCCCAAGGGCCTCTCCTCCCACTGATGGCCAATAAGGCCATCCTCTGCCACATATGTGGCCAGCACCATGGGGAACAGTGCTAAATAGAGAATTCTCAACTGAGGAAACTCGAATGACTGAGAAGTACCTAAAGAAATGTTCAACATCCTTAGTCATCAGGGAAATGCAAATCAAAACAACCCTGAGATTCCACCTCATACCAGTCAGAATGGCTAAGATCAAAAACTCAGGTGACAGCAGATGCTGTCGAGGATGTGGAGAAAGAGGAACACTCCTCCATTGCTGGTGGGACTGCAAGCTGGTACAACCTCTCTGGAAATCAGTTTGGTGGACCCTCAGAAAATTGGACATAGTACTACCTGAGGACCCAGTTATACCTCTCTTGGACATATACCCAGAAGACGTTCCAACATGTAATAAGATTTACTTTTATGTATATGAGTGATTTGCAATGTGAGCATTATGTGCACCATGTGTGCAGTACCCAAGATGTCCATAAGAGGGAGTTAGACTCTGGAACTGAACTCCAGCCATCTGGAAGAGCAGTTGCTCCTAACTGCCTAGCTCTCTCTCTCCAGCTACATAACCAGTTTCTACAGCCGAGCAGAGCTGAGCCAAGCGGATCCATGGTTCCTGAAGCAGTCACACAGTGTTGACCAAAGCACAGGACAATGCACATCTGCCCAGGAAGCAGTGAGCTTTGTCTTGTTACCTACTCCTGCTATCCAACATGGAAACCATTCCCAAGGATGGAAACCATTACACTACCCTCTCTTTCCTCCAGGGTTGGCAAAGAAACAAATAAAATCCAAATCCTTGGCTCTGGAGAGCTTCAGCGGTGTAGGGGAAAGCTGGTAGCGATGGCCCTGTGGTCTTGTGATTTCCTCAAGCATGAGGAAACCACACCTTGAACATGGACATGGTGGGAGATGCAGGTTACATTTTATTTCAGTTGCTTCTTAAGAGCTACAAAGCTTAGGTCAGGCCATAGCCACGTTAGGAAGAGTAAAAGAGGCACCTAAGACAACTCCTATTCCCCACTTCAGACATGAAGAGAATATGAAGAAGCTCCAGGCAGTAATGGCTCCTCCAGTGGTCCAGGGAGGCGATGCAAAGCAGCCTGGTGCAGCCCAGAGAAGATCTGAGAACCTTCCCAGGTAGCTCAAAGATTCTCAGAGGCTGCAACCCAGAGCAGATCTTAGAAGCCTCCCAGATAGCTCAGAGATTCTCATAGGCAGCACAGAAGGCCCCAGGACCAACGGGGACAAGGAGCTGACAGGGACAATCTACTGGATGGCTGACAGAAGAGTAGGAGACAAGGACCCCTCAACCAGCACCAGCCTGGAAGCCACCCCAAGCCAGCTTCCTCTGCTGCATTTTGGCATTTCTTAGAAACAATCCTAAGGTGGGTAAAGGAAGGTGTGAGTGTAGGTTCTTGCCTTTGGTCCGAATGCAAGATCCAGTTCAGTTGTCAACAAATGAGAGACCAATGCCAGTGACTGAGCACAGAGTGGGACATTTTATCTGTGCAAGGAAATCACAACAGCCTGAGGTCTTGAATGGTGTGAGCCGGTGTATTTTATACATCATATAATGTAGCAGGCTGGCTTTTATAGAGGGTGGTGTGTGGGAGTTTCTGCCATCTACGCCTCTGAGGCAGATCAATGGGACATCCCACACTCCGAAGGGGGAGCCAGGAAATTAAATGGACACTGACATTTTCTTTTAAGAAACACTGTGGTTTGAATTACTTGCTCAATAAAGACCTCTCCCCACCCCCACCCCCAATGACATTAAGCGGCTCCATGGGTTGAGGTATTTCATTAAACCTTGAAGAGTGTGCTCACACTGGCTTAGTGTCAGAGAGGGGAACTGTTACAGTACTTGCTATGAGCTTTTCCATATGAGTCATGCCATAAACCACCTTACAGTGCAACCATGTGGATTCTCTCTCCGACTTCTCTTAACAATTGCTGGTTGGACTGGTGACATGGCTCAGGGGGTGGAACTTCCTGCCTCCAAGGCTGCCAATCTAAATGCCATCCCCGAAACATACACTGTGGAAAGACCCGGCTGCCTCCTGTGTTGTCCTCTGACAGCTACATACAGGCTGTGGCATGGGTACACACACACACACACACACACACACACACACACACACACGCAAGTAAGTAAATAGATGTTAAACAAAACAACAACTTAAATAACAAACTTTTTGTTGGGACAGAGCATAATAGTACAGTCATTAAAGTGCTTACTTTGCAGGATAAAGGCCTGAGTTCAATCCCCAGAAATTTTGTTTGTTTGTTTGTTTGTTTGTTTGTTTCGAGACAGGGTTTCTCTGTGTAGCCCTGGATGTCCTGGAACTCATTCTGTAGACCAGGCTGGCCTTGAACTCAGAAATACGCCTGCCTCTGCCTTCCAAGTGCTGGGATTAAAGGCATTCGCCACCACTGCCTGGCTTCCAGAACCCATTTTAAAAAAAAAAAAGGCAAAACATCAGGCATCAGGTATGCCTGCATACACTTACTAGTGGACCAACCTAGTCTACTTGATGATTTCCAGGCCAATGAAAGAACTATCTCAAAGAGCAAGATACCTAGGAACAACAGTTGGGGTTGTCCTCAGACTCCACATGCATGCACTCGTGCCAAGTTGCTTGCTTATGCATCCAAATGCAATGGTAGCAACAACTATACACCTTGTTATGTGCCACTAAAAACAAAATCACTTCAGGCACGGTGGCATGTCTTTAAGCCCAGCACTTGGGTAACAGAGGCAGGCAAATCTCTGGGCTTAAGGCCAGACCAATCCGCATGGTAAATTCTAAGCCAGGAGGGACTACCAATGAGACTCTGTCTCAAATAAAATAAAATCATGTATCTTTCCTGCCATTACCACCATGCTCATCTGCATGTATGAACTGCTCCAAAGAAAGTTTGCATCCACTGCTCTCTGCTTCCTCATTTTATGTTCGCACGTTGTTTCTCTGCTTTGTCTAGAATATTCTACAGACACTTTAAGCATAACAAATCTAAAACAGAATCCTTGGTTTACCCTCCCCACCCCCCCAGGACTTTTTCCCACATCCTAGCAAGTCTTCTTTGAAGACATCCACCAGCCCACCGGTCACTCAAGGGATATAAAGATGTCACCCTTAGTACTATACTTCCTGATGACCCACGTCTGATCAAAGCTCTCCCCAGGACTTCTTTAGGTGTGATGGGTTTCACTGTATCTCTTCGTCTGCCACCTCAGACAATGCCCTCTTCATCTGAGCCCATCACTTCTCTGATTACCTTGTACAAGCCACGTTCAGGCAGCAGAAACAATGACCTTATCCAAGTATGACCCTTGTCTGATGCCATCCACTGCACTGTCTTCTCATAGATCATGGAGAAGACTCCAAAGCTTCTGTGATCATTCCCCAGTCTCAACTCAAATCATCCCTACCTCATATCTGTCTGTGGGGGTGCCTGCATCGTCTGTAGGGGCGACATTGGAGGCCAGAGGATAGCATCAGATCCCCTGGAACTGAAGTCACAGTGACTGTAAATTGCCCAACATGGATTCCAGGAACAAAATCTAGAAGAGCAGCCCTCTTACCTGTTGAGCCGTCTCTTTGGTGGTTTGATTTGTTTTGTTTTAAATGAACCAAGTCGCCTTCCTAAGCTACAAAAGCTTCAGATGGCTCTGTCAGAATCCTTTCACTCTTGGGCCTTTAGGCTAAATATCAAGATCTCAGCAATTTCCTTTCTGATCACTCTACTTAAGGTAATTTTCTCTGTTTTCTATCTTCAGTCCCATTCCCTCATTCCTTCACCATTATTTATACTAATTATAAAAGTTTCCATTTACTTTTTTCATGTCTGTCTCCTCAACAAAAAAAAAATAAGCTTCAAATTACATACAAGATAAAGCATGACCACTTTGTATGCTATGATATTCCTAGAAATGATAAGGCTTACTACATAAAAGCTATATTAAATACACACACATACATCCATTACACATGTACACTATATATAGTGTACATGTATATGGGTTAAGAGCACTTGCTGCTCTTGCAAAAGATCCAATTTGGTTCCCAGTATCCATATCCTGTGGCTCACCGCTACCTGTAACTCCACCTTCTTTTTGCCTTGGAAGGTACCCACATACACTTGGCATACATTCACACAATACACACACACACACACACACTCGTAAATAAAAATACAACTAAAACCTGTCTATTGATAATGCTGGTCAAGATTATACCTTTGTGCATTATATACACAAGTAAGAGAGAGAAAGTTCATGTGTATGTAGGTGGGTATGTGTGTGTGTGTGTGTGTGTATGTTTGTGTGTGTGTGTGTGTGTGTGTGTGTGTGTGTGTGTGTAAGCTGCACTTAGCTTCACTCCTGCCAAGCAAGACAGTGGCTACAGCCTAGGACTCTTCCAATGTCTATTCCAATCCAGAGAGAACTCATGTATAGCAATACTGTGCTCTCTACCTGTGAGCCAAGGACAATCTCCAGCCCCCGCTAGCTAGCTATCACACAAAGAAGATATGCAAAGCTTATCCACCTGACCAAGGAGGGTAATTAATCAGGAAGTGGTAATGGGATCCATGAGAGTAGGAATGGGTTTTTTTTCTCTTTTTTTTTTTAATCTGGAGTTTGTTTTGAGTGGTTTTTTGTTTGTTTGTTTGCTTGCTTGTTTTTGAGACAGAATCTTATTTAGTCCAGGCTGGCACTGAGCCTGCTACATGATTCAAGATGAACCAGAGCCTCCACTCCTTCTGCCTCCACCTCCCTCAGACCTGTAAACAAGTTTCTATAGAGACCATATATTGACTGTTTATTTGAATTTTTATACAACTGGCCACATTTAGAAATGGTTACTTCAAATGTAGAGCCAGTGCTTGGTGGATTCATAGACATGTTTATGTTCCATACAAGCCATCTCCTGAGATAAATCTCTAGCCTGCCTGACTTCTTCCCATGACACTGACTTCTCTGAGGTACAAAATCTACCCAAAGTGGCTTTCAGACAACTTCTCATCACCAGTAAAAAGGGACAAGATGTGTTTCCCCGGGTCCCCAAATGCTGTAAGTGTCCCAGCCCTTAGCATCCCTGGGGAATCACCCACCCCAACTCTTACCCTGCTTTTAGTCACTACACAATAATTAGTTTTAAGTGCCAATTTGACTGGACTTCAGCACTTAGATGTTGACTCAAAAATCATTCTATAAGTTTCTATGAAGCATTTTTTTTTTTTAATCTAAATCACCAGGTTCTCAGGAAAGCAGATCACCATCCATTATGTGAGTGGTTCCTCTCTGTTCCACTGAAGGTACTGCAGGCCACTCCAGGGGTAAAGGACTCACTGTGCAAGCACTGGATCCCTAGGGACCACATTAAAAAGGCTGTGTTATGGATCCTTCTATAATCCCAGTGCTAGGGAGGTGGAGACAGGCAAACAGACTCCTAGGGTTCACTCTCCAGCCAACATAACCAAGCTGTTGAGAGTTCTAAGCCACTGAGTGGTCCTGTCTGGAAAAACAAGAGGCAGCTTCCGAAGCAAGAGGGCACACACACACACACACATGTGTGCGCACATACACACACACCACATGTGTGCACACATACACACACATGCTACTGACCTCTCCCAAGTAAGAGGGAATGATGTCAGCAGGCTGCCTGCTGGTCTATACAGCATCATCAATTGTTTCCGGGTCTCTAGCCTGGCACTCAACATCACAGATTCAGAAATTATTAGTTATAGAGAAACAGAGAGCACCTGGCTTCTATTGCTGACCTATTTTCAATAGAATTCCTAGCTTTAGGAGAGCCACAGAGGGAATGGAGAGGTGGCTCAGTGTATGTGTATACCTGCCCTTACAGCACACAGGCACAAAATTAAAAATAAAACTAAGTCTTTGATGGCAAAAGAGACCTAAGAATACAGAGAGACCCCTAATAAGATAGAGCCTGTGTCCTGGTGGAAGGGTTCACAGAGCCCAAGGGCAATTGCCATTCACAGACATAGGAGGGCCCTCTTCTCTGAAGAACATTCATCTCTGTAACTTCAAGACACCCTGACATTCTCCGCTCCTGTTCAGATCACAGGTTCTGTGACTGCCACTCCAACAGACTGCACAGCCGTGCGATCCTTTGACACTGCACCGCATTGCAGCCTCTGCTCTCTGCTCTTCCACTGACCAGGTTGATTGACTTTGTCAAGGGTCAAGAACTGTTTGCCTCATTTGCCTCCTCGTTTGCTTGGTCATGATTATTTCTCTGATCATCCAAACCCCTTCTGTAAGCAGAAGACCAAGACCAAGCTATTAATCTGCCACTCACCTCTAGAAAGGCTCTGAGTGACATACAGGAGCCCAGGACTCTGTTTTGTCACGCGGTGCAAGTCTGGAGATTGCCAGAAGTACTTGGTTCGGATGGCTCCTTGCATACACTAAAGCGGCAAATACTCACAAACACTCGTGGAGGCCTCTCAAGCGCAAGGCAGGCCACTGCGATATAACATAATCGTTGATGGCCCTGAAGAATGTATTTACTTATATTCACAAAAGAGGGCTGATTTTGCTCTGTTTCACCAACAGATTAGGATTTCAAAGAAACACTGGCAATGTAGGTCATTGTTTTATTCTTTTTTAACGAGCTTTGAAGCCTCGCTGAAATCTTGTGTCAAGATTGAAAAACTTCTACCTTGCTCTTCCCAGAACTCTTTTGAACAGTTGCTGCCTCCTCCTCAGTTGATTAAGAGCATACATGCTGGGCTCTAGCTATCAGAAACCCTGCCAGCCATTGCTTCATCCTTACTGCCTATCTGGTAGACAGATTCAAAGCAGACATGAATTCCTAGGGATCGAATTGTAAGAACCCTCAATGCATTTGCATGCAGCCTCTCTCAGACCCTTCAGTTTTCTGGCCATAATCGTCCCAGAGGGAAGGTTTACTCACTGGGCTCTTTTTAAAAGATGTGCAAATCTCAACACTGCAGACATTGAATACCACAAATGTGATTGTAAAGAGAACACAGCAGACTGAAAAGACCGTACCCTTGCGTTTGTCAACAGGAGGCTTCTGTGTAGCGTACCCTGTGCATCCAGGTCTGTGTGCTTTCTTCTGTTCTGGAAATGAATGTATCAAACCATTGCACACCAGAAGCTGCCCAAAAGTCAAAAGCAGCCAATAAGTAAGTTTGGCAAGCTCCTAGTCTTTTGACACAGCATTCTGCTTTCTTCCGGTCACCACAACTTTGTCCCTAGTAGACGTTTTCTCTGTAAACCAACCACAGTTCTCACAACAAACAGCCCAAGCAAGGTGGCACATTCTCAGGTAGAATACTCTCTCACAGCTAACTTCACTCACTCTTTGGAAGTAATGGCATTATTCCTGATGTTTGACTATATTCTATGCAAACTTGACTCAGACTACCTTGGATGTCAGCATAACACTGCACCAACACCCAAAACCAATGAAGCAAACCCAGAGGGAGCAGACAACAGGACTGGTAGACAGAATTCAAGGCAAGCCTCGGATCTAGCTCAACATTTATACATACATACATATATATTAATATATATGTGTGTGTGTGTATATATATGTATATGCATGCTCAGAGAACACGTGGTGTGGAATTTGCATTCCAGTCTTGTACCAATACGCCCCTTTCACTCTCCTGGAAGGTTGGGGTAAAACTTTTTACCAAATAACTCCCAAAAAGACCTTGCCGCAGAAGTGTGCTTTTTTTCCAGCCCAATGTCACGATTACCTAGAACGTCGAGCACAATATGTCTTTGAATTGCTTATAATCCCTTCCCTCCAACTCATGTGGGATTCGATCAATTCTGTTTTCATAGGATGAAGTCATCCAGGGTGGAAACTACGACTTACCGAGAGGATTGGGACACTGCTGCACGGGGACACACGGAAGTCCTCTGCAGGCATCGAGCTCGTGCTATGAAAGGGGGGTATTGTGTTCCCTCTACCCAACGGTATTCTCTGTCTACTACGGAAAGAAGCCTGTTGCTTTGACAAGCGTGGCATGCTTTCCCACGCCTGGTATCGGGGCAGATGAAATCAAGTGCTCACTGAGTGGAGTTCCCATTGTCTATGTGAATCATCCATCTATCACAAGAAGCCAAGGTTGAAATTATGGACTCTAGATATGAGATGTGAGCTTAATAATACGGTGCTGAGATGGCAGCCTTTCCTGAATGTCCACTTACATGATCAATGGGAACCTTTGAGTCTTCCCACTCAGGCCCACCTTAATGCACTCGGAGGTGGTCCACACACCCCACAAGAGCCCTCCGTGACGATAGGGCCTTATGCTGAAAGCACACCGCATCTGTGTACATCCCCATCCTCTTCCATTTCCACCCACAGATTCTACCTCCTTCATGAAATTTGCAATAATACCTGGTGCCATTTCACAGACTACAGATTCCACAAGAGCACACAACGCCGACATCCAACTGTGAACCTCTCATAGGTGTGTAGGATGTGGCAGACATCTAGCGCGAGACGGCCATCTTCGGGGAAAACCACTGCAAAGGTTTTCTTTATTGTTTGAGAACTTTACATTCTCATATGCTGTGTTTTGATGAAGCCCATCCCCCACTTGGGATAGTTTACCACTCTAGAGGAGGTAGGACCTGGGAGAATGGAGCCTAAAAATGAGGTGAACTAAAGTCTAATCCACAGCCAACTTTATTCGGGGCATCAGGCAGTTTATACCCTGAGGGTTAAGGTCACCTGAGTAAAATCGTCATGAATTCAAGCTGTATATAATCAAAAGGACAAGCTGCACGCACGCACGCACACACGCACGCACAGCAAAAACATGCATTTCCATTGAGGCATATAAACAAATAATAGCCTAATGAATAATCTGAAGTAAACTCACTCCAATCGGCTACACCTGGGTGAGGCATGAAAGCCCATTCCAAGAACAATTGTCTCTTTCTCACAAGCACTCAAAATTCACCCATATGACTCCATTCTTGGACCATGTTCCGGCACAGGATGATTACACAAGGTAGCCAACTTGGTTCTGCCCATTCTATTTACAGTGTTACAAAAGAGGTGACTCTCAAGTATTAGCTCCTTGGTGTCCAAAGGCCTTGAACTCTCAAGTTAGGGATGTGTGTAGTTAGCTGGTTAGAAAACCCTCCTCTCCCTCCTCTTCCTCCCCCCCTCCTCCTCTTCCTCTTCCTCCTCCTCCAAACCTCTCCCCAGAATGCTGAGAACAAATCTGCTCCCAACTTGGGTTTCAGGAGCTGGAGAGATGGCTCAGCATGTGCAAGAGCCACAAGTGCTCTTAGAGGACCTGGGTTCAATTCCCAGTGCCCACATGGTGCCTCACAAAAATAGGTAACTCCAGTTCCAGGTGATAGGATGACCCCTCTGACGCTCTTGGACACTGCACACATGTGGTGCACACATAGACATTCAACCAAAATACCCATTCCTATGTGATAATACAATCACAGCAACAAGAAAAATAAAGTGGAGTTTTGGGGAAGCCCGAGGAACTGTTGCTGCACATTAGTGCTAAAATTGTTGATGAAAAAGTCTTTTTACAGATCTATTTTATGCTTAGCTACGTGTATGTGTCTGCATGAGGGGGTAGGTATGTTCGTGAGGGCTGGTTACCTCAGAGGTCAGCTTATTGGATCTCCTGGAACTGGAGTTACAGGCAGCCTGTGTGCTGCTCAGTGTGGGTGCTGGGAACTGAAGTTGGATCCTCCGTATAGACTCTCAACCACCGAGCTGTCTCTCCAGCCCCAGAAAAACACGTTTATACCTCATTTGAGTGTCAGTATTTAGTGCTTATGTGGAAAGATGGTGTAGATCAGATTGCGTAGCAGATTCGGTAGACCTGGCAGACCCAGATAGTCATCTTCCTGTCACAAGCAGGGAAGAAAGTTTATTTGGGGGGAGAAAGTGGTTTTTCTTCAGTTAAGTCAATAGCAGGCTTATTCCATTTCCTCGTGAAAGGGGAACTCTGAAACTCCCCATAACTTTTCCCACCACCATGCAATGCCAGCATGGTGATCTGGAGGTCCAATCCAAAACTCAGTGTGCCGACTCCTTAAGCAGGTTTTTAGTTGCTAGGCAGCGGTCATGTGCACCTTTAATTCCAACACTTGAAAGGTAGAAACAGGCAGAGTTTAAGGCTAGCCTGGTCTACAGAGTTCCAGGACAGCCAGGGCTACACAGGGAAAACCCGTCTCAAAACACAAACAAACAAAACCAACAAAAAGTGTTTTTAATAGAAAAAAATATTTTCATCATGTTTTCCTCTCCCCCAGTTTCTTCCAGATCTTCCCCAGATCCCTACCTACCCATAACACTCTCTCTCTCTCTCTCTCTGAGAAACCTCAAAATACAAAACACCCTCAAAAGCAGAAATTAAAATAAGCAAGAGACCAATAAGACAAAACAAAGCAAAATGACACAAAAAGTCTGCAAAAATGCCAATGAGTTCATTTGTTAGCCACATGTTGGTGCTTGCCTGCATGTATACGTGTGTGTGTGTGTGTGTGTGTGTTGTGTGTCTGTGTGTCTGTGCGCAGGTGTGTATGAGTCTATGTGCCTTTGTGTGCATATGTGCATTCGTGTGTGCATGTGTATATATGAACGCATGTGTCTGTGCATGTGAGCATACATGTGTGAATGTGTTTTATGTGTCTGTGTGCATGTGTATGTGTGTGCGTGCATGCATATGTACTTACATATGTGTGTGTATATGTTTGTGTGTGTGCATGTGATATGTGCTCAGAGGTGGGGAGGGCACACATGTGCCACAGCAGGCACCTGGAGGTGAAAGACATTATTTGAGTCAGTTCTCCTTCCGCTGTATAGGTTCCTGGATTGAACTCAGGTTGTCAGGCTTGGCGGCAAGCTCCTTTACCAGATAAGTCATCTTGCCAGACTTTGGCTACCTTTTATGCTGTCCTCACTCCTTCTTAGAAACTAATAGAAGGTGTAAGTGTTAACCATTCATCTGCTGATGCTCAGTGGTAAGTGCTTTGTGTCTAACAATAAATTGAATCTGACAGGGCCGTGTCACTCTGTGTAAACATGTTCAGAGTGACCCAGGGTTCCCTCAAGAGCAGAAGGACCTGGAGCATTTGCACAGACATGTCCCTGGGCCCGGATAGACTTCATGATCAGAGTTTGTAAGGGACAGATTGGTCTCCAGCACTCATGTGGACACACACACACACACACTCCTGGTGGTTTTTTAAAAAAAGAGACAAAGTTAAATCAAGTTCAGGCTCATCTACCCCATAAGTAACTCTCTGGGAGCCAAACAGAGGTGCATGCTGGTACTACAGCCCCCAGCAGTCAAGGCAGTGTAGATCTTGTCTCCAGAAACTACAACAAAGCAAAAAAGATAACCTGGAGTCCCGAAGAGTTCCTTAACTGTCCTGCTAGTGACCAGACTAGAGGCTTCCATCAGTTTGAAGAACAGGAGTGAAGGGGTAAACCTTTCTGCATGTGCAACTGTAAGAGCCTGTGTCTTGTCCACACCGCTCCTTCTGAAGCCGCTGGAAGGGCGGCGGAGGTGGCGGGGTGGGGGGGGAGGGGGGCTGGAGTACACTTCTCTCATTTTGGGAACTTTCATTGTGTAGCTTTTTCATGTCACCTACTGCACTTGGAGTATATTCGTGGGTGTAAAACCCCCAAGGCCACTGTTCTCCTGGTACTCAGGGACCAAAACTGCCACACAGACAGCCTTTGAAAACTCCTATAATGTGATTGGTGTTGGGAGTGGGGGGCGGAGGGTGACAAATGACATCTCTCAACAAAGGACACACCGAGTTTCCAAGAAAAGTAAACTCTTAAGTGACTTTCTGGTAAACTCAAACAGTTCTGCTGATGAACTGAGGAAAAGTCAGAAAGTGTGTGTACTCGGAGAAGTGCAGAGGGACCCTGAAGGCACAGCTGACCTGTCAGGCACAGGGCAGTGGGCTTTACCCAGACCTCACAGCTACAGGTGACCTTGCCTTCAAAGCTTACAGCCCGGGAATACAGGATGGAGAGCATCCTGGTACAGGAGCTGCACAAGGAAGCAGCTGTCTCCTTCCTCTTTGTCCTACACTAAACGGCTCATGGACGGACTGGAGCTTCCTGCAGTGGGGAGGGCAGGAGGGGGGTTGTGTTTCCCAAACTTTAGTTCATGTGATCACTGGACCTGGAATTCCTGCCCCAGCCCTGTCTTTAGTGGTGAGCTCAAGGGTCATCTTCTCCAAGAAACTGCCTTTTCCCTTGGCGAATGAAACCATCAAGGCCAAGACAAACGCCCAGCCTCTACGAACAGTCGGAGACGGAAGGCAGCTCCGTCAGTGAATGCTTGCAGGTGTGAGGACCTGGCATCCATCTTAGAAGGGTTTACCCAAAGTAACCTGGGGAGAAAAGGGTTTACTTAGATTACACTTCCGCATCACTGTTTATCATCAAAAAAAGTCAAAGCAGAAACTCAAACATGGCAGGAACCTGGAAGCAAAATCGGATGTAGAGGTCATAAGGAAATGCTTGCTCCCCATGGCTCGCTCAATCCACATTCTTATAGAACTCAAGACCACCAGGCAAGGGATGGCCCCACCTGCAATAGGCTGGACTCTTCCACATCAACCATTAACTAAGAAAATGCCCTACAGGCTTACCTACAGCCCAGTCTTATGCAGATATTGTCTCAATAGAGGTTCCTTCCCCTCAGATAACTCTAGCTTGGGTCAAGTTGACATAAGAATTATCCAGAACAAGTTCTATACTCAAAAACCAAGTTTTTAAAAGCCAGGCAAGGGGGCACACCCTCATAATCCAGGGTACCAGGACAAGTGGATCCCTGGTGCTCACTGGACAGCCAGCCCAGCTTACTTGGCAAGCTCCAGTGAGAGACCCTGTCTCCAAACATGAAGAACACCTGACAATGACACCCGAGATTGTCCTCTGGCCTCTACAAGCACACAAACACAAAAGAGCACACATACACACCTGGTTAATTATTAATTAATTGATTTTAAAATGTAAGCTATAATACTAACAAGGGGGTGGAGCATCCTTGACCTCCATGTCCCCAGTGGAAGCCAGCCTGCAGAGCATCTCCAAACAACGCCCACTGACTGATCTGAAGGTGTTTATAAGCAGTTGTAGGAATGAAACCAGACAACACCCACCAATATTGCTTTTCTTTTGTCTGACATCCTTCAGAAATGACCGAGGTCATTTTTCATTAGTTCCCTAGAAAGAAGACTGGCAGTACCCAAAAAAATAAATAAAAGTAAAACCCTATTCCGTGTGACATTGATAGAGTATGTTTGGTATGTGGTGAGATTCTGTGTGTGCCTGTTCCATGTACACTTAAAAAAAAAAAATTAGCTGCATCTTTCAGAGGAAGGCGCTTGGTAACCATGGTGCCTCCAATGCAAAGGCCTGCAGAGCAATGCCCACTGCCCTGTGAATAGGGCCTTTGTTCTCTGCACTGTTTTGGTAGGAAATGGTTGCTATTTAGGTCTCCAAGAGAGAATATAAATTACACTCACCTAATCAAACAGACCAGTAAATACAGCAGTTAATCTGACAACTTCAAATTCCTGAGTTGCATTCTGACACACAATTTACCACCAGCAATTCTTGAAAGCCTGCGTGCACCATAAGCCTTTGGTTACTAAAAGCTTTGAGGTCTTTCATTTTGTTCTGTCTTATTAATTACCACGAAGGCCGGGTTCTAAATCACAGTTCAACGGAGAGGTTTCTCGGTGGAAGAAGAGGAAAGAGATGGCCTTGGGAGACACTGCATTAAGCCTAAGAGTGCCACTTAGATGTCACAGAGGAAGGAAAGCCTGTGGTGACTACAGGAAAACAGAAGCCCACCTCACCTCGTCAAGTCTGTTTGCTCAGAACCTCAAGGGTATGTCTAACAGGTCCACTGTTCTGCTTCCGACTAACCAGCCCTGAGACTGTGAACTTAGAAGCAACAGCCATTTATCTATGGTTAATCAATAGCCATTTATCTATGGTTAATCAACAGTCTTGCAATAGCCAGATTATCCATAGATAATCATAGTTATCTGAAGTCTTGTTATCCATTCTTCTTGAGAATCTTCCCTCCACTGCAGGGATAGGAAATTAACAAACAAACAAACAAACAAAAACCTTGAACTCAGCTTGCTCTGAAATGCAACATCAAATGACATTTTAAAGCCAACCTCCCCCCCAACAAAAAAATGTGAATAAACACCTACTGTTTGCTCAGTTGCAAGACTCCCTGCAAACTTTTGGAGTGTTTTTAGGGTGCAGGGTCCAGTGTACACACAGCAAATACTAAAAACATTGCCTGAACTATCCCTGCTCTTTTGAAGTAGAAAAAAATTAAAAACCACTGTTTCTGGTTTTTAAAGGAGCCATTGTCACTTCTGGGTGAATGTTTATTTTACTGTCTCCTGGGCGGTGGGGAGCAATTCACCTAGAAAGGCTGACTGCAGCTCGCTGGGACAATCTGAATACCTAATCAATGCTAGTTAAACTAGGAATAAATAAACTTTTATGGCACCAGGGTTGCTACCCTCTGAGGAAATTGTTATTAATTTATTGAATCGATAATCTCAAAACAGTAAATTATGATGTTCTTTGTTTTACTGAGCTCTTCTCACTGGGTGTGTCAAAAAGCAGGTGCTTGGTGAATATCACAACATGCCGGAAGGAGGGGTTTTGAAGCCATGTCTTTGTATGTGGTCCATTAAAAGGCTAGACTATAAAAGTAGGAAGTGTACTGGGGACAATGGCAGAGTGGACTTGAACATGCGCAGACACTAACAAAACAGTAGCTCCATTCCCTTTTCTGCCTAAAGAGACAAGAAGGAGCCTGGACTCTCTCCTTGTTAACTCTGTCACTACTTACAACAATCTGGTTTCATCTGTCAGTTGTCTGAGAATTACTATTTGGGGGGGGGGGGGAAGGAGACAGACAGACATGTCATATGGGGGTCATGGGTGTATTTGTTCGGCTGTGTGCATTTCAATGTGCAGATATAAATGCATGTGTGTGAACATATATGTAGAGGCCAGAAGTCAGTTGACCTTTAATATTGTTATTGTGTGTGCATAATGTGCATGTGTGCATGTGTACGTCTGTGTGTGTACACTGTGCACGTGCATGCATGCATGTGTGTTCAAGCAAGCACCTCAGTTCTCTCTCCATCTTTATGTGACTTCCAAGGATCATACTCCAGTTCCCTGGCTTTCCCAGACAAGACATCTGAATGTCCCTGTCGCCTTATTTTGGGGGACAGGGTCTCACTCTGAACTTGGAGTCCACTAAATCCACTAGGCTGTCTGGACAGTGAGCCTCAAAGATCTACCCGCCTCTGCCTCCCCAGCACTGGGGTTTACAGACACATGTGCCCCACTTTGTATGTGGGTGCCATGGACCCAAAGAGACCTCACGCTTGCAGGCCACTTAACCAACTGAACCATCTCCCCAGCCCTCAAATTACTTATGAGAGCATATTTACTACAAATCAGGATAAGATACTTTTCTCTGACTGCCTAAAAGGCTTGTCTCACCCTTTCTCTCTGAGGTACAGTCTTTTTTTAAATCTGTTCTCTCTCGGAATCCTTGGGGAAAGATGAAACTCCCAGGCTCATTTTAGATGTTGAACTTGCTACTGTCTTGACTTACAGAGAGTAAGATAAAAGAGCTAACAGTGCCTGGCCCCACAGTTAAAGCCAAACAAAACATAACGCCCCCTTCCCCCAGGGGCCATCAGCCTGTTGCCTCTCCTCTGTGCACAAGTTTAACAGGTCATGAGAATTGTACCCTAAAAATCGTAAGCAGTTTTCTCATTATGTTTTTACCTTTCGTGGCTATCAAAGTATCTTTTGGGTACCTATTCATCCTGTTACAAAATTGCACCCAAACGTGAGCTCCCCAGCTCTTAAAAATATATATAATATAACAGAGAAAAGCACACATCGGGGGTAATATCTGCAGATGAGACATTACTGTAGAAGCAGTGTCCCAGAAGCCCCTAATATCCAAAGCTTTCTGTAGATTAAGCTGCTTTAACGGCCCTGCGGCTCCTATATGCAATTATCTGCTCACTTACCGAGGCCCTTAAAGTCGACGTGAGGGATCTTCCAAGCCGAGATCTGCATACCTTAATTACGGAACCAATTTGGGACACTGTTTGCTCCGATGTTTTTAGAGGCCTTCCCTAGATTATAAGAACACGTCTAATTCAGGGTTGTTTTCTTGTGTGCTTGGAGACTCACAGACTTGAATGCAGGCTGCTGCAATGGCTCCCAGGAGCCCCTGGTTACCACCACAGTCTGCTGGGGGCCTTGCTGGTTCTGCTACAGACTGACCTAAAACCAGAAATATTAGTCCCCGGAGCTGAACTTGTGACAGGAGTGTGCCCTCTGTGAGACCCAGCTCTGATGATAGGATCATAATGATCGAGCAACCAACGATTTGTTGAGTGTCCATCAATCTTGGCCCAGAGTGCCTTAAAGAGCTGCAGGTGGGGTCTGTAATACCACTTTGGGATTCCAAAGAGCTCAGCAGACGTCCCTGGATCAAATAAGGAAAGGGGGATGCGCCTGTGTACATCTCCCACTCCGGGCCACAGCTGACACTAAGGTTATCAAGTCTCCTTGGGCCTCTGCCTGGGCAGAGGCCTTAGTCTGACCCAATTGTAAAAGACTGTTCCAGGCAAGAAGATACCGCTTTCCTGTGAAGGCCAGGAAATTCTCTGAATGTACCAGGATCCTATCAGAGTCGTGGTACATTCCTGTGTCAGGTTAGTACCCTTGTAACCTGGATGCAGACTATGGCAAACACAAACCCTGGCATTTTCTTTACATAAAACTGCTATATATGATATGTCAGACCAATTAGCATTCTGGGAAGTCAGTAATATCTTGTTGTATTAAACGTTAAAAGATGGTGTCCAAGTAGAGGCAGCCTTGCAGAGCACCGCCGCGAGAGATTTCCAAGTTCTCAGCACTTGTTTAGGTAAAATACCAATCAACTTCAGGAGTGAAAGATGGAGAATCAGATTGGATTAGGAACTTGCCTAAGAACGCAGGCTGGCAGAGCCAGGAAGTGACAGATGACACCAACAGACCTCCGTAGCTCCAGTGCCAGTCCTTCTGCCTAAACGGACTTCTCCTGAAGTTCATCTCTTCAGTCTCTATGTCTTCAAGGCCTCGGTTACCTTTCACCCATTGAAATGAATCAGAACCTTGCTCCTGTGTGTAGTCCACACCCTGGAATTCTCACAGGAAAAAGATTCAAGCTGAGCACAGTGGGTGCATCAGCCAGGCCTCTCTAAAGGAGCAGAGCCTGTACAATGGGTTTCCAGTTAAAGGGAACTTGCTAGACAGACAGCCTTACATGTCCACTGGGTCCAACGATGACTGTCTTCAACTGTTGAGGCTGGGAACCCCGGAGCTATTCAACCCACAAAACACAAGGCATCAGCCATCCCAACCTGATGCTGAAGGACTGGAGAAGTCTCAGGGAGCCACCATAGAGGCCCAAAAAGGCTGGGTTCTGCTATCAGCAAAAGAATGTAGCAACAGTGGCAGAGGCAGAAACGGTGTGGAGAAGCCAGGCAGGGAAACACTGAGCCCCTCAGACCTCCATCCGGCCACCACCAGAAGCTGTTGCCCACGTTTAGGGTGGATCTTCCCAGTTCCAAAAGCCTTTACAGGTGTATCAAGTATCTGATCTTCTAGTTAGTTATAGCCAAGAGTGACCATCACAGTGGCTTACACCTGTTATTCCAGCTCTGGGGAGGCTGAGGCAGGAGAATTACCATGAGTTCAAGGTTAGCCTGGGTTACATAGCATAGCATGTAACAGGAGATGTTAGAGCTGTAAAGCAAGCCCAAGCACACAAATAAAATCAATACCTACTATACAAGTACTGGGCTCCAACGTGTCTGTGAAGTCATTCATATAAGAGGAGGTAAATTCCAACTTCACACCAGCTTATTAATATTGAACAATTAATACTGCTTTCTTATAGCATAAATCCTGCAGCGTGTACATGATTCCCCTTAATGTTCCACAGAATGAGTTCTATTCTGTGATCAATGGGAGGAGGGGCTGGAGAGATGGCTCAGCCATTAAGAGCACTTTCTGCTCTTCCAGAGGACCCGAAATGGGTTCTCAGGACCTACCTCAGATGGCTTACAATGGCCAGTAAATCCAGCTCCAGGGTATCTGACGCCCTCTTCTGGCCGCCACGGTCATGTGTATTCATGTGCAGGGGGGGGGGGGAGGGGGGGTGGAAGGCAGGGCAGAGATTGGATGGTGTGGTGAGTTCGTGCTGTAGACTCTTGAGCTCAGCATTCAGACTCCCCTCAGGACTGAGTCTCCCATGCCCCAACCCCATCCACCCTTAGCTTAGGTTTCTGTTGTGTGTTGAAAGAGACCTTCTCCGAGAGTCACTATGAGCCAAAGTCACTGCCTCTGCCCAAGGTTACACACCTTCCAGGGAAGCAGCTTATTTGCCACGTACATCCTTGCCCTTGTCTTGCTTTAAACCTGACATCAGTGGGCCTTCCTACTGGGGAACTTCCATTGGATTAGGCGAGTCAGCCTGCTCCTGGCTGAATTTATCCTTCTGTGCCTTCTTGTGGCTCATGTTCCGGAGAAGCACCTGTTGTGTGAGACATTTCCTGGGCGATGTGAACAGATGTCTACTCACCTCAGAGTGAGTACCACGATGAACCAAGCCAGTGGGTCTATTGTGGGTTCCTTACAGAGTACAAGAGTGTGGGTGATGGGGTGCTGATGGGAGCATGAAGTGACTGACAGGCAGCTGCATCACTGAAAAGCCCACCCCATGAGAGCTGCAACCTAGAGCTCTATACTCGGCTTGCAGGCAGCTCAACAGGTCAGATTGTCTCCCTCCTCCTTATTCTACTGTAGGCTTATCGGTCCAAAGACATCAGAGAGAAGCCATCTGAGGCTGGAGAGATGCTCAGCTCAGGGGTTAGGAGGGAGCACTGGCTGCTCTTGTAGAGGATCCAGGTTTTGTTCCCAGTCCCTACCTGGTGGCTCACAACTACCTGTTTACTTCAGTTCTAAGGGATCCCGCATGATCTTGGAGTGGGCACAGAACACACCCAGGCACCAAATTCTCAGCACAAAGGAGATTTTTTTTTTTTTTTAACCCATGAGGAGATTTTTTTTACCCAGGAGGGACAAGGTGGAGGTGGGGGGAGTGCCTCTAGATTCAGCAAAGGCAGACAGAAGGTATTTTTTCAAGTGTGGGTTTTTAAGGAGACAGAGAAGTCTGTGTTAGGCTGTGTTAGGCTGAGTTGGTAAGTCCTGAATGGACCTGTTCGCCAGGGAGGCCAGAGCAGGAATTTTGATTGCCAGCCCTTCACTTCTGACTTCCAAGGGCACTGAACACACATGGTGCACATAAGACACATAGCACATACACATAAATACATATAAAAGAAGTAAATATTTAAAACTAGAGAAACATATCATCTTAGTGGATCTTGACTTGAACAAACCAACTATAAAATTTTTTGTGTGTGCTAAGCTATTGGAAAGATTTATTTTATTGATATGATGCAGTACATTTATTGATTCGAGTCTAATGAACCACCACTGAGTCCTCAGATGAGTCCTATTTGAACATGAACACTTTGTTAATGTGCTACTGGATTTGATTTTCTGCTGATTGTTGGAGATATTAACGTTAACTTCCATCAAGTACACTGACCTATAATTTTTATTTATGTTGTTGATTTTTTTTTTTCTTTTGGTTTTTTGAGACAGGGCTTCTCTGTGTAGCCCTAGCTGTCTTGAAACACATTCTGTAGCCCAGGTTGGCCTTGAACTCATAAAGATCACCTGCCTCTGCCTCCCAGGTGCTGGGATAAAAGGGATGTGGCAAACACCTGGCTTTGCTGCATTCTTAACCTTGTTTTGGCAGGATGGTGAAAGTCTAGGTGTTTGGAGAAACTGTATCCTCTTTCATCGTTCAGAATAACAAGGAGAACTGGTGTTGGCTGTACTTACAGTCTTAGGTATTCAACACTGACACCACCTGGTCCTAAACTTTCTTTGATGGGAATTTTGTTGTTGTTGTTGCCTTTTCAATGTCATAATCTACAGTTTGATTAGTTTCCTAAACCTTCACGATTCCTTCTTGGTAAGGTGTATGGGTTTGTAAATTTTCCATTTCTGCTAATTACAAAACTTGGCATGCAACTGTTTCCAGTGCTTGGTAAGTCTTGCAGGTTTCTGTGGTGGCGGCAATGCCTCCACTCCCCTCTGAGTCTGAGTGAGTCCTCTCTCTTCAGCCACACTAGCTAAAGGGCGTGTCTATTTTTTAATCTTTCTGAAGAGCCAGCTCTTTGTCTCTGACATTTTGGGTTCTGTTTGTTCCAGTGGCAGTTTAGTTGCTTCAAACCTTTCTATGTTTTGAGATAGCCATTGATTTGTACAACCTTCTTGCTTAGCACTGCCTTAGCTGCATCCTATAGACATTAGTATGTTGAGTTTTTTTTTTTTTTTTATTTAACCCACAGGATTTGTGTGGGGGGGGGGTGTTCTTTTTGTTTTATTGGATATTTTCTTTATTTACATTTCAAATGTTTTCCCCTTTCCAGGTCTCCCCTTCGGAAACCCCCAATCCCAATCCCCCTCCCTCTGACTCTATGAGGGTGCTCCCCCACCCACCCACTCCTGTCTTCCTGCCCTGGCATTCCCCTACATTAGGGCATCAAACACCCTTAGGCCCAAGGGCCTCTCCTCCCACTGATGTCCAACAAGGCCCTCCTCTGCTACATATGTGACCCAGCACCATGGGTCACTCCATGTGTACTCTTTGGTTGGTGGTCTAGTTCCCAGGAGCTCCAGGGGGTCTGGCATATTGACACTGTTGCTCCCTCCTTTGGGCTGCAAACCCCCTCAGCTCCTTCCATCCCTTCTACCACTCCTCCACTGGGGACCCACAAGCTCAGTCCAATGGTTGGGAATATTTATATGAAAGTACTTTTTAAAAAAAATTCTTCCGGCAGAAAACAGGTGGATTTCTGAGTTTGAGGCTAGCCTGGTCTACAAAGTGAGTTCAAGGACAGCCAGGGCGACTCAGGGAAACCCTGTCTTGAAAAAAACAACAACAAAAATTCTTCCTTGATCCACTGTGTACAAAAATTAGTGGTTTCATTACAATGTTTCCCTCATTGTTTATTTCTAGTTGTACTGAATTTTAAGTGAAGGGATATGCTCTCAGTTTAGTGCCCTGCATGTATCCAATAGAACGTTTCCTGTAATGACCAGGAGAATGTATATTAGACAACTCTTGACCTGAATGCTCTGTACATATGTTAGCTTTATTGTGTGTAGGATGAAATCTCACTCTTCTGTTTCTTTGTGGCCTGTCTGTTCGGATAATCTGTCATTGCCAAACGTATGTGTTACGGTCCTTAGCCGTTCCAGTATTTGAGCATATCTACCTCTGTGGGTCTATCATTACTTTGCCTTATATACTTAATTCCTCAAATAATTCATAATTTTTAATATTAATTTTATGTCATATGCTCAAAATAATGTACAGTCATATTGAACAAATACTGCTGTAGTCCTCACTAGATGGCAGGCGTTTCTTTAACTGTTTGACACCTAGCTCTTTTTTCAAACTCTGTATTGATTCTATGTGTTTCATATCATGCACCCCAGCTCAGCCCATCTCCCTGTCCCCACATATCCAGCCTTTGCCCTTGCAACTTCCTCCCCCCAATAAAAAACACATACACAAACAACAACTGGAAACAAACAAACAGCATAGAAAACATCTCATTGTGGAAGCTGTCCTGTGTCACAGTGTGTCCCACAATATATCCCGCTGTCCACACACCTACACTTGCAAATGTTCATTGCAATGAGTCATTAGTCTGGTTCAAGATCTCTGGCTTCTGTGACACCATCAATGTTGAATGCTAAGACTCCTCCCAGTTCCTGCTGTTGCCCTGTGTCATGGAGATCCACTGGACCATCAGGACTGGCCCTTTCGCATACCCAACCATGCAGATGATAGCGATTATGGAGTGAACCCTTATCTGCTGTCCAGAGCAAGCTCTCCAGCTAGGCCACTCAATGCCACCGTCATCAGAAGGCAGGTTCAGCTCTCATGTCCTCAGACTGGCCCACCTGCACCCATGTCTCCACAGCCAGCTCCACTGTGCTGCCTAGTCAAGGCATGGATGGGGCCCACTCTCCCCAGTGCTTCAGCCTGTGAGGGCCTGGGCCAACTCTCCTGCTCCCACTACCAGGGGTGATGAGGGGTGACACTGACACTAACCCCTGCCACTGCATAGCCACTGACTAAGACGTTGTCCTCAGTGGCAGCTCTGGCTAGGACCTCACCATGGTTCCAGGTGACAAGGCTGGTCGTTCACAACAGGCCTTTCCACCCTTGAGTCTCCAGTTCTAAGTCTTTCTTCATAATACTTAAGCTGCTCCATTTCTGTTTTTATCATCTGACTCATACATTGTGGTGATTCTAGCTGCAGGCTGTCAGGCCTCTGGGGGGCATCCTCCATCCATGCTGTGTGGTGTGTCGGCAAGCAGGTATCTATGACCCACCTGTGCTATGCACTGGAGGGCAGGTCCATGGATGGCATGGTAGTACCCAGGTCTTTATCTGTCTTCCTCCTTCTGCCTGGATGTGATTTGATTGTTTTATGAATCCTAGGCATAAAACAGCTTTAGCCACCAAGCCACACACCAAGCTAGGATGAACAAAGGACTGCCATCTGCTCTGCCCCTGACTGATAGAACACCAACAACAACAAAGTGTCTCTTTTCCCACTGCCAGGGGACATAGATGTTTAGAATTGCTATATCTTCTTGATAAATTGGTGACTGTGTTATTGTGTAGCAACCCCATATAGCAACATCATATCTATTTTTACCCTTTAGATATACAGTCTATTTTATTGATATTAATATGGATAATCATGCTCTCTTTACACTTCTGTTGTGTGTATCTTTCAATGTCCAGTAAGGTTATTTTGTAACATATTTGGGCATTATTGTTTATACATTTAGTGATTCTGTGTCTTTTGATAGAAGAATTTGGTCCATTCATGTTTAATGTAATTATTGACAGTAAAGGTCTTACAATCAACCTTATGTAACTTGGTTTTCTAATGGTGTTTCTCCCCTTCTCTTATAGCTTCCCTTAGTGAGTACACATACTCTGCATACCTTGCCATACTGTCTCCTTCCTCATTAATATCTCCTCATTTTAGCTTAAGGTCTTCCTATAGCATTGCTGGTAGAGAAGCCTGAATGGAGCCATGCTTTCTCAGCTTTCATCTTCTGGGAAAATCTCTCTCTTTCCTTCCTAAGGGATTGTTTTTGGTTTTTGGTTTTTTCTGAATACAATACTTCTGGTTGATTTTTGAAGTTCTTTGTGCTGAAAAAAAAAAAAATCTGGTGCCTCTCTCCTGACCTGTGAGATTTCTCCTGAGGAGCGTGGTCATGAGAATTGAATTGCCCATATGCTGCTTCTTTCCTGTTGAAACCTTGAGAGTCCTTCTTTATATCATTCACCCATGAGAGCTTGATTCTAAGATGTCTTAGGACAGACTTAACTGAGTTGCCTCGGTCATGGTGTCTCTTCATGGTAATAGAACAGTAGCTGAGACACAGACTACAAACCTATAAGCCAAGTAAACCTGTTCTCTGCAGGTGTCTTTATCACCACTCTAGGAAGCAAGCAAGACTGCTGAACTATTCTTCCCAAAGAGACAGGAGGTGACCCGTAGTCTGTCCTCATAAGACTCAGGCTAGAACCCAGGTAGAGCTCAATGTCTCATTCTGTGAGGCCCTTGGTTAGACACTGCAGGACTCTGTCTGGCTCTAGAAAGACTCGCTGTATATGGACCAGCCCTGGCTTCTTATGCTACCCCTGTGCACAGCAGTGTGTGTCACACTCTGAGGTAACAACTCACTAGAACCAACACAACACTGGGCTGAGTCCATGCCTCACATGTCTACTGTCTGTCTATAACTGCAGTGGACTTGTGGCTGGATGTACCCAGTGACAGTTAATACATTAGAACAGAGTCTGAGAGACTACAGCCATGTGTCACTACTAGAGTCACATCTATAGGCAGGTCTGGTAATGGGGAGCGTGAGTCTTCCCACTGTTAGTGTTAGCTGTTCCAACACTAAATTCCGTGGGCAGTCTGATACTCATTTCCCCATCTTAACCCTTGTATCCTGCCTGAGGTTGGAGTTAAGTTGGTACAGGCAGTCCTTTGGCCATAGGTGGTTGCCAAATCTCCCACCTCTGAGAACCTATGCTGTCTTAGGAACGCACTGCAGTCCTACATATTTGAGGATGTGATCCAAGGTGTAAAGCTCTACCACTGGAGCTAAGGTGGCTTCCTGGGATCATGGAAAACGGTAAAGTTCCAAACTGTGAGCCCTGTTGTGACAAAGCTATGCTGCCCGAGGTCAAGAGACAGATGCTGGAAACAGTCCTTTGGCTGCCATCTCAGTGTTCAATGGGTCACACCTGAGTCTCACAAAGTTCGACACAGTCGGAGATGGAGGAAGGCTGTGACCCAGACCCATTCCAAAGTTGGAATTGATATGGTCAGAAATTGGGTCTGCCTCCCAATACACAGGACTTTGTCTGCTGCCCTAGTGGTCTCTATGAGTTTCTATCTTCACGGGGGGCCTTCACCTTCTAGTGAGTGTGAATGCTTGCTGTTGCCTTGGCAGGCCTGTCACCAGGACTCCAGACAGCCCTGTGTTAGCATTTGTACCCTGATCCTTGGCAAGTGAAGTCAGGCTTCCCTATCTGCCATCTGAGTGAAAAGAGAAAGTGAGGATTGCCAGCTGCCCTATGGAACACAATTACAGTCTCACTCTGTGGGGTTTAGCCAAAGGTTGGAGTCCCAAGACTCTGTCTATTGTTGTATCACACCATGGTAGCACTGTTACTTGGGGTTTGTTTTTTTAATTCATTTTCATGTGTGTGAAGCTTTGTGAGATTGCATGCACCACATGTGTACAGGTACCCAAAGGGGTGTTGGATGCTTTGGAACTGGGATCGGTTATAAGCAAACAGCAACTGCCATGTAGATGCTGGCAACTGAACCCAGGTCCTTTGGAAAAGCCATAGACACTCCAAACTTCATCTCTCCAGATCCTGCTGCTACTGGTTTGATTAAGAGTTGGTTAGGTCTCCTTCCCTGAAGTGAGAGGTGTCCTTCCTATCCTTCTACCTGGACATGGTGTCTTAGTTAGGGTTTTACTGCTGTGAACAGGCACCATGACCAAGGCAACTCTTATAAAGGACAGCATTTAATTGGGGCTGCCTTGCAGGTTCAGAGGTTCAGTCCGTTATCATCAAGGCAGCAACCAGGCAGGCAGGAGCTGAGAGTTCTACATCTTGAACCAAAAGCAGACAGGAGAAGACTGGCTTCCAGGCAGTTAGAACGAGGGTCTTAGAGCCCACACCCACAGTGACAAACACACCTACTCCAACAAGGCCACACGTTCTAATAGTGCCACTCCCAGGGCCAAGCATGTAGAAACCACCACATATGGGGAGGGATCATAACCCCCTTCCTGCTCCATTGGTGAATTTTCATTTTGTTATACTACACTGGGCATTCTACTCTCTCCCAGATTTCCTGAGCACCTGAAAAGCCAACATCTGCTGGCCTTGAACTGTCTGTCCGTGGGGAAACGATTTCCAGGAGTCCCTGTTGGGCTGCCCTCTTTCCCTGTCTCTGAACTCTCACCTTTCAAAGGAACTACCCATGCCCAAGGTGCTGCCTAAGGCTCTGCTTTGGGCTTTAGGTGGATCACTCCATTAGAAGAACAGGTATGAACTGTGTGTGTGAACAGTGCACACACGAAGAACCCACCTGACTGTTTAAAGGTACTAGAGTCTCAATAGAAATGTGATAGACTTCAAAGCCCTCTAGTCATGCATGGAGAACAGAAAGACACCAAGAACTTTCTTTCTCATGGTATAAACTGTCTCCATGTTTCTAAACCTCATGCCTTTCCTCTTACTGAGTGAAAACATAGGAATAATTTTATCTTAATAATTATTTCTTTCCACTCCCATGACCAAGCAGAGGTGAATACGGTGGAAGGCCTCAACCAGGGTCTACAAAACCACACAGCAGCAGGCAGGGCCTGGGGAATGTCTGCCCAGTTCAGGTGATTTCCTCACTTTCTCTGAGACCCATCAGGATATACGCTGACAGAAGAGTCACCTGACTTCTCAGGCAAAAGCTATGACAGATTGATGTGGCCACCTGGGCATCTGTGGCTCTAGGAGCTGTCATTCATCAACATTAAGCTGATTTCTTTGCAAAGGATCTTCTGAGCACATAGACTTGAGTTTTAAAGATCACATGCATGGAATGCCTCTACCCTGCTCTGAAGGAGCTCAGAGGTCTCCATTTAACAACTGCCCTGAAGATGAAAAGTGTGTGATGTGGGCTCGGTTGGTATTGCCCGGCATAAAGGAAGGCTTGGTTCAGTCTCCACAAGTCATAATCGAGGCATGGCTCACACACCTGTGATCCTAGTGCTTGATAGGTAGAGACAAGAAGATTGGAAATTCGAATACAAGATCATCCTTAGCTACACCATGAGTCAAAGCCTTGCCTGTCCAATGCAAGAAAAAAGTGTGTGTGTTATATCCAATCTACTAGTTTGTTATTCTTTCCTAGGTTGGTCATGTGCCCAAGGGATGGATGAGCTTCTGCTCAGTATTTACTCACTGTGATTATGGCTTCCAAGGCGGAACTCAAGAAAGGAGACAAAGCCATGGCTAGGCTGTCAACTTTCCATCATGGAAGTAGGGAGGGGCTCATGAGGCCCCACCGCGGCACCTGAGGAGCTTGAGGCAGTTCACTTGCTCTGGGAGTCACATCCTCAGTGCTGTGATCCCTTGGGAATTGGTTTTGCTCAAATAAGTAACCCCTACTCGTGCTTACATAGGCACCCTCAACAGTGGGCCACACCCAACAAAAGGCACGAAATAGAGGGGACATTGGTGGGAAGAAGTACAGTAGAAGGAGCAAGGGGATGGTGTGTGTATGCGTGTGTGTGCGTGTGTGTGTGTGTGCGCGTGCGTGTGTGCGTGTGTGTGCGTGCGTGTGTGCGCGTGCGTGTGTACGTGTGTGCGTGTGTGTGTGCACGTGCATGTGTGTGCGTGTGTGTGCGTGTGTGTGTGTGTAACTGTGAAAGAATAGATCACTTTAATGGGTTAGAAAACAAAAGTCAAAGAATAATCAAAATAGGAAGAAAGAAAAGGAAGGGAAGGGAAATGAACCGGAGGGAAGGAGAGGAAGAAAAGAAAATCAGTTGCTGGTTTTTAACTCCTCCTTTCAATTAACAGACAAAATGCATGTTTTTACCATGACAACATGTTTGGAAGTGCACCCGACATGACGTGAGTAAGCCAGCTAGTTAGCACAGGCATCACCCCACACGGGTTTCATTTCTACAGTGAGCCACTCTTGAGTGTTTTCCAAGAGAATATGCTACGACCTACAGTCACCATATTGCCCGATAGGTCTTCTCAACTCCCGGGTTTAGCTTTTACCATGGGATAGAAAATCATCCCACACCTATCTGCTAGATTCCAAATTGCCATTCTCCCTTGAGCGCTGTAATCTGTGTCTGTAAATGAAGGTCTCCTTTGAGTTACCGGAGCCGGACACGAGGGAGAGCAGGCACAAAGCTGCAGGTTGTTCTGGCCCCTGCAGAAAGTGAAGAACAGCTGCACTATTCGGATGAGATTCCCACACTCATCCTCACTGCCACCGATTTTGTTTTGTTTGAAGATGGAAGACAAATAAACAAGCCCTCTATCAAAAGCAATGAGGAAGTCACAGTTTACAGTGCATTTTCTTTAAAGATTGTCACTTTTATCCCTTAAATGGCCTGCAAGGCCCCCACTGCTCATGTACTCTGAAAGTGGGGGACTCTGGAGAATTAGATCTATTCTCTTATGCTGGGTTACACGAACCAGCTAGAAGAAGAATTTATGAACATATGGCATGTGTTCTGTGACTCTGTGCTAAACTAGTGCTGGAGTTTGGCTACTCCCCTGAACCCATGACGTCAATGACAAGAAAAGGCATGGCATTACAGGCAAACTCACCCACCTGTTTCTTCTAGCTGTCCCTGGTTTTGCTGGAAGACAAATAGAAACAGAAACTGCTACTGAATCCCACCTTGTTGGTTAATACATAACAATGATTTGTATGATGCAGAGCCAGGTGATACTTTGAAATGTAGATACTTTGTGTTCTAAGTTCATCCCAGCTGCTGTGGGAAACATCCTGAGAAAAGCAGCATAAGAGAGGAAGGGCTGATTTGGTTTCTAATTCCAGGTCACAATCCATCCACTCAGAAAAAGTCAAGACAAGATTACAAGCAGCCAGGCACATCACATCCACAGTCAAGACCAGTCAGGAGCAAATGCACCCACACCGCCTGTTGATTGTCATCTAGCAAATGGTGCTTCCAACAACAGCCCGGGTTTTCCTGTGCCAATTGACAATCAAGACCATCCCTACATGCATGCCCACAGGCCTAGCTGATCTGTGCAGTCACTCCTTCAGCCTCACCCTATGTGACCCTACATAGTAGCAAATAGACATTAAATACCAACCGTCACCCTGCGTGAGGTTTAAACCAGGTTAAACACACCCCTCCCTTTAGTTGTCATTAGCCGTTATACTTCTTTCTCCTATCTTGCTAAAATGCATACTATGTTCTTCTCATCTGTAGATACCCTACTGTGCACAGGCATACCACGACCTCTGCCTTCTATGTGACTGTAAGTTAATGCCAGTTGATTACTCTCTCCCTGACCTTCCCTCCTATTCTGCCCACCTTCTGGCGACCACCAGTGTACTCTCAGTGTCTGCGAAATCAGTCTCTTCAGATTCTGTAGTCACATCATGTGCTACAACCCTATGTTATTCTTTGCCTGGAGTCTTTCTTTCTTTCTTTCTTTCTACTTATCTTGATGATCTCTTCTTCCAGCCAGGTTATAAGATCTTTTTCATGGCTGAATAGTTCTCTCTCTCTCTCTCTCTCTCTCTCTCTCTCTCTCTCTCTCTAGATGTTTATCAGTTGATGGACACTTGGACACCTTCCATATCTTTGCTCTACTCATCATGCTGGATGATGAGGCAGGAAGTTGCATTTTATATAGGTCTCTGAGAAAAGTGGGGATTTTTTATTGGTTATTTTATTTATTTACATTTCAAGATTCCCCTCCACAAACCCTCCTTCCCAGATTCCCCTCCACAAACCCCCCATCCCATCCCCCTTCCCCTGCCTCTATGAGGGTGCTCACTCGCCCATCCACTCCTGTTTCACAGCCCTAGCATTCCCCTATACTGGGGCATTAAGCCTCCATAGGACCAAGGGCCTCCCCTCCCATTAATGCCAGATAATGCAATCCTCTGCTACATATGCAGCTGGAGCCATGGGTCCCTCCATGTGTACTCTTTGGTTGGTGGTTTGGTCCATGGGAGCGGTGGGGGGAGGGGGGGTTAGTTGTTATTGTTGTTCTTCCTATGGGGTTGCAAACCCCTTCAGCTCCTTCAGTCCTTCCCCTAACTCTTCTATTGGGGTCCCCTGCTCAGTCCAATGGTTGGATGTGAGCATCCACATCTGTATTGGTCAGGCTCTGGCAGAACCTCTCAAGGGACAGCTATACCAGGCTCCTGTCAGCAAGTTTTGATATGTCCTCTCAATGATTTTTTTTAATCAATAAAACTTTTCTACCTTTCTAGACTCCTATAGCCTGGGATAGAGAAAGGGGGGATATGGTGGATTTTTGCCCTTGTGATGAGCCAAGGGGGGCTTTTGATTGCTGGACTTTGATAGCTGGACCTTTGTCATCAGCCTCAGGAGGAAGTGTCCAAAGTCAAGGCAAGGTATAAGAGACAAAGACAGGAGACAGAGGAGTAGGGAGAAGGGGAAGGGGACAGGGGATAGGGAGGGTGTTTGTCCCACAGCGGGACAGAGGACTGCCTCTGGATAGAGCAGAGAGATGTGTGGTGCCTCTTTTCCTGTCTCAAAAAAAAAAAAAAAAAAAATCCTGTAGCCATAAACTAACACAAGACTAGGCGTTCAAGGCCCACCTACATAATGAGTTCTAGGACCAGGTCCTCAAGACACACAAACAAAGAACAAATGAGTATTTTGACTTTGATTTGAAAACAAATATGTTGTACTAAAGACTCATAAGAATTCTAAACTGGCCGGGCAGTGGTGGCGCACACCTTTAATCCCAGCACTCAGGAGGCAGAGACAGGAGGATTTCTGAGTTCAAGGCCAGCCTGGTCTACAGAGTGAGTTCCAGGACAGCCAGGGCTACAGAGAAACCCTGTCTCGAACCCCTCCCCCACCCACCCAAAAAAAAAAGAATTCTAAACTGCTTGTGGAAAATTTACAAGGGTTTTGCCTGGTATTTCTTAGACATAAAAATAGAAGTATTTCCCTTTCCCTCACGTAACTAAAAATCAAACACACATATTCTCAAAATGCATCTTACACTTCTGTCTTTCCCCAAAACCATGAAGATGGAGAAGTCTGGTTGACTGGCTCTACCGACCATTACTCATCCCCCACTGAAGAAGAAACTGCAAGGGAAATCCCAAACCTAGACCCACCCTCTCTCACCTCCTCTGCAGTCATGGGATTGCCAGCAAAGGATTCAGACAAAGCAGACAGCACTTCCTCAGTCAGCCCAGCCCCGCAGAGTTCTGCCTGCTTCCTCACAGGGAGCAAGAGTCTTGATTTCCACTGAGCCTGCCAAAGATGCTTATGATTTGTGACTAAAGGAAACCTCCTGAGACCTACCTGAGGCTCCCAACTCTGCTTTCTGACATGACCATGTTTCTAGTAAATGGAGTGAGTTCTACTCTGAGGTTAGGTACCTACTGCCTCTAGAACCTAATGAGTTATTCTGGGGTATTCCTCAGATACAGCTCGCTAGACCCAAACACACCAGGCCAAACCAATTCATTCTCTCTGTCTCTGTCTCTGTGTCTCTCTGTCTCTGTGTCTCTGTCTCTCTCTGTCTCTTCTCCCCTCTCCCCCCCCCCCCCAGTTTGTTTTTAAGACAGAATCTCATATACTCCAGGCTGGCCTTGAACTTCTTCTGGTTTTCCTGCCTCTACGTTCCACATGCTGGGAAAATAAGCATGTATTCACACACCTAGGAAAATCTGGTGGTAAAGTGGCACACACAAATTCCACATACCTACTTTTAGTCATTTGCTTTTTAAAATGCAGGGTGTCAAAAGAGGCTGGAAAGCCTGGGCTCCTGGGCCCCTTAGTCTATTCTTGGTTGGCTTATTGAGTTAACTTGGGGTGAACTGTAATCCCATATTGAAAATGTTTGATGCAGTTTGCTTCCTGCAGTAGAGAAAGCATCACAAAAAAAAAAAAAAGTTACCCTGGTCTAAGTTTTGAAAGTAAAATGAGTCATTCTGAATACAATTACGCCCAGCTCAGTTTAAAGACACTCTTTTTATAAACGGTTTAACATTTTGAGTGATGGTGTGACATCTTTAAAAGAAGTATTTGTTTGAGTGTTGTTTGCCACCATCAGAAGAAATCCCAAGTTTCTGAAACCGCGGCCCGCGCTCCGCTCTGATCCTTTGTTAGTCCTTGCTGTCTGTACGGCGCTCTTCCTGTAACATATGGGATTTTATACAGTAAAGCAAAGCTGTATTTGTTAAAAATAAAAGTCTGCTGATTTCAAGTTCGTTTTTAGTCCATGGTACGCTACACCCTGTTAGAAAAAAAAAAAAAAAGTTACAGATCATACTATGCTGCCCCAGATTCACAGTACAGAAGCCTCTGTATGAGCAAGGGGCGTTAATGAGAAGAAAGCCAGGCTGCTGTTTACACAGCCGCAAACATCACAAGGCGTACTCCATGTTTACATTTAGCTGAACTATTTATAGAGGGTACATGCTACAGTGAAGCCCTCTTCTCCCCTCATAATGGTTATCTTTGTGCCTGGATTCTCATATGGACACAGTTGACATCTTTATCCCTCTTGGCTCCAGTTACTTCTGCATTAGTTTGTCCTCTGTGGCTCACTGTACTGTAGCAGCATCTTCTGGCCGAACAGAGACAGGGAAAATCTGGAAGAATAAAACAGCACCCGCCACAGATTTGTACCCAGCTGAAAGGGCAGCCGTAAGGGGCTGGTGGGCAATCCCTTAAGTTCCCTCCTGGTGGCCTGGTGGAAGTATCCAGTGTCCTTCTCTACAGTAATGGCCAACTCCTGTATCTCTGTTTTCTCTTCACTAATCAGCATCTTTAGAGTTTTCTAAAGCTGTCCCTGTAGAGAGGGTGGTACCAGTGAGTGAGTGTGCGGGTCCCTCTTGTGGTTGTGGGCATGGGTTACAAATGCAGCTGGTTTTCTTCCTGTCTTTCATAGCCAGGGCCTTATTCCCTTGTATCTCTGCACCCCAACACCCTCCAGTCCCACTTCGTCCCCTGCCTCACAATGTGCCAATTGCTCCAGGTTCAGGTGGAGAGCAACAGAGGAAGACACCCAGCATCAACCTATAGCCTCTACAAGTGCATGTCTGTCTTCCTGTCTCTCACTCCCTTCACAGGGGTGTGTGTGTGTGTGTGTGTGTGTGTGTGTGTGTGTGTGTAATTTCTATGCATTACTAATATTTAGTTTGGGAGCTGTTGACGGCAATCTTGGACTTGTAACAAAGTTCCCTCACTTGCTACAACAGTGGCAAAGTTTAAAAACTGTTACCAGTCTTTGCTTTCTCACTTGCAGGCCTCCGCAGGCTCTTTCTTCCTTGTGTAGACGGGAGAGGGCAGCTTGTCTCTGCACAGGGTACCTTTCTCCACTTCCTAACTTGTCTTTCCTTTCTGCCACATGACCTTTACTGTTTAATTACACCAATTCAAGAAAATAGAGAACAATTCACTGTGCTAGGCTTTGCATTCTGACTCGTACCTGTAAACCCAGCACTGGAAAGGCTGAGAGGGAAGATTTCTGTATCGGTCTAGTCTAGCCTGGACTATAGAGTGAGACCCTGCCTCGAAAGAAAAAGGTTAGGGAAAGAAAAAATTATGGTCGGGATCAAATGACTTGGGGTGATCCCTCCATAATATCCCATCTGACCTTGTCAGAAGGTCTCCCTAGGTCCTTTAGTGACAAAGAAAACTTTCAAATAAAGCCTTCGGTTGTGCTTACAGGAGACAAGTTCTTTACCTAAATGGAAATCACACAAGAAGACAGGGATGTTTCCGGTCCTTGGTCTCAGAACTAAGACATTCAGCCCTTACAGTCTGCATTTGCTCTGACTGGACTTGTAGCTCACACCTGCCTGTGATTCCAGCTCCATGGGATCCAACGCCCTCTTCTGGCCCCCACAGGCACTGCACTATCATGCACACAGGCATACTTGCATGCACACACATACTCACTCATGCACATACACACACAATTGTTTTCAAAAGAAATTGAGTACATGAAATGTTCTTTCTGAAAAGGAAGTGAGCAGAGGCAAGCATGACTTCAATGCTCACATCTCCCTCCTTTCTCTCTGTCATACTAAGTTCCAGAGTGATCACGTGCTGTATTACATGAGTGATCAACAACCCACTAAACTTGATTGAGTAGACAGGTACGCTTAGAAATATGTAATACACAAGCAGCAAACACAAAAACCCTAGACACAAACTACTAAAACATCATCAGGGGTCCACGGTAGTAGATGCCTTTACAGCACTCTGAAGGCAGAGGCAGGTGGCTCTCCAGGAGTTCAAGGATAGCCTGGTCTATAGTGAGTTACAGACCAGCCCTAGCTACACAGTGAGACTTTGTCTCAGAACAAGAAGGAGATAGCGCCCTGTCTACCAGGTGGACAAACAATGCTTCTTTTGTTGCCATTCAGCACTGTACTAAATAGAATAAATCATTTTTAAGAGAAGACAGGAGGTAGCTTTTGCTGCCTTTTCTTAAACACTGACCGCACCATGTTTAAGAAAACAAACGTCTGTACGGCTAGCTGGCTTTGCTGACTTTCCCCGTAGCTCTCATCCCCCAGGCACTTTTTGAGCTCTGTGGCTCCGTGTTGCTCAGGATTCTGAAGGGAAGTTATTCTTCACATTTCCATACCCTGAAGGGTTATAGACAACTCTGCACAGTGGACAGAAAATGAGTTTAATGTCTAGGTCTTGCATTGGTAGAGATTGTTTGGGCCTCGAAAGGGCTGTTAATCATTGCTCCTCTCCAGCAGGTTTTCTGAATCTGTAACAGTGGGATTTGGGCTTCCCTAAACAACAAGTTCAACTATTTCAATGACTATCATGTGGTCCTAATTATTATAAATTACAAGAGCTGACTGACAACATCAGAAACATGGATGCTTAGCACCATCTAATGTTCAAGAATAAAACAACTACATGGTCAATACAGAGAAAAGCATCCTAGAGCAGGGCCTTCTTTTTTTTTAAGGTGTATTTCGGTGTTTTGCCTGCTGGTATACACACATAGCATGTGTGTGCAGTGCCCATGGATACCAAAAGAAGGTGTTGGATCCCTGGAACCAGTGTTATAGACAGATATACATATATACATACATATATATGTATATATATAAATTCACATATTTATTCACACAGATAGATAGATAGATAGATAGATAGATAGATAGATAGAAACACACATCAAGGATTATTTATATTTGCAAAGTTTTCCTTTTCCATGAGAAATAACCCAGTCACAGGTCACAGGTCTCAGGGGTTAGGACACAAGTGGAGGTAAAAAGGAGCACTGTCCAGCTTGGAACAGAATGTGAGAGTTAACGCAGTAATTCAAACCTTGAACTAGATAGCCATAGCCAAAGTCTGAGCCCCTGGATTTTTTGGGTCCACACACGGGCACCACATGTTGACTTTCATGTGGGAGGTTGGGGAAGAAGATGGCTATGTCACTGCGATTACAAACCTCTGTCATCTTGCTCATTTTAGTGCTTACACACCTGTACCTGTGCCTGGCTGACTATTGCATATTGAGCCACTTATCTTGAAATGGCCTCTTAAGAGCCACCCACTTTGGCTAGGTGTGGTGGTACACTTCTTTAATTACCCTGTCTCAAAACAAAAACAAAAACAACCCACCCAGTTCAATGGACTGGTCCAAGAGGGACCAGTCAGATCTTATTACCTCCTATCTTTGGTCATCCAACCTCTGCCTCTCGTCATCACATTCTCTCTCTCTCTCTCTCTCTCTCTCTCTCTCTCTCTCTCACACACACACACACACACACACACACACATACATGGACATATATTCACAATTTAATGTCATTTCTGCTGTACAGACTCACCCCCGTTTCAATGCATAACTAACTTTCCTGCCCACCTCCCACTGCTGAAAGCCCAAGCCTACTGAGTGATTCTGTCTTTTCCTTAGTAACTATGTGTATATTAGCTGTAGATAATCTTGACAATTGTAGCATTGTTAACAGAACATTCTTGAGCTGCTACCTCCGCCTGCTACTGCTGCTGACTGAACTAGGAAAGGGCAAGGGCAGGCTTTGCCTCCCACCGCACCTACTCTGTCTTCTGGTTGGTAGCTCCAGGCCCGCAACCTCGGACATCTCTCGCTGGTGGATTTATAGCCAGCATTCATTGATGGGAAACAACTAGAAGAGAGCCCCTGGAGAACAGAGTCCTTCTCCACTCTCATTCAGGGCTAGATTTAATGTCTGTCTGTGAGCACGGGGGATGGGAATGAGTAAATATTTTGCAAACTAGCAAGCTCTTTTTATAATTTCTCAAAATCTCTAATAAAATAAAGTTTTGAAAATACTTAAAAATGAATATCAGGTTCCCAAGGTTTTTCCAAACTTATTTCTCAAAATAACAACCAGGGTTGGCCAGATGGCTCAATGGCATGGAAGCCTGACAACCTGGGTCTCATCCCTAGAACCCGAGTGTTGTAGTTTCCTGTCTGTTGTGAAAAAGGGAGAAAAGGTTTTATTTACCTACAGGTCACAGTCCATCACGAGTGAGGGCAGGGCAGGAATTTGAAATAGAAACCATGGAGGAATGCTGCTTGCTAGCTCACTCCCAGGTTCACGTTTAACAGCTTCTTATACAGTCCAGGACCTCCTGCCTGGGGAATGGCACTGCCCACAGTGAACTAGACCCTCTCCATCGATTAGCAATCAAGATAATTCCCTCACAGACTTCTGTGCAAGCTAAAGTGACCTGAGTGATAGGTACATTAAGCCGGCAGTTCAGGTAACTAGAGTGTGACATTAAAGTGGGGGAAGAGAACCAGCTCCACAGGTTATGCACTGGCTTCTACATGGGCACCGGGGCACATGCACACCTAGCTGCATACATACATGCACACCCACATACATACATACATACATGCACACCCACATACATACATACATGCACACTCACATACATACATACACACTCACATACATACATACATACACATTCACATACATACATGCACACCCAGATACATACATACATGCACACCCAGATACATACATACATACACATTCACATACATACATGCGCACCCAGATACATACATACATGCACATTCATATACATACATACATGCACACCCATATACACACATGCACACCCACATACATACATACCTACATACATGCACATTCACATACATACACACATGCACACCCACATACATACATACATACATACATGAACACCCACATACATACATCACATTGTCACTTATGGATCATGCTCACAACCATGGAGTCTAACTACTACCAACTCTGTGGAACAAGTGTGATGTCACAGTTGGAGAAACAACATCTACATTTAACTAACCAGGAATCTTGTTGACAAGGATAGGGAGAAACGGGTCAGAGAGATGGCCCATTGGTTAGGAGAAATTGCTCTTCTTCAGAGGACTCAAGGTCTGTCCCCAGCATCCATATCATGTTGCTCACAACCACCTGTAACTGCAGGTCCAGACGACATGACAGCCTTTTCTGTCCTCTACAGGTGCCAGGCACACAGATCTGCATGCAGACAAAATACTCATACATATGACATATATGTTTAATTATAGCAGGCTATAGAGAAGGTGATGGCAGTTATATTAGCAGTGACAGAGGGACCTGATTCAGCTCTTCAGCAAAGGCAGCATCATAAAATGCAGTCTTTGACTTCAAATTCACTATAAGTTCTAAGGAAAACAATGTGAACAAAAACAGAAATAAAGTAGTATTCACCTCAGAGTTGTTTATCATAGCAACAAACTGGAACTAATCTATGATGTAAACTACTAGATCCAGTAAAACGTTTCCCCTGTTTACTGACATTTCCTGAGCTTTATGGTATCACATTTGATTGCAGGACTACATTTCGGGTCACTGAATATAAGCAGAAGTGACATGTGTGGGTTCAAGTTCAAATCTCCCCCTACCCCTGAACCAGCCTCTGTGCATTCTTGCACTGGTGATAGTGAAGTGCGGAGGGTCAGACGGAAAAACCCAGAGGCTACAGTGCATGTGATCAAAACTAGTGCAAAGGAGCCTGCCTCCCTGGACCAGCAAGGTGGAGCATCTACAGCAAGGGAGCGAATCCGCAGCAAGGGGGGGAGCATCTGCAGTGTGGCTCCTGAACTCATTGCACTTTGTGTGAGAGATACAATCTTACCAGATTAAGATACTGAGTCTGAGTGTTTACCCAGCGCAGCTGCTAATGTCAACACTAAGACGCAGCTTAAGCATCCAGTGATGGAGAAATCAGTCAAATAAACTTAAGTGATTTTCTCGCAACTTAGATTCTCTTTGAATGAATTATTGATCAGAATCTGGGCAGTCGCCAAGCCAGAAGAGAGATCAAAGCTGTGTTTCCATCCTGCTGGGTCATCGGCTTTAACCGCAGCTCTTAAACAAATGCAAAATGCTTACTCACTGCCAGCTTTGTGTGGCTAAGTTGGGGTCATCTTTAGCTCTCACACTATTAGAGGCAGCAAAAATAAATGAATGATAATTTAAATAAGTACGTGGAATTCACCTCTAGTTAAATCATTTAAAAGTAAAATGACACATTCTCTTTTCTTTACATTTGCTTTTTGGGAAGGACACACCTCCATGACATGTGGAGGTCAGAGGCCAGCTTACAAAAGTAGATTCTCTCCTTTCACCGTGTAGATCCCGGAAATCAAATGTAGATGACCAAGCTTGGCCGGAAGCCCTTTACCCACTGAGACATCTCACCATCCCCTGAGATGGTGCGTTGTCATGATTTGCCATGAAATCACAGAAGTGTATCAAGGATTGACTAAACCAATCCCCCCACGGCCTTGAGACCTCACACCCATCACTCAGAGGCCATTATTCTATTCAGACATACTTAATTATGAGCACTCAATGACTCTAGAACAAAAGGTAGCTTAGAGTTCTGGTGTCTTTTTGAGTGGCTGTAGACACAGGTATGGAAGGCAAGCTAGCAGGTAAATAGGCTGTGAGGTGCCAACTGCCCATTGGCTAGGCCCTGCACACAGCTCAGTCATGGCTTAATCATAACAGCCCCACTGGGTGATTTGTCAAGAGACCTCAAGTTCAGAGAACTGCCATTCACACCTGGCTTCTAAGGTGGTGGGGAACTGAACTCTGGCCTTGTGTACACTAGTCAAGCACTTTACAAATGACCTGCATTCCCACACACAACACACGTCTTGTTAAGGGGTGGGGGTGGGGGTTGGTTATTGGTTGGTTGGTTGGTTGGTTGGTTTTGCTTCTTTAGAAATCCATAGGTTAGGTTGTTATCAGGCATAGAAAAACCTCTCAACAAACTCAATTAACTACATCTGCATGGGCTAGATGTGTGTGCTGGAGACTCTGCGATCCTATGTTAGCTGTAAAACCACAGACAGACTCTAATGCCTCCAGGGCTTCCCTGTAAAATGGATGTGGAGGCAGAAGATGAAGAGTTCAAGACCCTCCTCAGCCACATGGCCAGTCTGAAGCCAACATGGGCTACATGAGAACCTATATCAGAAACAACAGTCAAAATAATAAGTAATATGGACCCCTCCAAAATTATATCACATACATTCCTCAGGAAACTTATCTACTGTGCTTAGTATCACAGAATTCTGGGAAAGGATTCTGTGCTTTCTTGTGTGAAGAAAAGATAAAATAGAAGCATTAGTCTAGAAAATTAGAGATTTGCCTCCACTCTGTTAAATTGGAGTCGTTGTTGGACAAAATGTGCACCATGATTGGATGGCAGAGTATGTGGCTGAAAATGTCACTAAGTTGTATGTAGCTGCACATGCTGAGCATATCTGGCTGTTTCCATTATTGCAACAAAATCCCAGAAGCTGAGTGCACTGGCTGGTGTTGTGTCGTGACACACACTGGAGTTATCACAGAGAAAGGTGCATCAGTTGAGACAATGCCTCCATGAGATCCAGCTGTAAGGCATTTTCTCAATTAGTGATCAAGGAGGGAGGGCCCGTTGTGGTGGTACCATCTGTGGGCTGGTAGTCTTGGGCTCTATAAGAAAGCCAGCTGAGCAAGCCAGGAGAAACAAGCCAGTAAGGAACATCCCTCCATGGCCTCTGCTTCGGCTCCTGCTTCCTGACCTGCTTGAGTTCCAGTCCTGACTTCCTCTGGTGATGAACAGCAGTGTGGAAGTGTAAGCTCAATAAACCCTTTCCTCCCCAACTTGCTTCTTGGTCATGATGTTTGTGCAGGAATAGAAACCCTGACTAAGACACTGGGTAATTTACAAAAAGGAAAGAGACTTATTGGCCTTGAAGACTGACGTTCTCCACAGTCATGGTGTGGGCTCTTCTGATAGATTTTCTCAAGAGGGGACCAATGCTGTCAGGGCAGCCAGAGAAGGCCACGGCTGCAAAGACAGGGTGTGTTGCTTGGATCTTATGTAAGAATTTGCACTTGAACTAGAAGTGAAATTTCCAGAGAAAGTCTCCACCTCTGCTAAACATTGACAAAGCCGATCAACCAGTTGTGAAGAATTGCAGTGCCTCGTGCTCTGAGCCAAGACTATCTTGTGCTTACTGCCCATCTCTGTATGTGACTCTCCTAGTGACTGGTAGGTAAATTCTGTTAGTGTACAGACATCCAGCTTCTGCAAACCCAAAGTCTGGCAGAATCTCATCAAGTAACCCCTGAAACCTGCAGCAGACATTACTCCACTTTGCTATACCCTGCTTACTTAAGATTTCTACCAATGTATTTAAAAAGTATCTTCAGAAGCTAGAGAGATGGCTTCGTGGTTAAGAGCAAGCACTGCTCTGCAGAGCACCATCCCCAGTGCTGTTCTGTACATACACACACACACACACACACACGTGCATACACACTTAAAAAATAAGAAATATTTAAAATAGATGAAAAGTATGTTGACTTGAGTATTTCTTTGTTAATGCTACATGACTTAGTGAAACTGCTACCAATTGAACAGAACGGGGTCTTTGGAGTTGCCTGAATCTGTGCTCTGGACCATGGCCAGTCATATTTGACCCCAAACAATCTCTTATTCCCCTTGAGGTGCAAGCTGTGTTTTTATGTCAACAACTACAAAGAGCATATATACATGCCAGCCACCTCCAGCCCCAGCACCTTCAGAATCACCCCACCTTTTAAGAACAGACCAGTCTCTTCCTGGAATGACCCTAGAAAAAGATTGGGTTGCTAGGGCTCTGCCATTTCTATCCAGTACAAGTCTTAGGGGTGGGGGAGGATTATCTTGGCTCCCGGGTATCCCTCTGTGGGAAACACTGCATATCCAGTTTCAATCCCTCCCTTTTCCACAGGCATCTTATCCCCCAGTAAACCACATGTGTCCCTAAACCTAGCTCAGCACCCACTTCCTGGAAGATTCATGTAAATCACTTTGCAGCCTTCTTAAGTGACTGACAGAAATTAGGTCAGGAGCTATTTATTAAATTAGTTGCTTATAAAACTGAAATTGAACAATTCAATGTGACAATGTGCCTTCCTCAAACTTTAAATGTAAGTGATCGCCCTACAGATAATTCCTTATTTCTCTGCTAGGGCAGATACTACAACTGGCACATAAATCAGCGTTCCGGGATCCGCTGTAAAATGTCAGCACGGAAGGTGTGCAGCTTGTGTCCACAGACATAAAGTGAAATTAATGGCTGGGTGACTAATCCTTCTCCTCAGCTACTGATTCTTGTAAATGAACTACATAGATAGATTGGCTCATAAAGACAGGCAGCCTTGGGGGCTGGAAGGGTGGCTCAGTGGTTATGAGTGAGGAAGGTTATTCTAGAGGCCTGAGTTCCTGTCTCAGCACCCAAATTACACAGCTCACAGCTGCCTCTAACTCTAGATCTGGGTGAGCTGGCGCCCTCTTCTGGCCTCAGAATATGCTGCACTCACATAAACATGCCCACATAGACACATGCAGATAAGTATACACATATTTTTTTTTTTTTTTTAAATCAGGGGTTGGAGAGACAGGTCTGAGGATAAGGGCCACCTCAGGGGGACCCAAGTTCCGTTCCTAGCATCTTATTAACTCACAACAGCCTGTAACTACAGTCCTAGGAGATCTGACGCCACTGGTGTCTGGTATCCATAGACACCTACGCACACATGGCCCACACCCATATACAGAAACACACACACATCTACGCATAATTTTAAAAGGATAAAAATAAATATTTAAAATTAAAAAATAATTTACAAAGGGTCAGCAGCTCCCTTGAATGTAAGAAGAATCAGTGACTACACGAGACAGGGAGAACACAGAAGCATAAGCTGGTCTGTCCGCTGTGGTTGTCAGGATTTAATTCACTATACCGGAAACGTTCATATTGTCTCAAATAGAAAGATGTATCAGAGTTCATCCATCCCTGACAATATCCACAGGAGTCAAACGGACAAAAGGCAGAAATGTAGTCTTCAGGCAGAAAGAAGCACAACCACTGTAGGTGGGCGTCCACCAGTGACTGTTGGCCAGCTGAAGTACCACATGGCAAGAGAAGCCACCATGAGTCATCTCAGCCGCCGATGGAGAATGCTGGCTGTCTCTGTGGACATCCCAAGGCTCATGTAAATGAGTGGAGATAATTTGTCAGAATCAGACCCAGAATGAGGTAGTATTTCCAAAGACTTTATTCCGTCCTTACAAGGGGTGGGAAGACAGGAGACAGGGGCAATGCTGAATTGTTAACAGATAATCCAGGGTTCTGGGGTGTGGGCCTCATGGCTCTGTGTGAGGGCCAGAGGAGGACATCAAACCCCCTAGAGCTGGGGTTACAGGTGGTCGTGAGCCACCAAACGTGGGCTCTAGGGACAGAAAATGGGTCCTCCACAAAGGGCAAGCGTGCTTACACACCGAGCCATCTCACTAAACTCTTACTTTTCAAACTTTCATAACAACTCGAAAATTACTTAACGCAACAATAAAATCCACACACGCCCCGCCCTGAAGATGAGATTCTTGGTTGGGGATCAAAGCACATAATTCTTATCTGCAGAGGAAATTGTGTGTTGGTGTGTTTAAATGTTTAACTTCCCGGACAAGAAAAACTGCGGCGGTGTCTTCAAGCAAACCTGAGGAACAGCTCTGCTTTTCCAAGATGGGTGATGTCATTGTCTTAGTCAAGCTGTCCTTGTTTCTAAATGACAAGGATTGTTGGATCCGCAAGACCTATGTACCGGCCTGTCAGTCCCTTGTGCAGACAAACACTCCTGAAAATGCTGTGGCCTCAAGAAGCATGGTGCCCCCAAAGGTGTGTGAGGAGGCTGGGGAGGACGGCTCTGTTAACAGGACAAGTGCTAGAGCTGAAGCCCCACCTTCTCCATGCATCAGATTCTCACGGCTAAGCCCCACTTTCTGCATTCTGATTCAGTGCTGTAACTATAAGCCCCCTTCCTAACTTTCTTTTTTTGTCAGGTTAACCTAAATTCTGGTCAATAAAATATCTTTAGAGAAAAGGACACAGTGCAAACATTATTTCTTTGAGGCCTGTATAAACTGGTCTAATAGGCGCCAGAAAGCTGGACAATCAAGCTATTCAAGACAGAGCTGCATACACGGGGACAAACTGTTTAACAAACTGAGTCACTGAATACCCCTGCTGAAGGAGATGGGGAAGGCGGCAGCCCCCACTCCAGTTCCAGTTATTTGGTTACCCGGCTTTAATGGCTCCATTTTCTTGCTGGGAATCCATCAGCTACCTTTAACTTCGGGGATGCCAGTCCTCCATGGAGCCTGCTTTTCTATGTTACATCTGGGTTGTTTATTTAGAGAGAGTCCATCCATTGTGAGGTTTCCTTATCTCTCATTGGGCACTTGTCCTGTCTAGCTGGGAACCCTCTTGTAGTCTGAACTGCCTGAAGGTTTGACTCTTGGGCCAAATGTCTGCTCTGTGTTACAGAACGTCTCCTGCAGATGCTTCGAGCAGGTCTTGGTGTATACTAGTGGTTAGGAGTTGTTAGTTAGGAGTGGTTAGGAGTTGTTAGTTAGTAGTTGTTAGGAGGTGTATACTAGTGGTTAGGAGTGTGTAATGAGTTGCCTAAGGAGTTTGAGACACCAACAGCCATAAGAAGGCAGACCAGAAAGATGGAGAATTTTGGAGACGTGATAAGAAAAGAGAGGAATCCCATTGAAACCGCTAGTCATCCTCAGAGCAAAGACCCCAACACAATTAATGACTGCTCGAGGCCTCTCCCTTCCCACTGTAAACCTGATGTTTCTGGGACCCTCCCTAGAAACCCCATTTACTGGAGAAGGGCTTGTGCAGCCCTAGCCTCTTCTGATTTCACCTATGACTCCATCCAGGGCATCTCCATAGCCACCTCATTTGTCTCCCTTATCACGAAGGAGAGGAAAAGAGGGGGTGGTGTCTTAGCAACTTTTGATGTAACTTGAGAACCGCCAAAACCTTAAACATGGCTACAGCTAGGATGATTCTTTGCTTCCATTCTCTTGGAGACTGGAATGGCCTTACCCAGACTTGGTCTCTCACCTTCCCATGGCAAGCACAGACCCCCACTTGAGCATACCTTCCTTCAGAGTGCCCTTTCTCCTTATATCTCACTCTTACACCCTTAATTAATTAAATCTTAATTAAAGATATTAGAATATCTTTAATTGCCAAGCAACAGCCTTGGCTTGGTCCAGGACCTGAGGGATGGGTGTTGGGAGCCTTAAGAAGAACAACTCGTGGGTAGAAGCAGACAGCCTGTGTTCTGCTTGAGACAGCTCAGCTCTCACAGACCAAAGCCCAGGCTTTTATTTGCATATCAAATCATCAACCCCAGGTTTTCTTTTGATTATCCTATCAGTCAGCATGTTTTGACTTTAACCCCTTGACTCCTAGGAAAAGAAAGTATAAGGTTTGCATATGCTCAGCCCAGGGAGTGGCACTATTAGAAGGTGTGGCCATGTTGGAGTAGGTGTGGCACTGTGGGCGTGGGCTTTAGGACCCTCATCCTAGCTGCCTGGAAGCCAGTCTTCTCCTAGCAGCCTTCCAATGAACAAGTAGAACTCTCAGCTCCTCCTGCACCATGCCTGCCTGGATGCTGCCATGCTCCCACCTTGATGATAATGGACTGAACCTCTGAACCTGTAAGTCAGCCCCAATTAAATGTCCTTATAAGAGTTGCCTTGGTCATGGTGTCTTTTCACATCAGTAAAACACTAACCAAGACAGAAATTTTTCTTAACATTGCAAATGAATTCAGATATCTGCCTGCCTTTGTAAGCACAGACAATAAGCTTAGCTGGGTGTGATCTGGCTCTGAACTCACCTCTCCCACTACCTAACCTAAATTTAGGTACCTACCTGTACCTAAATTCTCTCTGGCCCAGGCTGACCTTGAACTCAGAAATCTGCCTGCTTTGTATCTTTCTGACAAGCTGTCTTATAGTGCAGCTGCCTTTGTTCTTTTAGGTCAGTGAAGCTCCTCATATAATTCATATTGTGTCCTTATATTTCGTGTAGTTGAGAAATTTTAAATTTTTGAACTCATGTTTTCAGAGTTCTTTCCCACAACCTTAAGGACTTTCCTGAAGGTCTCAGTGTCTACCATTTTTTCTAAGGACATAAACACACCCTCATCTCTCAGATTCGTGCTGTCTGATTATCATGGAGTCTTTAACCTTTGCAGAGAGGACATTCCCTGATAAACTTGGCAGGGATAATATTTCCAGAAGGAATAACAGGAAGTAAAATATATTTTTATACAAACAAGCTTCATACCCAGCAACTGTCAACACTCATGGAGGCCCACACCCTGGGGCTCTGCTCCAGGGACAGACATGTCACACCTTCCCTTCCATGACCATGAAGGGCTCTGCATGTAACAAAACCTCCAACCCTGTGTACTGGCTAGTTTTGTGTGTCAACTTGACACAAGCTGGAGTTATCACAGAGAAAAGAGCCTCCCTTGAGGAAATGCCTCCATGAGATCCAGCTATAAGGCATTTTCTCAATTAGTGATCAAGGAGGGGAGGGCCCCTTGTGGGTGGTACCATCCCTGGGCTGGTAGTCTTGGGCTCTATAAGAAAGCCAGCTGAGCAAGCCAGGAGAAGCAAGCAAGCCAGTAAGTAGCATCCCTCCATGGCCTCTGCATCAGCTCCTGCTTCCTGACCTGCTTGAGTTCCAGTCCTGACTTCCTTTTATGATGAACAGCAGTGTGAAAGTGTAAGCTGAATAAACCCTTTCCTCCCCAACTTGCTTCTTAGTCATGATGTTTGTGCAGGAATAGAAACCCTAAGACACCCTGCTTTTTCATAAACCAGCTAATCCTAAAATTCTTCTCTGCCTCGAAGCCCTGGATCCTGATTTGTCCTAAGTCAAGGTCCCTAGAAGTCCCAGAGGAAAGGGGGAGGGTGCCGGTGTAGATACGTCCTCTCATCTCTGTGAATCATTTGCAAATCACTCCCAATGAAAAGGAGAAACGAAACCCCCAAGATCACTAAATTTTCACACCATAGTTTCCCAAAAACTTTCCCCAAAGGCTGTGACATCCAAGTCCTTTTCTTAGGCTGGTGTGGAGGAGGCTAGCCCACTGAGGCTGCTGTCTTCACGCTCATCCTTGTAACTCTCAGACGAGCTCTCCCTCCAAGGCACATCTCCTTTCCATCCCTTTATATGCAAGTATAACAAATAATAAAGAGAAATTCCTCACTGCATTTTGACTCAGTGGAATCATTTCAGGAAAACTTGAGCCTATGGGGTCAACCTGAATGTTGATATCAGTACAAACAACTTGCTTGAGTTGCAGTTTGATTTGTGTTTTTATGGGTTTAAATTTATATTATGGAGAGGTTGCATATGCAATTTCAATTTCCATCACTCCTAAACAGGCATGGTAGCTCACACCTGTGATCCCAGCACTTAGAAGATAAAGGAAGAAGTTCAGGGCCATCCTTCCTTCAAACAAACAAAAGAAAAGACACCACAAGGCACCACATGAAAACTGAGCCCTGACATCCTTGTGCTGAGCCCTTAATAACTTTAGCTGGCAATGTGCATCAAGATCGGCTCACCAGCAAAACAATAACACAACAGTATTGCATGAGTACATGCCAATAATAAAGACTTCAGAGGGCAGGGGAGGTTATGGAATTAAAGCGTGTCTTAGTCAAGGTTTCTATTCCAGCACAAAACATCATGACCAAGAAGCAAGTTGGGAAGGAAAGGGTTTATTGAGCTTACATGCCCACATTGCTGTTCATCACAAGAGGAAGTTAGGACCGGAACTCAAGCAGGTCAGGAAGCAGGAGCTGATGCAGAGGCCATGGAGGGATGTTCCTTACTGGCTTGCTTGCTTCTCCTGGCTTGCTCAGTTGGCTTTCTTATAGAGCCCAAGACTACCAGCCCACAGATGGTACCACCCATAAAGGGCCCTCCCCCCTTCATCACTAATTGAGAAAATGCCTTTCAGCTGGATCTCATGGAGGCATTTCCTCAAGGGAGGCTCCTTTCTCTGTGATAACTCCAGCTTGTGTCAAGTTGACACCCAAAACCAGTCAGTACAACATGTTTCTTCTGCTTATTTTTTCAAACCTAAAACATCTTTGAAAATAAAATTACATTAATTTTAAAATACTTAAACCAATGGCTGCTTCAGCCAGACCCAGCACTGAGCAGCCAACACTGTTAGCTTGGGAAACCTGCATTGAGAGGGCTCTGGAGATGCAGGCTTCTTCCTGCATCTTCCCTGGCAGATCCACAGCAGCTAAACAGAATCAAGATGGAGAATGTGAAGTGTCCATCACTCTGGCTGACCCGAGGACCAATGGAGTAAGCACATGTGCTCACCCGTACTGTGAAACCTTAAATGTCAAAACATTCTTCAAAGAATAAAGAGGATTTCAACAGAACTTTTTTCTATGTTCTTTTTGGTAGATCTGGAAGAAATTTTTGCTACTGTGTATATGTAAAAGTGTGTGTGTGTGTTTCCCTGCGAGAAAACCACAAAGAGAATGTGGTATGTAATTTTTACCACAAGCAATATAATTATTTCTGGTGGAGACACTAGATATGAATAGCCATGAATAGCATGGAGATATTATGTAAACTTTTATACTGGCAGGGAGAAAATCCTCTGTGCTCTCTAACTTGTTAAATTAACAAACATGCCAGACTCCCAGGCAAACGGAACCGCTTCATGCTCCAAATAAAACCCGAGGACAATGAATCTGAGCAGCTACTCCGGCCCTTGAATCACAATCCATAACGCAGCTGACCCTTTCTCACTTTCTCCCTTAATTGACTGTACCCTCTGCAGACACTCTATGAATATGCTTTTGGCCTAAAGGCACTCCAATTGTGCCACTGTCCAATGAGCGGTAATTAAAAGGACGAGGTACAAGTACTTTTCGCCCCTTCCCTTCCTAAAGGAGAGTGCCCACGTGAGAATAAAGGCACATTAACAATTGGCTCATCTCAGGAAATGGTTCCAGTCTCCTTGGAACTGCCCCTTTTGATTCGAGTCTTGAGATACCCCAGAATTCCTTTGTCTAGCTGCTCAGCTGCATGTGGTGAATCATGGGTGAAATATTTTTAAAGCATAATCAAGGAGCAAATCCTGCTAACATAACTGCGCAGGAAGATCCATTTACAAATATTCTGATTTGTAACTTCGATTGTAGTAACTCAAGTTCCAGAGGATGCAATGTCCTCTCTGCCCCACTTGGGCTCTGCGCACCTGTGATGCGCTTAGACACAGTCCAAACGTTCATACGCATGAAATAAAACTAAGAGTAGACAAAGGGACTGGAATACATATAAAACCCATCATGTACAATGTCTCAGGTCCTATTCCAATACCTTTTAAAAAATGAAAGGTGAGGTGAGGTTATGGTTTAAAGACTATTCACACTGGGTTGGGTTGTGTATATAGCTCATAACAGAATCTTCTTAAGATTAGACAATGTATTAGTTACTTTCCTGCTACTGTGATAAAACACAATTTCAAAGGCAACTTACTTATTGAGCTTATGGCTCCAGAGGGTAGAGCCCAGATGCGGAGTGGAGGTAGCAGGTAGCCGACTTCGTACCTTTGGCTGGAGGTTCAGGCTCATAACTTGAACCTCATGCACAAAGCAGAGAGGGACTGGAAGTAGATTGCAGGGTTGAGTTCTCAGAGCCCGCCCCAGTGACGTACTTCGGCCAGCAAGGCCACGCCTCCCAAGCCTTACCAAATAGCTCACCAACTGGCAACCAAAGGTTCAAACGCTCGGAGCCTGGCAGGATACCTCAGTCAAACCACCACAGAAGGTCAACATCAGACACACACACACATACACACCACACCATGAGCATCTTCTAAGCAATTGAGCTCTTAAGAGAACTGTAAGACTGAGTTTTGATGCTTGGAACAGAAAGGAGCTTCGGGGTTCAGGGGCCAGCTTAGCGAGGCTCCTTTCTCAGAGTGGTTGCTCTGTTCACTTGTTGGGGACAGAGGCTCAAATTCAGAATTCTCAGCTCTAAATTGAGGGCTTTCTTGAGACAGTCTCTCACTGCCTCTCTTTGTCTCTGTACCTCTCTGTATCTCTCTGTTTCTCTGTGTCTCTGTCTTTCCCTCCCACCCCACCCCCAGTATAAAATTTAAACAAATTGGAGAAAATACCTTAGACAAAAAAAAAAAATACTAGGGAGGTGGACGCTGGAGAGGTGGTTCAGGGGTTAAAAGCAGTTGCTACTCTTGCAGAGGACCTGGTTTCAGTTTCCAGCACCCACATAGCAGATCACCCAGAGAATCCAAATCCCTCTTCTGGCTTCCACAGGCACAGGCACACAGTGGTGTTCAGTCGCACGTGCCGTCAAAACACACATACACATGTAACAAGGGGGCACAGAGGCAATCATGGGGGGTGAAAAGAGAGGACACATGGTAGTTACCATTGAAACTAGTCAGCTAAGTACGAACAATGCCAAAAACATGCATCCAATCCAGAAGTGTCAAGGAAGCACGACTTGGAAGGTCTGTGTCTCCTGACTGGCCAGTGAGCATCAAAGCGCCCTGTGGAGGTCCTGAATCTGAAGTGAGGAAACTGTCCCAGTTTGCTTTTCTGTTTCTGTGACAAAACACTGACCAAAAGTGACTTGGGGAGGGAAGAGTTTCTTTGGCTTGCCATTCCAATTACTGAAGTCATTGAAGAAATCAAACAGAAGCAGAGGCAGGAGCCATGGAGGAACGATGTTCTTGGGCTTGCTCAGCTTCCAAACACAACCCAAAACCGTCTGCTTGGAGCTGGCACTGCCCACACCATCCATCAATCACGAAAATGCTATACAGAGGTACCTACCAGCCAATCCATAGAGGCAATGCCTCAGCTGAGGTTCACTCTTCCCAGGTCAGGCTTGTTTGTGTGAAGTTGACATCAAACTTAGCAGGACAGGAGCAGAGAACTTGGAGAGGCTTAAAACAGGAGACAAAACCTAAAGAGGGAAACTGAGGCAGAGGAGATCTTGGGATTTCACTAGGGTTAGGGGAGGGCAAAAGGAATATTGAGAGCTGAGCAATAACATCATGCTGTGTAGAAGTAAATCATCCACGGGAGGCTTGGTGTTCCTCAGTTTGCAGATGTCGGGCCATAGCTAGATTTAGTGTCATTTTGTTGAGTTGTGGGAAAGAGCATGGTGTCCTGAACTGGCTGGCTGTGCCACTTGCTCTGGTGACAGTTTGGAAGGGGGGATGGGGTCCTGCTGTCAGGGGGCTCAGATGCAGCCCAGCTAGTCTGAGAATCACTGCTGAGCTGTAGTAGGCCAGGGAGATCTGCAGGCTTGGCTGCAGGGCTGTGGAGGTGGTCAAGTGGATATCTTATTTTAAAAAGTGTGCTTGCCTCACAAGCACAAGGACCTAAGTTTGGTCCCCAGAACCCACATAAAAATCCAGATGTGGGGGCTGGAGAGATGGCTCAGAGGTTAGGAGTAGGGTACGCCATTGCAGAGGAACTAAGTTCAAGTCCCAATCTCTATCTTTGGGCAGCTCACGATTGCCTGTAATTCCAGAATGATCTGACACCTCTGGCCTGTGTGAACATCTGTACTCACATGCACACATACCACACATAATTTTAAAATATTAAAAATTCACTTCAAAAAAAAAAAACAAAACAAAACAAAACAGGCAGAGTGGCACATTCTTATTACTCCAGCACTGGGTATTCAGAGACAAGCAGATTCCTGAAACTCACTGGCCAGCCAGCTCAGCCAAACAGTGAATTTCACCCAGTGAGAGACCCTGCCTCAAAAAAACAGGATTACAGATAAACAACATTGTCCTCTGGCTTCCATATGCACAAATACACAAATGCATCCTCACCCACACATGGCCCCCTTCCCCTAAAAAACATGTACACACACATATACACACACGCGCGCACACAGAGTCACACACACACATTCACAAACACATATACGCTCTCTCTCTCTCTCTCTCTCTC
>JADRCH010000233.1:372210-391029 GCA_019843965.1 Rhynchomys soricoides | reverse complement strand
ACAGACACACAGATGCCCATCACGGCCTCACAGACACACGGACGGCCTGTCACGGCCTCACAGACACACGGATGGCCCATCACAGCCTCACAGACACACAGACAGCCTCACAGACACACAGACGTCCAGTCACTGCCTCACAGGCACACGGACGGCCCGTCATGGTCCCACTCACAAGGAACACAGAACTTGACTTTCCCACTCTGATTTCTATCTGTGCTGCTCCCTGGTAAAAGGAATGAACTCGAGCACAAGGTCAGCCAGTGGCTCTTGGCCACTCTTCATTATTTACCGTCGGCACCACGTTGGGTTGCTTCTTTCTATCTCACAAGATGCCAGAGATTAAAACATGAATCACCTGCTTCTCACGGTGAAGGAATCATTAATGAGAGATACTCACTACGTTAGAGTACTGCCCTCAAACAAACTCAATTTAGTCTTTTTAAAACAGTTCAACTCGGAAAATCAGTGTATGGCATAGTCAGCACAGATATGTTAAGAATGGAGACGTAAAGGTGACTGGAGAAGTGGCTCAGTGGTTAGCACCCGCTGCTCTTGCAGAGGACCCTGGTGCAATTCCAAACACGTAAATGGCTGCTCACAACCATCAGTAACTCAGGGTGAGGGAATCTAACACACTCTTTCAGCCTGTGGGCCCTGCATACACATGCAGCCAAAATACCCAGACGCGTAAAATAAAAATGAGGATTTAAGAAAATAAAAACTTGGAAAGTCTTTATTATTATTATTATTATTATTATTATTATTATTATATTTTCAAAACCTCCAGTAATCATGACTTTGGGGAGAGAGTAGCCATGGGTTTTCTAGACATAGCTAGAAAGCCAAGCAGTGGTTCCTTTATGGATAAACATCTACCCTAACCCTGTCATGAGGTTCCTGGATTCAGGATGGGAATTTGCCTCTTATCAATGCTCTAAATGGAGCCAGACTATACAAGAAGCTATTGTGACAGGAGGCAGAGGTCACATGTCTTATGTGGAACCAGACCCTTGATTAGAATATGCTTAAAATCACGTTGAATCAGCCTCGTAGAAAAATCATTACAAAAACTGGAGGCCCCCCTCTTGTTCTCTGTGCTTCCTACTAAGTCAATACAAAGAGACACTTTGAGCCCCTGAGAAGACAACTGTCTCTTCTTGTCTGTCACATCAGTGTCTGCAAATATGTCACCACCCTCAGCAATGTCAGGTCTTCTTTTGTTATTCTTGTGGGAGAGCAGCATCGACATCCCTACAAGGACAGTGACCTTCCCAGCGCCACAGGCTTCTTCTCCCTCCTCCTCTCTTCTGCCAATGCTGGGGGACTGAACCCAGGGCCTTGGGCATTCTAGTCAAGTGTTCTACCACAAGGCTGTGTCCTCAACATGTACATGTAACTGACAGAGATCTTAGCAGGGGTCAGGATCTTCACAGGTTGACAGTGTGTAGAGAGGTCACTGAACACACAGACACCTTTAGGTTCAATTTTTCAATTTATAGCCAATTCTATAAAAGAAAAGAAAAAGCTTTGGTTTTTTTTTGCTATACTTAACATTAATTTGAATAAACCACAGACATGCCTATGTGGAGCTGGAGAGATGGCTCAGTGATTAAGAACACTGGTTCTTCTTCCAGAGGACCTGGGTTCAAATCCCAGCACCCACATGGCAGCTCACACCAGTCAAATTCTAGTCCGAGGAGTCCCAACAGCCTTCTCTGGCCTCCATGGGTATCAGGCACACGCATGGTGCGCAGATACACATACAATACACCAGGCACACGCATGGTGCGCAGATACACATACAATACACCAGGCACATGCATGGTGCATAGACACAGGTACCTGAAAAACACCCATACACATAAAATCATTTCTTAAGTGCCTATGTAACAGATGCATTTGGACAAGTGTTCATGACCAGCCAGATGGCTGCAGGCAGCTCCATGGTAGAGAGAACTCCAGGATGCTTGTTCGTATCCTGGTACATCAGTAAGCAAAGAAATGGGACGCCTTCACTCAGCAGGCTTCTTCCCTTTCCAGGTCCAAGAGCCCGGCCATGCCACCCAGACTTAGGGCATGTGTTCTCCCTTCAGAGTCTTAAAAAGCCTCAGACACCCAGGCTGATGTTTGAAACTCACCATCACAGCAAGCCATCTTCCTGTGCACCACTGAGACAGGAACAGAACACTGTAGAAAGGGGAGGAGCTGCTTTAATGACAGCCTATCTGTGACTGGGTTGTGGTGGTGAGATCATCCTGTGGCACACAGAGGTCAGAGGAAAACTTGTGGGAGTCAGTTCTCTCCTTCAACCAGGTGAGTCCTGGGGATGGAATTTAGGTCATCAGGCTGAGTGGCCAGTGACCTATATGTCCCCGGCCCCCAAGTCAAGCCATCTCACCAGCCCCGAGGATGATTTTTAAATGCCCATTTCATTTCTTGCTCAGACATTTGAGATAGAGACATCTAGACTCTGGCTGTGTGGTTTCAGGTCTCTGATGCCCTAAATCCTCATCTTCTTGGTGCTGGTGTGGTTTAAAGACACACATGCCATTTACTGCAGTCACTGACCAAAGACCTCCGGACACAATAAAAAGGACCATAAGGCATAGCTTCTCGCACGCAGGCACGCACGTGACCTTTCCAGTTTCACAACACTAGACAAATGGTTATGTTTTCAGTTGTTTTATTGGCAACAGAAAGGTGTACATAATCCGAAGAACCTGCCAACAATGAAGAATTTGTCTTTTGCCAGCAGAACACCACCACCATGGGTCCTTAACACAAACAGGGCTTCACGAGACAGCTGTGGTGCACGGAGGCCACTTTCCATGCCTAATTCTGCTTCTAGGAACCCTTGGGAGAATGAGGTAGTTTCCTTGACCCAGTGACCTCCCACACCACGTTCCTCAGTCTGCAATTCTTTAAAGCCCTTCTCAAGACCTTTCAAACATCTTCCCTGAAAGCCAGGCCTGTACACAGCATCTTTCTGTCTATTTAAGGACTGAGGAAGCAGGGCCTTGCGGTGATGTGGCGTACCCAGTGCTGATGCAGGAGGGCTGGCCAAGCTGACTCTTTTCCCATCTGTAATCTCTTACATTACTTATCTGTTCTCAGCCACCAAGTCAAAGGGCACAGATCCTATGCGTGTGTGGTTCAGGCTTCCTCTGTGTGGTAGCAGTAGACACGCTGTTGGGAATGTTTCCTACTGGACATCACCAGAGAAGATCTGCAGGTGTGCAAACCAACAAGTTTAATCTTGAGACCATCTTGCTGTGCTACTAAGACTGAAGGTTGCATTCGAAGGCTCCTGCTTCAGCCGTCTTAGTGATTGGAGCTTGTTAATTATGTCAGAAAGAGGGTATCTGTTGGTAGTCCATGTTATACTAGAACTCAGTATGTAGCTCAGGCTGGCCTAGGACTCACAGCATTCCTCCTGCATCATCTGCCCATGTGCTAGTGATTCAGCCCACTAGCTTTTGGGGACCTAATTTCAATCTATGGAGAAATGAAAAAAGCCCCATCAGTGTTCCTGGGAAAGGTGCCAGAGCCCTGGGGTCTGAGGAGATAGCTCCTTCTCATTCCCATCTCTTAGGAAGATTTCAACGCCCTTATGAAACCAGCCAGAAGGGACAGCTGCATGGCACACATCTTAGTTGAAAGCTACCTAATTTCCAAATCTGTTGCCCTTCACCAAGAAATGGGATTAGTGGTGTACAGTTCTCCCAACGAAGGAAAAGACAAGACTACACATTGCTCATTATTTGGCTTTAGGGCTTTCTGAATCGGAGAACACAATGACTGAAGACTAGATACAACAGAGCGGACACGCTATGGTGCTTTTCCAGACTGGATATTAGTAGCAAAGGACCTCCATGCAACATACCTTTTAGATTACAAACCCAAGGTTTAATTCTAGCATCTGGTGGGACAGGCCACTGGGGTGGCTCCCTGGCAATACTAACTGTACTTGGCACTGACCTTGAAGGCTGAAGGTCCTGGGACCTGGCAGAATAAGGAGGCCCCTGCAAACAACATGAAAATATTTTGCACCCCAAGATAGAAGTCCCTTCTCTCTTTGACACCTTCATTTGTCCTTCTCTTATGCTCGTTCAGTGACAGGTACCCTGGGTCTTCATCACATGGCCATGCAGATGTTTGTGGGTGTACTAGCTTTAATTCACTCCCAGTCCCTGGTTTCCATTAGCTCTTGGGATCTCAGTGCATGACGTGAACTGAACATTGTACCACTGGGGTTTAAAAGCTCCCCCATCAGACCCATCACAGTATGAAAAGGACATCTTCAGGCACATGAAATCTCACATGCAGCAGTTCTAAAGCACACTTGGTCTCTGCGATTAGTTTTGTGTTTTTTTAAAATTCTCTCTGCAAGACAAAACCCTGGATCTCCCTGTGGAGCCCTGTCTGGCTAGCCTAGATCTCATTATGTAGTCCAGGCTTTCCTTAGATTCAGAGATCCACCTGTGTCTGCCTCCTGCGTGCTGGGATTAAAGGTGTAGCCAAAATCTCAAGTTCTTATCGCTTATTAAATCGAGTATGACCCCCGATTACCTCATGGAATTATTACCCACAAAAGCTACCACAGTCTTCCTGGGCTTCACTGTCAGCCTTTCCAAATTACAGCCCAGCAGTCTTTTACTATGGAACACACTAATGAAGATAGGTTCTTGATTCTACCCGGGCCTTTGAAAGAAGCTTTAACAAGAACAAGAGGAGGAGGAAGAGGAGGGGGGTGAGGAGGAGGAAAACCTCTTTGTAAATATCTTAAATGGCTTTTGTTTTTGTATTCAAATCCTCAAACTGAAATTGGACCTGGTGCCCATCACTCCAGCTATTCGAGAAACTGAGGCAGGAAAATTGAGAATCTAAGGCCAGCCTAGGTTATAGAGTCTGCAAATTTGGTCATCAAAAGTGAGATGATATAACCAAATAAAAAGTGAAGAGAGATGCAGCCCGGTGGCAGAGTCCTTGCCCAACATGCCAGAGGTTCAATCCCGGCACCAAGGAAACAAAACCTTCAGCTGCAAACCTTGCTGTGTGGACAGTACACAAACCACGCTGTGTGGACACTACTCCAGCCATGCTGTGTGGACACTACTCCAGCCATGCTGTGTGGACACTACTCCAGCCATGCTGTGTGGACAGTACTCCAGTGGCCCAGCTGCCCCCTTCAGCTAAGAGCTCCAGCAGCCCCACACAGCGATAACGCAGTAGACATGATTCTATAGCATCGTTTCCTTTGCTTCTGTCTAATTATCCTGTTTTCAGTTTACTGCGATGAAGAACGATGCAGACATGGGTGTCATGGTAGATGCAGCTGACAACCCGATGCTGCTTCAGAAGAAGGTAACAAATATGAGTGTAGATGACAGACATGCCGGGAGAGTGACAGGAGCCTGGTGGGAATCCACAGACACGAGCGTGAACAGACCCCGGTTCTAACCTCCCAGGCAGCAGAAAAGAATAAAAACAGCAAGGATGTCCTTGTAAAGATTGAGATGAACTTCGATGGCTGAGAGTTGTGCTCTCTCTGGTCCTCCCAGGTATCTATTAAACATCACTTTTATGTCTAAAGTTAGTTCAAGTTATCAGCCCACACGCTCCGTGTGGTAATGTCTGTACTCTATTTTCTATGTGAACATGCTATCCCAATGCTGACTGAGCGAGATGCATGGTAGATGCACAATCAGTGTGTACCAAATGAATACTAATCCTCATGACCTCTGTCCAGTAACATATAATAGGAAAAATTTGAAACCCTTTGCCTCTTTGAGGGCAGAGATATGTGGAACCTAGAAAGCTAAATAAATTCTACACAAAGTGACAAAACAAAGCAATAGTTGCTACCACATATCTATGAAATCACTCATAGGCATCACTGTAGTTACAGTGGCTGCATACTCATAAGAAACCCGCTTCACAAGAAAGGTTCGTTGACCTTATTCACGCCGGGACATGAAATACAGAAAATCTCATAGTCCTTGGCTTTGATGTGACCAATGGTATTGCTCTAAATGGTTTAGAAAGTGCCATCCAAGGGAAACAAGCAACTAACCGTTGTCTTCTGAGAGACTTTCTGCCTCAGTCACAAGTTTTAAACTGAACAACACAATTTTATAAGGACAGCAGACTCTGTAGAACACAGAGCCAGGAAGGCAAAGAAAAGTTAGAGACAGCCTCATACTTCAACTAATTCCCTTAAAGTGAAAGTGGCAAATTGAAACAGTCTTTCCCACTCTTTTGTCTAGCCTATGCTCAAACCTGTCTCCAGAAGTCTAGGAGTGCTCAGCACCTGCAAGACACCGTCTTTAGCTACATTATTACTAAGTAACAAATTACAAAATGATACAGTGAGGACTTTATCCCAGTGTGACTGCATGACTGAGATAGACTCTCTACTTCTCACAGAGCTTCACAGAGCTGCTATTACATCAGCGCAGAGCTTGTTTCTCTTCTTGTTTGATGACTTTATGTACATGTGGTAGTCACAGGGTATATCTGCACATCACGTGCGTGCAGCTCCCCCTAAAGGTCAGAAGAGAGTATCAAATCCTCTGGAACTAGAATTAAGACAGTTGTGAGCTGCCTAGGTGGGTCCGAGGAAGTGAATCCCAGGGTGGCTACCAGAGCAGCAAGTGCGAGTCTTACCACTGAGCCATCTCCCAAGCCCCTCTATAGCTTGTTTCTTACATCAGGAAAAAGCATGGCTCCCCAACAAAGTTTCTCAGTCACTTCCTATTTAATTATTTTCAAACACAGCCTGCCAGAAACCGCTCGTTTGTGTAGTCCGCCTGCTTGGCTGTGACAGCCCACGGCTGCTTCTTTGGCACCCTTAGGAGAATCCTCCATAACCGATTCTACCATATTGCATCAGCAAACCACCTTAGCCAAGGCTCAGGTTCTCTCTACTCCCGAACTCCTGGATTTCACACGTGTTCTAAGGAAATCTGACTTGCTTGTGAAAAGATGAAGCTATGCAAAATAAGCAAATCATCATGAGTTCCCAGGCCAGTTTATACCCACTCACATGTGACATGCCAAATCTCATCTGGTCAACCCAATTAAACATTAAATAATTGCAGTCGATTATGCAAATATCAGCAATAATATTAATTTGTTGATTGTGCCTGGCAGATTAGCTTACTGTTCCTAGTGCTGTACTGTCTTGTGCCTTGAATGATCAATTAGTGTTGGGGTAGTGAGTCTTGAGGAATGGGTAATTGCCTAGCTACAGTTTCAACCCCCTTGCTGCATTAGGCTCCTGCAATTAAACAAATAATGAACAGGGAAAAGAACTACAGATATTCCTTTGATGCCCGTAAAGAAGTCATTGCAAAGGTCAGTTTCCTATCCTGTTACTTCAATAAGGATGGCAGACCTTACTCTGTATCAGGCCTCTGGCTTTTAAATAGCATATGCCCGTCTTTCCTTCCTTCCTTCCTTCCTTCCTTCCTTCCTTCCTTCCTTTCTTCCGTTTTAACTGAGCCTGACAGAAAGCTTAACAGGTTTTGACTTAGGAGGTCATAACATACACTCCCCAACCATCAAATGGGCCACTCTCAATTTAAAAGTGTAAAGTCTTAAGTGGACTCAGGACAGAAAAGGCACCTCCTTTCTCACAGGACTCAGTTTAGTCATTCTGTGCTACTTGACAGCTACTATCCTAGACCTAAAGATGAGGTCAACAGGTACGGGGAAGCCAAAAGCATCTCAGGATGCTGCTACCTCATGAACACCTGTAGGAAGGATCCTCATGCTTGAGGTCACCCTCACCCAAGACTTCAATCGCCAAAGAAAAGACTCCTCGGACATACTTTACCATCTCCAATCACAACCTTCTCCAATTTTTTACTGTTTTGGTCTAAAAAACCAGAGAGCTAAACATCTGGCATGGAACTAAAGTGCTGTGTGTGGTTAAATGTCTTAAGGACTGTCTCTAATGGGTGGTGTTTTTATAACGCGCTACCCCCAGGGCTCTGAAGAGACCCAAGTTCCATCAGTAAGCTGAAAGCTACTGAAGCCAAGAAACCAAAGTACCATGGCTGAGAGTCGACCTTCCGAGGGTGACTGCTTTCTATCAAGACCTGACTTTCTCCTGGATAAACCGGGCCATGAGAGAACTTTTCACTCACAGTTCCTAACCAAGGAGAACATGGTCTGGAATTAGTGTCTGATACTAGCCAGGTGCTTCTTCAATGCTCATTCAAGAGAAGGGTTCAAAGTGTAGATTAAGATCCAAATCCAGAGTTTATCTCCTGACCTGCCCCTTTATTTGGCATTTAACACCTAATGTATAGCATCTGTCATTTCCATGTGGATGGTATTTCATCTTTCCAGGGCAATCGCTTCAATTCCAAGCTAATCTTAAAACATTCTTTCAGTCGACCGTGCTGTCTGGAGGAGTCCATGGACGAGAAGACAGTCTGGGGTAAATACTGCTACATACTGCCCAAATCAGGCATGGCTTTCATGGGTTTCAACATGGAGAGACGGAAAGTACACCTCTATGTTCATTATAGTAACATGTACTGAATACCTACTATGTGCTGAGCTTTGAGGATACAAAGATCTAGAAGGCACAAGACCCCTAGTCTCATAGCAGCGCAGTGAGCAGCCAGTTATAGACGTACAAAAGGGCAGTGCAGACAACGAGCCTCACAGACACCTTCGGTGAGATTAGTGCAGACCATGATACCAAGAAGGGACGGAGTCACCTTAGCGTGGACTCGGGGACCTACAGAAGCATGGACCAGGTGACCAAACTTTTGATTAAAAGACAAAAATAAATCAAGGTAGGATACCTGTCAGTCACCCCAGCATCCAGAAGGTTGGGTGAGACAGGAGGACTGCTCTGAGTCTGAGACCAGCCTGGGCAGACATTACAGAATACCAAGCCAGCAGGGCTACATAAAGAGCCCAAATCTGCCCCAATTAGAAACAACAAACAAACAAACAAAAAACAAAAGAACCTCACCAGCAAAAGTAACAAAGAGCCCTGCTCTGAGGGTGCCCATGAGTCACAGGGAGGCCACCTATGACATTTCCTCAGCAGCCTTTCCAACACACAGACATCTCATGGGTTGGGGAAACCATTCTCCTACTAAGGATCTGGTACAGGGTGAAGGGAGGCATTATTCATCAATATCTTTCCAAGGAAAGGTGCAGTGAGCAATTACTACTGTGTTTACAGGTGACAATCAACACTAGCAATTTTCTGTGGCTCAAGGAAAAACCTTGCTTGGTAACACATGAACAATACAACTACAACATGTAAGACTAGTCACAGGTGGTCCCAGCTCGAGGGCAGGAGTCGGTCTTCTGTGGCACCCCATCACCGATACCCTGAGCTTGTCCATCAGGGTAACTCGATTGTCCAGTCACTCTTCACCCTTCCATACTACAGGAAAAAAAAGCACAAACACGTGTTTCAGTCTAAAAGCGAGCAGCTCAACAAACCCTGACTCCATCAGCTGAGGCAGGGTCTCAGCAGCTAACAGCCAGACTGAGCATCCAGAGGACCTGGCTTCAATCAGTGCCTGGATTCAAAAGTCTCTAATTCCAACTCCATTGGATTCAACACCCTCTCTGGCTTTCATGTGCACTGGCACTTACAAGTGCACACACCCCACCCCTCTATTCCTGTGGACACATAATTAAAAAATAAAAGTGAATCTTCTACCAAAAAAGATCAAGTGTGTCAGCACATACCTGTAGTCCCAGCACTTGGGAGGTGAAGGCAGTAGGGATTTATAAGCATTTAAGGCTAGCCTGGGCTATCCTTAAAATAGCCCAGGCTAGCCTTAAATGCTTAAAAGAGACTATCTCAATCAATCAATAAAATGTTAATAGTCCCAGTATGGATGTGCAGCTTCCTTTTCCTACTCCATGAAACAAGAGCTCATTCCTCTCACCCCTTTCCCTGATGCCTGAGGCCCAGGCTCCAGCTGCCCCGAGGCAGGCATGGTGGTATCAATTAATATCCTTCTTGTTAGGATAACATGAAAGAATTTGACACTTGCTTCGCTGTGATGTCTGTTGCGTCTCTTCAATGGCTGTGGTTTGAAGGCCCTGTCCCCAGGGTGGAGCTCCCAAATGATAGCAGAACTTAGGGTGTGGCCTTGGCCCTTAGCTCATTAGAGCCATTGCCTTGAAAAGGACAATGACACACATACCCCAAGCTGCATGGGAACCTGCCACCTGCCAGTCTCATCAGAGACCAGACCAATGTTGAATCTCTAAAGCTGTGAGCTAGACAAATCTTTTCTTGTTATAAAATTACTAGCTCAAGTATATTGTTTAATACTATGAAACCCAGGCTGGAGAGATGGCTCAGTGGTTAAGAGCACTGAGGTCCTGAGTTCAATTCCCAGCAACTACATGGTGGCTCACAACCATCTGTAATGAGATTCGATACCCTCTTCTGGTGTGTCTGAACACAGCTACAGTGTTCTCATATAAATAAACTTTAAAAAATAAAATAATATGAAACCCATCAATGCCATTTCATTCAAGACATTTCTAATCTCTTCCTAGAATATATAAATACACAAGAGCAACACATGATTTGCATTCTAAAAACTTATCTTGGAATCTCATTCTTTCTTTCAATGAAGAAATATTACTGTCTGTGTACTCTACCCAAGACCTGTGCTAAGTCCTAGGGGACATAAAGAGAAGTTAAAATCAAAACACACACACAACCCGAGCATTGAAACAGCTCTAGGAGGGAACCTGTGTGACTGGTTACAATTGAACTTCCAAGTTCAGGTAGCTCAAGAGGTATCTAAAAGGTTTCCACAGGAGGTGTGTGCCGTACGTGCTCAGGAGGAACACTGTAAGGTTCAGGGCCAGCCTGGTCTACACAGTGAGACCCTGTCTCAAAACAAACCCAGTTGGCAGGGCAGTGGTGGTGCTTGCCTTTAATCCCAGCACTTGGGAGGCAGAGGCAGGTGGGTTTCTGAGTTCGAGGCCAGCCTGGTCTACAGAGTGAGTTCTAGGACAGCCAGAGCTACACAGAGAAACCCTGTCTCGAAAAACCAAAAAAAAAAAAAAAAATAACAGCAACAAAAAAACCCCAAACCCAATGAAAAAAGGTCCTACAGGGAAGCACACTGAAGAAAAGCCATGCTCCTCTAATGCAAGCAAATTGTAGGAGGTTCAGCAGAGACGGTGGCGGTCATGAAACAAAGGGGCTCTTGGAAGTGAGAGACAACCGGAGAGTGGGAGCTGGGAGTAGGGTGGGCAGACACAGAAGAGCAGGCAGCATGGCCGCGTTCACCTCGGCTTACGTAAAGACCAGGAGTGCCTCTCCTTGTTGATTATAAAAAGAAAGGGGGCAGTGGGCTCAAAACAACCTTGCACTGGGCTTGTGCTCTTTGCAGGAGGTATTTATTCAGTAAGCTAGCACCCAGGGATCAATGTGGGTAATTAGCTACACAGGACAAGTAATTAAGCTAATAATATTCAGAAGTACAGAAGATTACACATCCGATGCTTCAAAAATTCCCCTGGGTCAGGCATCCTGATTGTGTGTGTGTGTGTGTGTGTGTGTGTGTGTGTGTGGTTTTTTACTCTTGTCTCTAATTTTGTGGAACACTTTTCAGGGAAACATCATGTTTCCATGTTAACGCCCAAAGAGATCAAATGTCAAACATGATGTAACATCATACTTTTTTTTCCCCTCAGTAATTACTAAAATTATTTTTCTTGGAAACAGACAAGCTAGTCGCTTGGCTAACAGCACCAATTTGCCATCTTGTAAGAGGATAATTTGGAGACTTGAGGACACAAGCATAAAATTGAGGGAATTAGATGTGGTTTGATCATGGGCGGAAGGCCCTGTTGCTTAACACGTTGGGTGCACGGGGTGCATGCGCTTTGTGACTGACTCTGAGTCATCTCTGATCTCCTGTGCCTGCGGTTACGACCTTTGTCTTTGTTCAGTATGAATTTTGAGTGGACCTGGGGGCCTTGTTTGGTATTTATTTCTTTATTTATTTGGTTTTTTGAGACAGGGTTTCTCTGTGTAGCCCTGGCTGTCCTGGAACTCACTCTGTAGACCAGGCTGGCCTCAAACTCAGAAATCCGCCTGCTTCTGCCTCCCAAGTGCTGGGATTAAAGGCGTGCGCCATCACTGGTTTGTTTTTAAAGACAGGCTCTCTTGTAGCCTAGGCTGGCCTCAGACTCAAAAAGTTTGTGATGACTGTGAACTTCCTGATCCCCCTACCTCCACCCACTGAGTGCCGAATTACCAGCATGCATTTGCAACAGGGAACACTCTCTTAGCCAGGCGCCTTCCCCAGTCCTGCCGTTGGATTTAGTGTCACTATCACTAAAGCACATAAGGTCGAGAGGGAAAGTTTTGGTTTTCTCAACTGTTCTACCACACGTGTCTTTTATTTATTTTTTCCTTTGTCCATTGTGTGTTGTACATGTGTAGGCATGTCTATATCTGTGTGGACATGTGTATATGTAGACACATATATATGTGCATGTACATGGAAAGTCCTAGGGTTGACACTCTTCTTCCTTATTCACAGAGATAGGGTTACTCAGTCAAGCCCAGGGCTCATGGATATGGCTGGTCGTACCAGTCAGCTTGCTCTGGGGATCCCCTGGCTCTCTTACAGAAGCTGGAATTACCAGGTGGCTTGTCATGCCATGCAGCATTTTCATAGGATTCTGGGGACCTGAATTCTGTGAGTGACAAGCATTTGAGCACTCATCCCTTATGTTTGTCTTTTCTATTCCAACCTTTTAAAAAAAAAAAAAAAAAAGCCGGCCTCATTCTATGGCCCTAGTGAACCTGAACTCCCTATGTAGACCAGGCTGGCCTTGCTCATACCTCCAAAGTGCTGGGATTAAAGGTGTGCTCCACCTCACCAACTTTCTTATGAAAGAAAGATCTTTACGAAAAGCAGCTCACCGGTGTAAAACAATAACTAACTATTCTTTTTATTAGTTATCTAACTTAGTCTTGCTTGAGACAGGGTTTCATATAGTCCAGGCTAGCTATCTTCAGTTAGTGGTCCCCCCAAGTTCCAGCTGTAATGAGATTACAAGTGTGACCAGCAGTCTGGTGTGTGAGAGGCTGGGCATTGACCCCAAGGCTTTGCACCCAGTAAGCAAGGACTCCACCAACTGAGCTCTGTCCCCAGCCTGAGAAACTCAGGAGAGAAAAGCAGATGGTTTATTAAATAGAAAAAGCAGGTAACAAAATTATTTTAAATTACAACTATCTTGTTGGGAAATATAAGCAAACAGGTAAATGCTTATATAATATCAAAGATGCAAACATTCAAAATTCAGAATTAACAGTAATTGTATCTAAGTGTTGGATCCATAGATAAACTTAACTCTTCTTTCTTTCCTCCCCACAGTTCTGGGAATTGCGATGTGACCTGATCTTACCACATGGTAGGTAAAGACAGCACCACTATGTTCCAAACCTGTCTTCTATTTTTAATATATTTCCTTTTTTTTTTTTTTTTTTTTGGTTTTTCGAGACAGGGTTTCTCTGTGTAGCCCTGGCTATCCTGGAACTCACTCTGTAGACCACGCTGGCCTCGAACTCAGAAATCTGCCTGTCTCTGCCTCCCGAGTGCTGGGATTAAAGGCGTGCGCCACCACTGCCCGGCTATATTTTCCATTTTTACAATAACATGTTATACTCTTAAATCAGAATTTTAAGCATTGAAACTTGCATTTATTCTAGAATGCTAGCTGACTCGATGTCCGTCACGAGTACCCCGCTGCCCCCTCTTCTTCTTTTGCCCTCTCTCTTCCCTCTTCTGCTTTACTCAACCCCGCTCATTCTTCAGGGACAGCTTCCTCAAGTTTAAATGACTCGCTTTGAATCACACCACTTCATCTCTTCCCCTCGTGGTTCTAATACCACAGAGGATGGAATACTTTAGCACTAAACATGGGCTCTCTCATTGGACCATAGCACGAGCCCCAAGGGGATTTTTTAAAATATTCTTTTCTTTTATGCATCTGAGTATTTTGCCTGCGTGTATGAATGGGTGCCCAAGGCACCCAGAAGAGTATAATAGAACTCCTGGAACCAGAGCTGTGAACTGATATGTGGGTGCTGGGACATGAACCCAGGCCCCCTACAAGAGCAGCAAATGCTCTTATCCCCTGAGCCATCTCCCCAGCTGGCCCCAACCAACCCCATGTGGTGAAAATGGCTACCTGGATATCAGTCAGCATTCCCAGGATACGACTTGCAAGCTTGGGGCCATTCTCCATCGTTGGAATGTGCAGCTTCTGAGGAAGGAAGGAAGGAAGGAAGGAAGGAAGGATAAAGGAGTCTGAGGATGTGAGGCACACACAGTGGTAACAGGAAGATCATTCCTACAACAGGAAGGCAACCCTGCCAGACCAAGAGAGGCATCTCACAAACAATCAACATATACCACCTCCCTAAAAACCAGTCAGTCAATGACAACATATTCATTTCCTACTGACTTAATCGAAGGCACAAAAGGTTTGAATGCCATTCTTCAGGGTGGTTTAAGGAATTCAGAGTAGAAGGGGTCCCCAAAAGAGTAGACTAACTCAACAAGGAATCTAAGAATCCACAGGATGAATAATTGCCCTCTACTGAACATTCTGGCAAGGAACCAGACCTCAAAGATATTTTGCAACAGATGAGAGCAAGACATTTCAAAGGGATGAATTAAAGCACAGCTCTTCTTTTACTTAAGGGGTTTCTGAACCTTCATCTGGGGCAAGGCACACCTCCACGGGCCATAACGCCCATGGGAGGGCAGGGTTAAATTCCTAGCTGAAAGAGATCTCATGCCCTTGGCTTGTATCTGAGCCATGCCCATTCATGCCTTGCTGGCGGGCTGGCTTTTGATGCTTTGATATTTAATAGACAGCTCATATTCACAAACACTCTTGTTGTTATATCTTTTAGTATAATATGATAATTAGGAACCCTTTGGTCTCTGAATACTTCCCTTGAAGCATTTAGGAGAAGCATTAAAAATAAGTTAACCTTTGTAAACTTTTTATTTCTAGAGTGGAGTAACGATTGGATTTTAGTTACTAAAATGGACAAATAACATACCTAGATATTACCATAAATGCTCAGACTGGGCCCTTACAGTTCTTTCTTCCTCTCTTTGCTTTTCTCTATCCTTCCCTGGCATACATCCCTTCTCCTCCCTTCTCTCCATCTCTCTGCCCTATCAACATAAAACCAGGTACCTTCCCCATTGTGAAATATTTGCACGTCAAACTACATCAGCAGCCAGCCCTGACAGGGAAATTCTAAAGTGTTAAGCAAAACATGATAACAAATAATAATAATTAATAATAATGATAATAGATAGTAATAATAATGATCAACGCATTCAGCTGAGATTATAATGTTCGATTCATACATCGGAGGAATTTATACCTAACAAGTCAACGGAAGTAGTAAGTCCTGTAGGAATCACACCTATCTGCCTACAGAGTAACGCCTACACAGTTACAGATTGCCTGCATGCCCATAGCATAGCAGCTACACATCTATGGCATGCCCGTAAAGCGATTCCTGTATCTTTACAGTATAAAGATACAGGACAGATCTCGGGACAGATGTGCACGAGAACTGGATTTTTTCTACAAAAGGAAAAGCTCACCAACTGCATAATGCATACATGACTCAAGTAAAAGTGAATTAATGGCAGCTGGAGAAATGGCCCAGTGGTTAAGGGTACTGGCTGCCCGGCACCCACATCACAGTTTACAACTGTCTGTAACTGCAGTGTCAGGGGATCCAGAACCCACTTCTGGACTCCACAGGTACTGCACACATATGGTGCACAGATAGATGTGCAGACAAAATACCCATACACGTGAAATAAAAGCAAATAAGTCTGTTCTTTAAAAAAATTTAGACAAATGAAGCAAGAAGATAACAGCACATCACTTGAAATGTCTGTGCAGTGCTCTACTGAACCCTGACAAGAGCAATGGCATTGGACGAACGAACTGACAATCCTCACGTGCATTCTGTGTACCTGTGGCCGCTTCATTCCTAATGCAGCAGAGCTTGGAAGCACAGTCAACCAGACCACTGACACCAGCTGCCTCAGCAGTCTTCCTCAGCAGGCTGGCAGAACCAGGTGACAGCGGAAGTCTCCATTCTGACCTAGTAGGGTTCACACATTTGCCAAGGAAAGAAAGGGCTGACTGGCTATTGTGGTTGAACTCTCATGAAACCGCCAGGAAGATGGAAGTGCTTGGGCCAACCCCGGCCCATTCAGCTCGATTTTCCCTCACTCATTATGACTTCATTCAATTACAGGTAAATGTTTACATTTTTAAAAATTCATTTACTTGCTTAGTGTGTGTGTGTGTGTGTGTGTGTGTGTGTGTGTTGTAGACAAACACAGGAGGAGGTCAGAGGTAAGCTTTGAAAGTCACTTTCTTTTATTCCGCTGTGTGGGTCCCAGGAACCAAAATTTAAGTTCTAGACTAGATGATAATGTCTCCACCACTGGGCCATCTCACCAGCCCTGGGCAAACGGCTAGGAATGACGATTGTATAAAACTATTTGTCTTACCTGGCCCTTGTACAGAATATCTGAAACTGGGCAGACAACACAGGCTGTCCCCGAGCCGAACATCTCCTTCACTCTGTTCTCCTCCAGAGCAGTGGCCAGGACATCCATGGTGAGGTGTCTCTCACATACCTTCAACTCGCCCTGTTTGGGATGTTAAAAAGACGAGGGAGAGGAGGAACAGGAAGAGGGAGGAGGAGGAGGAGGAGGAGGAGGAGGAGGAGGAGGAGGAGAAGAGAAGAAAGAAAGAAAGAAAGAAAGAAAAGAAAGTCACCGTGTATCTTTGGATCTGGCTAAACTTGGATCATGTCATAACGGTCCCCTGGGGGGAGCAGGAAAGGGCACACTGTGCGATTACCTTAACACACGAAGCAAATCACAGCTTTCACATGAACTTATCTAGATGTTCACCATGGAGTCATGGCTGGCTTTCACACACGCCTGCTTTAGGACATATACGTTGTGGATCTCACACGCAGACTCGCTCTAAGAGCCACTTAATGCATTTAAAGCATTTTCCGTGTCCTTCATGATTAAGGAGAACAGCCTATTGCATCATAGGTTGGTACAATTACTGCCGTTGACCTTGTACCCTACCATGGGCCAAGGTCTTTAATGCTGAAGACATCTTCTCTACGTTACAGTTGAGGATCCAGATGGGCAGGGGCTCTCCCAAGGCCAAACAAGCCTCATCGGATCGCCTTCAAAATTAGTTAAAAAAAAAAAAAATCATAAACTGAGCTCAGGGAACTGAAGTAGTTGCTCTTTGTTAGGAGCCAGTGTTTTGACTTTTTTATGAGAACTACACTGAGAGTCGTTGTGATTTTGTTCAGAATTAAATAGATTATTAAACATGTAAGTTTCAGAAAATCAGCAAGCATTACTGAGAACTGTTGAGGTCTGCATTCTGGACAGAAGAAACAGAAAAATAACCCTCCTGCAGATCAACAGATCAAGAGTGCTTGCCTGGCTCATCTTGTCTGTGTATTAGTTCCCCTATCCGGCAAGCCGTGACCCCAGTGCTTCTTGGCATTTTCAACAAAGCTTTAAAATAAGCTGCAGTTAAAGAATCAAGCCCTCCAGAATAACCTATCTTCCATGCTCAGGAGTGGAGGTATAGGACTGGCTCACACACACCTTGTCATTCTGTGCTTGGTCGATTCATTCTCTTAATAAAACAGAAATTACTGAGCTTCAGAAGCTATCTTTCCAACTGCAAACATATTTGGGACAGGGCAAGCTGTTGAAATTAAACCAGCAGCTTGCAAATGTTGACGTGCCCAGTGTGTGCCAGCCAACAGGCAGCAGTTGGGTTTTGTCTACCCTGGACTTGGTAGGATTATTTAGTTCACAGCCTCTGTTTGCAGTCTTTTCAGAGAAACTGCTGGTCTGCTCCAAAATTATGTGCGTGTCCCAACATTTGTGTACTAGGACTGTCTGACCACAGTGTGCTGAAAACCTCATGGGCTCTGAGAACTTTTGGAACACATGAATCATTAGTACCAGTTAAAAACCCCTGTCAGCCAGCCAGTTTTCTCCACCTCCGTCTTACGAACGCTATGTCACTTCAAACAACAAACACCCTAAAACCACAGCCTCTGTGAACATCCACAGAAAACATTACATTTGCTTTGAGTGTTTTTAATTTTAAAATAAGCATGTGTGGAAATCCGAAACAACGGGGGAGGGGATAGTGGGGGAAGTCAGGACAAACTAACATTACGTTGATATTGATATGTCAATAAAGATCGGCACGTGGGTCCTGTAATAGTGACAGGCATACTGGGACACATTACAGGATATGTCATCAGTGTAATGTGGAATAGCTCACAGCTGAAGTTAAGACTGGGTGGAAACACCCAGTGTGAACCAGGTTAGCTGGTCGAAGGCATCCTGTACACAGACTAAGGCTGGTATAGAAGCCCGCTTCAGTAAGACATCTTGTTCAGCTGGTTCCTCTGTTCCTTACCAAAAACAATAAAAAAAACCAACCGGTCTGCCAACACTGACTTTCTTGTGAGAACTTGGCTGGAGGTAAGATTTAGAGATTAGATAACACAGGTGGGGAGTATGGGGTATATTATCATTGCAAAGAGGCTCTGATTTTGTGTGTGTGTGTGTGTGTGTGTGTGTGTGTATGTGCATGTATGTGTGTGTGTGCATGTGTGTGTGTGTATGTGCGTGTATGTGCATGTGTGTGTGTATGTGTGTGTATGTGTGTGTATGTGGTGTGTGT
>JADRCH010000233.1:341738-352430 GCA_019843965.1 Rhynchomys soricoides | reverse complement strand
TCACAGTGCACTAGCATGATCACAGTGCACTAGCATGATCACAGTGCTCTAGCATGACCATCACAGTGCAGGGATGTCAGATACTAGGATGGTCGGCTGCACAGGTAACCTGTGTCAACAAGTCAGATCTTGGGTGTGCTGACCAGAGATGAAGTTTAATCAATTCCATGAATGCATGGGCTAGGAAATCAAAGAAACCTCAGCCCACTTTCCTCTCCTCCTTCTGAGTGACCTTGGACAAGTAGTTTAACCTCCCTGGGCTGGGTTTTAATTTTCTTCTCTGTACAGTGGCACTAAAACGCACAATTCAAGATGCTTAGCACACTAAGGTGCTTGCCATCAACCCGTGTGGTACAGAGAACTGACTGTTGCAAGCTGTCCTCTGACCTTTAATTGAAGGCATCACATATATAGAGTCAGCATTCACACTCATGTGGCCTGAGGCAATTAACTCAGCAAAGACTGTTTTTTTTTTTAGGATGTAAGAGCAGAGTAACCATGAAATGAAAGGGCATAAAAACGTTCTTACCGGCAGCGTGGACCTCACCGCAGATCGGCACATTCTACTCATGTTGAGGTCCGGCCGGAACAATCGGATCTTGTTATCAACTCCCCGAAAAGCCTTCAAGCCTTCAAACAGCTGAGGAAAAGAGAAAGGTCTCAGAAGGTGACTGAGACAATCTTAGTGGTTGAGTTGCTGCCCTTGGCCTCAACTGGAAAGGAGAGGGAGAGGGGAGGGGGAGGGGAGGGGGGAGGGGGAGGGGAGGGGGGAGGGGAGAGGGGAGGGGAAGGGGGAGGGGAGGGGAAGCAGTGTGGAAACAGAAAAGGGGTAAAAAGGTCTTTCTAGTACTTGGCCTGATGGGCAACCAGGACAGGACAATCTAAAGCATGCTGGTCCCACCTCCACCACTCCTTGGAAGGCTAAGGAAGAGAGAGGGAGGGAGGGAGGGAGGGAGGACTAACTGCTGGCCTTGGGGGTTGGAGATATCCTTTCTCATGGTCCTGCTCACCAAGACTACTCTGACCATGTTACCAACTGATAGGGACTTAAATCACACATGCCAAGATGTCCTCCCAACAGTGCCTAGCTTCACAGAGGACTGGACAGCTGGTGGGAAGAGGATGCTCCCTTAACAGGGTGACCAAAGCTGGTGTGTGCTCCCATCACAGGGTGTCCACAGCCAGGGGTGTGCTCCCATCACAGGGTGACCACAGCTGGGGGTGCTCCTGTTACACAGTGACCACAGCTGGGGGTGTGCTCCCATCACAGGATGACCACAGCTGAGGTGTGCTCCTGTCACAGTGACCACAGCTGGGGGTATGCTCCCGTCACAGGATGACCACAGCTGGGGTGTGCTCCTGTCACAGTGATCACAGCTGGGGTATGCTCCCTTTACACAGCGATCACTACCTCCCACTGCCCTCCAGGATTTCACACTAGGACACCCTGGAAGTCCCATCTCACACCAGAAGGAAAATGAAAAGAAGTCCAGGGACTTGTTCAGGTTTATCTGGCACACTGAGATGTCCTCATAGGTGATCTCACCCTTAGACTAGCTTTATCCATGTATCAATCTGTAACATTCAATGGTTTGGGAAGCCGGTGATTGACAGCTGGGATGGGCCCTCCGAAGGCTGACATCAACAGTTAGGAGCTCAAGGAGGTCAAGCTGACAGAAAACTCTACTTAACTTCTTTCTTTCCCTCCCTCTTTATTTTATGTATATGAGTGTTTGCCCACATATATGTGTGTCTACAGCGGCCAGAAGAGGGTGTCTAATCCTCGGGAACAAAGTTACAGGTGCTGGTGAGCCATCATGAATCCGGGTCCTCTCCACGAGCCCTTAGCTCTCAAAATTCCAGTGTTCCTTTCAGCAAGCGTGTATGCAATCACTGATAACAAATGTCCCCCATCGTTTACTTGAAATGGCAGAGCCATTTAATTTCTTCCTCAAGGGAACATCTGCTAATGCTCACATCTGAATAATGATATCTGTCCTTCCAAGTAAAACACGGTGCCCCTGAAAAACAGCGTGACTAGTTCAGCTCGCAAATTCCTCGCCATGGCAAGCACTTTCCCCTAAGGCTGCAGAACACAGCACACTGAAGTAAGCTGTGAAATAGCTGCTTTGTCGTAAAATATTAGAATGTTTACTGAATAAATGATATTCAATCAAACGGTGGTGGGCTGGGCTGATATGCCTCTGCAGATAAACATGATTGCCTCCAAGCCTGCTGACCTGAGTTCAATCCCCAGAACCTCCACAAGTGCACCGTACTGATCTCATGCTTGCGTGCATGCACGCGCACACACAGATGATCACATAGATACACACAAACATGGGGACCTGAGTTCAATCCTAGAATCCACATAAATGAAAGCCAGGCATGATGGTTCATAGTTATAGGCAAGTTCTCTCTCTCTCTCTCTCTCTCTCTCTCTCTCTCTCTCTCTCTCAGGGGGTTGAGAAAGATTTCTGAGCTGAAGTTCTCTGAAAAAGAATCAACTAGGCTAGAGATACCACAGAACTCTCTGTAACAGTGGAGAACAGGAATGTTGTAGATCCAGAACCCAAATCATCCTGAGTAATCTTTAATCTCTATGGCCATTAATTAACTACCTGTGTTTCTAACCTCACATTCTCCTGAATGTCAGTCACCAACCAGAAGCTAAAAGGACGACATCCATCAGACAGCAGGACTTTCTACTTGGCTACCCTGCTACCCAATGTCCCCACCAGCACATTCCATAAATGACTGGTAACCACTTCCATGGTGGGCTCTGTCATTCAGGGCCACCTGATTCCACGTGCCCAGGCCACGGGTTAGTACAGCATACCTCTTACTCCCTCTGGACAGGAACTGGGTTTCACACACCCCACACCCACCTCCGTGAACAAGAAAGTTCCCAGGAGAAAAAAACTCACATAACAGCCCGGATAAGGACTCATAATGGAAAACCATTGCCTCCGGAACCCAAAGAGGAACACTTGCTGCCCTCAGACCTCAGTAATCACAGTCCGCAGCTGTGACCTTCTCCCTGGCCAAGTAGACAAAGAGCCAAGGGATGTACACCTTCTTTTCTAAATCAAATTCCAAATATGTACTTTTCCAAGATGCCCTGCCCAAGCAACCCTGAGCCGCTGTCTCTCAGAGGGCCCCCTCACCCTCTCTCCAACAAAGGGCTGGTCAGGGGCCACATGCATGCAGGAAGTGTGGTTATTTACAGACAAGAGTGCAGGGCTGGAACCCACAGCTTTGGGTATGGTCGAGGAGCATGCTATGGCCTGAGCTGTGTCTCCACCCCCCCAATCCAGTTCTTTCCCCCCTAATGCGAGAATAGATTTTCTTTTTCTCACATGACATATTCTGACTACAGTTTCCCCTCCCTCTACTCCTCCCAGTTCCCTCTGACCTTATCTCCCTTTCTGTCTCTCATTAGAAAATAAAAAGGCGTCTAGGCAATAACATGATAAAATATAACAAGATAAAATAAACACTAACACATTAGACTTGGGCAAAATAAACGGGAAAAAGCCCAAGAGAAGTCAAGAGAATCAGACTTTATTGATTCCTGGTTTGTATACTCAGGAATCCCATAAAACGCTAAACCAGAAGGCAGACTACAGATGCAGAGGGCCTGGGGCAGACCCATGCAGGCATTGATGCTGCTTCAGGCTCTGGTGTTCACAGGATCTTTGCTCAGTTGATTTAGAGGGTCTTGTTCTTCTGGTGTTCTCCATCCCTTCTGGCTCTTACAATCTTTCTGCCTCTTTTTCAGCAGGGAGTGGGGGGGTGGTCCCCTGAGCTCTCAGGGGAGGGATTTGATGGACACATTCTATTTAAGGCCGAGTGTTCTAAGCTCTCTCACTTTCTACACTGTGCCTAGTGTAGATCTCTGTGTCTGCTCCCATCTGCTGCAGGAGGAAGCTTTTATAATGACAGCTGAGCAAGGCTCTGATCTATGAGTGTAGCAGAATGTCATTAGGAGTCGTTCTATTGCTACATGGTTGGTGTTTTGTTTTTTAGAACAGTAGTATTTGATTTTACCTTAGGTCCCTGGGCTGTCTAGTTTCAGGTTCTTGGTCAGCCAAGCAGTCTAACCTGGTAACTCGGTCTACCTAATCAAGCCTTATGTTTTATTAAATCACTAAATATGGAGGTTGTGGCTTTACAGCAGAAGAACTTTAATTTGAGGACTATTTTTGGTTTTCCATGTGTTTTTAGGCTAGCGGCGGAACACAGCTTTATTCATACAAGCAAGTGCTCAGGGCTGAGCTACATCCCCAGAGCTGACATTTTCTTAAAAACTGTGTTCTCAGCATTTGGATTGCTATGGTTTTGAAGCCAGCCTGCCACTAATAATAATAATAATAACAATAATAATAATAATAATAATAATAATAAGAAGAAGAAGAAGAAGAAGAAGAAGAAGAAGAAGAAGAAGAAGAAGAAGAAAAGTCAAGCTGAAATTTCAGTTGACACACTCCAAAACCCAAAATTTTTAAATTCTTCCTCATTCACCTCCTATAAAGACCAGCGGTTCTCAGACTGTGGTGCCTAGGCAGTTGGATTACATAGCTTCAAAATGAAAGGAGATCAGAAACCTATGGTAATTCTGAGTGCTAAGTCTGAGAATCAGGGAACTAGAGGCCCCAAGGTTACCACAGCCTTCTAGGGAGGGGAATGGTCCATTCACCTGTCATTTGATGCAAAGAGCTTGGCATGAGTAAAACCCAGCGGGCCATGTGACCAGCAGTCATGTGGGAATGACACTAAGAACTCTAAGTTCAGACTGGTGTGGCAACGCATACCCCAATACCTAGGAGGTGAAAGCAGTTGAATCAGGAGTTCAAGGCCAGCTTCAGCTATATCACAGACTGGAAGCCTGCCTATCTTTAGAAAACAAAACCAAGGTACTGAGGAATTGTTTGAGCATCTTCTAGGACAGGGGCCACCACTGGGTCATGCAATCCACTGTGTTGGTAAAGAGAGACTCCAGAGGCAGGGCTGGCCCTTCCCACTTCAGAACCAAATGTTGACCTGAAGTGTCCTCCAAACCTGGAGCAGGCTGGCACCCCCACCCAGTGACAGAGAAAGAAAAACATCAGCAAGAACACTGTGTCCTTGAATCATCTCTGGGAGGCAAAATATTTCTACAGACCTTACCACTGTGTTTTAAAATGCCTGCGGTGGGAATCTGAAGCCAGAAGCTGGTTCAAGGGCAGATCAGTCTGCTTCCAGCAGGTCTGTTTGCTCCCCAAGACCATGTCTCCCATGCAAGTACTAACTGGGCCCAGCCCTGCTGATATCCTCAGATCAGATTCAATCTGCTGCATTTTGATCAGACACCCCCAAGTCCCTTCCTACTGGGTGTTGTGAGCATCCATTTAATGATGTGATTTCTGCTTGCTCTCTCAATGCTCTTGCAATCTCAACCTGAGGATGCTTTGCTATTTCTCTGTTGAGTCAGTCTGTGTAGCCGTGACTCACTATTCATTCCTTTACTTTGCACTTGCTGAATACCTGTCACTCATTCAAGACAGCACATGGCTGGGTCTGTGGACTGCTCATCACAACCATTGTCTGCTCACTCCCTCAGCACCTGGCATGGCTCTACAGCCATGGCTCTCACAACTTTTGGGTCTCGACCCCTTCGGGGTTCAAATGACCCTTTCACAGGGGTCGCATATCAAATATACTGCATAATAGATGTTTACATTATGATTCATAACAATAGAAAAATTAGTTATGAAGTAGCAACAAAGTAATTTTATGGTTGGGGTCACCACAGCATGAGGAAGTGTGTTAAAGCGTCTCAACATTAGAAAAGTGGAGAAGCACTGATCTACAACCGCCAATGATCTACCTGATTTTATATTTTCAAGAACACAGATCCTCTACAGGGTGGGCAAGACAGCTCATCAGGTAAAGGTCCTTCCTGCTAAGTCTGATGACCTGAGTTCAAGCCCAGAGCCCAATTCCCACAGGTTGCCTCATATATGGCAAGCATCCACCCACACATACAATAAGTAAATATAATACAAAAAATTTTAAGTTACTATCCCTACCTATCATAAACAAAAGTACTAAATCATAAATGATTGTATTTCCCAAGTTCCATAAACCTCCAGGGAGCAACTGAGATGCATTTGAGCCCTGTCCCCTGTCTGTCTGTAGGACGTGATTTGAAACATCCACTCTTTTATTTCTTAAAGACTTTATGTGTATGTGTGTGTGGTGTGTGTGCGCTCACACACATGTCTATTCATGTGCAAGGGACTGTCCAGAGACATGAAGAGGGTGTGCGATCTCCTTGGGGTCATGAGCTGCCACGTGGGTGTTGAGAACTAAACTGCAGTTCTCTGCAAGAGCAGCAGGTGCTCTTAACCCCTGAGCCAACTCCCCAGCCCTGAATGTGGACTCACACGCTTCTCACTTCAGATCATTAAATGAATGGATTCCAAGGTGTTCTGGTGGGAAATCTGAACTCTAAACACAACTAATGAAATGAAAATGATCTCTGTAAAGTACAAGACCTCTCAAAAGCACAATCTTGGGATCCAATATTCAGAAATGAGTATTTGACCGTCGCTATTGATATGTTTCCTATGGTCATCTTCAGTCCCTTGGTAGATCAGAATTTATCACTGGACCTTCAATGTTCTGGGGAAAGCCATTCCATGTGAAGACAACAGAATAAAATAAAATGTAGAGCCAGGGGGTGGGGCAATATTCTGCATATCTGGTTAACTCTATATCTGCAGAGGACCTAGAGATGGAGTCTCCAAACACTCTCTCGTGAAGGAGTGTGCTCAATGCCATCCCACAGGCTGGATATGAGAAAGCAATTAGGACAGTGTCTCATCCTGTGGCCCATGACAATCACTCAAAGATCTGAGAAAAGGAGAGCACTTAATAAATTAGCAATACTCATAGCTTTGGGGTTCTTTGGGGTTCTGTGGCCTGGGCTGGCCGGAAAGAACGGCATAGCCTAGGTTAGCCTTGAACTTTCTGTTCACCCCTGCTTAGGTTGCCAAGTGCTGAGATTACAGGCATGGCCACACCTGGCTTCACACACACACACACACACACACCCCACATTTTACTAACATCACAGATAAACAAGTCAACCTGCAAAAACTAGCTCTGAGACTTATCCTCAATCCATTTGGCTGCAGGAAAAGTCTGAAGACATTTATAACAAACCTCCAGTTAAGGCAGCAGGGCCCGTCCCCCACCCTAGAGAAACCACGGCAGCTCCCAAGCACTTACTTCCACTGCGTAGTGCAAAACAGAGGCAGCGGGATGTATGGGCAAGTTTTCAAAAGGCTTAATGTGAGGTTTCTCCCATCCAGATGCGGAGGACCACTCCACCGTCAGCATGTGATCGGTAAACGTAGCTCCAAAGACCAGCGAGTTGGGGTCGGGCTTCTCTTTTAAGACAGTGGCTGGTGTGATAATGAGATCTTTGGCCTGTAGGAGAAAAAGAAAGTGATTGGAGCTCACACTGCACTGGCTAGGTGGTCCGAAGGTCCAATGTGAATGCCATCCCTTGGTGATGACATGACCGACACCAACACAGAGTTTAACACTGGGGATCTGAGGACCTGTTGCAGTTGGTGGGGTGCTTGCAGAAGCCCTGGGTCTGACCACAGAAAGACTGGAGGCTGAAGGTTCAGAAGTTCACCAACCTTTCTAAAAACAGCACAAAACAAGTCTCAAACAACAACCCCAATATAGTACTGTTAACACTGAGAGCCAAATAGACCAAACCTGAGCTCAGAGTTCAGCCAATTGTTCAAAATCTCTGCAACATGGCTGGTAAGGTGATACAGCAAGTAAATACACCTGCCACCAAGCAAGCAAACCTGAGCTTGATCCTGGGACCCACACAGTGGAAGGAGAAAACCAAGACCCACTAGTTGTCCTCTGAGCTGTACACAAGCACAGCGCATGCATCTCTCTCCTCAGCACAGCCCCCCACAAACAATAAATAGCTGCAATTAAAAATATATAAAAATATATAATCATCATCATCATCATCTTAGAGCTGGAGAGATGGCTCAGTAGAAAATAGCATTTGTTGCTCTCACAGAGAACCCAAGTTTCATTCCCAGCATCCCCATGGTGGTTCATAACCATTCATAAATACAAAGTTTGTGGGGATTGCATGCTGTCTTCTGACCTCCACATGCACCAAGCAAGCACAGGATGTATGCACACAGATATGTAAAGACAAAACACACTTTATTTCTTAAAATAAAATGAATCTAGAAATATATTTTTATAAAACAATCAATAATTCTGCCGATAATATGGTGGTGTACACCTATCATCCCTGCACTCCGGATGTTGAAGCCACAAATGTGAGGCCAGCCTGGGCTACAAATCTCCACAATGGCTTTGGTTATAATGTCATGAGAAGCAAACTTCAGGGGAGTGGGGGGTATGGTAACATTATTCAGGAAGAGGAGGGTCTGCTCCCGATTCCCACCAGATCCAGAAGGGGCATCGTCCAGGATGCATAGCCCTGCTCCCAGTAGCAAGGAGGATTTTTTTTTTTTTTTTTTGAGTTTCTCTGTGCAGCTCTGGCTGTCCTGGAACTCACTCTGTAGACCAGGCTGGCCTCGAACTCAGAAATCCACCTGCCTCTGCCTCCCAAGTGTTAAAGGTGTGCGCCACCACTGCCCAGCGGAAGGAGGATCTTTAAGGAAGAGCCACTGCCCCCTATGGCTGCTCTCCACCTCCCCAGAGCATTCCAAGCTCCTCCAGATGCAGAGGCTCTCAGATGAGCACAGAAGTACTCTCCTCTTTGAAAATGGACAGGCAGAGAGAGAAGGGAGCGGCAGACGCAAACGTTGTCCTGCAAAGGCTGTCCTGCTGTCCTGCAAAGGCTGTCCTGCAAACGCTGTCCTGCAAACACTGTCCGGAGAGGAGACAGTAAACAAAAGCCCTCCTATTCAGCCATACAAAAACAGGGAGATAGGAGACAACTGTACTCAGCTGTTCTCTACAAAGCCAGCTTGGCTGTCACAAATAGCCAGTCACCTCAGTTCTGGTCCTTAACTTGAGAACAGCCATAGAAGAGAACACAACAATAAAGTAAATTTTAAAAAGAAACTATGAAGAAGGACGCTTTTGGTGGTATTGGGGAGGGGGAGTCCATCAGAGTCTCTGGTCACTCAGGCTGGCTTAAAACTGTCCATACTAAGGCTCTGAGAGGTGCACACTAGGCAAGCACTCTGCCAACTGTGCTACACCCCCACTCCCACCCCCATCCCCCCAGTTTCCGACAATAAGATTATTAGCAAAGCTTCTCACAGGAAGATGCAGAACAGGTCTGTCTGTAAGATGGACAGCGTGAGCCGATCAGTGAGCCTGAATTCTAGATGTATCTTAAACACTTGAAAAGCCAACGGACATTGGCTTTTTAAGTTTTTATTTATTGTTGCAGGTACATACACATGGTACTTATGAACACAGGCACACTCCACAGCCGTGTGGAGCTCAGAGGACAACTTTTGGGATTTATTTGGTTCTCTCCTTCCAGCACGGATACCAGGGATCCAACACAGGTGCTAGTCAGTCAGGCTTACAAAGTAGTCTTTACCCATGAAGCCATCCATGGCCCTGATTGTCTTTTTTAAATGACGTAATCAGGAATGTGCATGGCTCTTCAAAAGACCCAGGGAAATTTCCCTCTCCCAGCCACTGTACGCCAGCTCCAGCGTCACTCAGGGCTGACTGCATACAATCCTTAGATCTTCACTGCATCTCGAGGCTCTGCAGTACCACTTCCTGACATGGAACGCACAGACAACAGACAGTAAACAGCTTATCCCGAAAGCAGGGCTTTCTCCCCTCCCCTTACCCATCTTCCCTCCTCCAGGCAGCTGCGCAGATTTACAGCTCGCCCACCCCGCTACATTTCTCTTGAACTTTAGTAAAATTGTCTTCAAGCTTAAAAGGAAAATAAACCTCACTATCACTGTTCAATGACCATCTGAATTTGGATAATTTGAAAGTAAACCTTGGGCTTTGCCTTGTCAACATTGAGGGTGCCCACTTTTTCTTGTTACTCAGTATCAGCATTCGATTATTATTATTATTATTATTATTATTAGCATTTTTAATTTTATTTAAGCTTTAATTGTAGAGGCACTGTGGCTCAGGGAGTATACAGAGACTGCCTGAGGTCCAACCCTTGCTTCCTGGACAATGTGACTTAGTGCCTTGAAGACTAAAGGAACTCAGGAGAACAGGCAAGGAAGGGGGCTTTGGTCTTGGCTTTGCAGAGGCCTGCCTCTTCTCTCTGAATGCAGAGAGCAGGTGGGATGTCTAGACACCTAGGAGTAATGTATTTCAGGCAGATGGACAAAGAAGAATATAGCAAAGACCCCTGCTGCAGAGGAAGGGAAGAAGAGGGGTGAAGAAAGGTCAGAGCTCCTACAGCCATTGCAGTTGGGAAAGACAGGCAAAGTATAGACCAAGATAGATGGCTATGCCCCTATATACCAACTCTCTAAGGCTCTCTGGTTTTACTGAGACCACAGCCTTGATCTCCTTTCCAGAAATGTAGATGAGCACAAGCTCAGTAGGCACAGGAAGCCTCCCTCATTCTGCTCTGCAGGCACGTGCCTCTGGGGGGAGGGAACAGGGATGCACCTGCCTGTGGGGGGAGGGAACAGG
>JADRCH010000233.1:300283-341728 GCA_019843965.1 Rhynchomys soricoides | reverse complement strand
TTTGAAATTTGGAGCAAAATGTCTCAACCCCTGGCCCCTTGGAAGTTCTGGGTCCATTGAAACATGCTCTAGCTTACAGTTTTAAGTTTTCCCACAGTAGGGAGATAGCTCAATGGGAAAGAATGCTTGCTATGAAAGCAAGAGGCCCCGAGTTCAAATCCCCAGGTTAAGAAAACTACAGTCTCATTTATATGATTGAATATTGATTGTCTGAACACTTCGGTTAAGAAAACTACAGTCTCATTTATATGATTGAATATTGATTGTCTGAACACTTCGCCTAAAATGCTTCCAAAGCCTAAGCTACAGGCACAGAGCACTTGCTTACGGTGTGTAAAGTCCTGGGCACAACACCCAGCACTGCAAAAAGAAAAACAGAAGTGGGGCCCACACACAGTTACCCCAGGCTAGACCAAAGCACCAGAGCTGCTTAATGGCCAAGCTGAGACACAGAGGACACTTATATTCAACTTAGTGCTTTTCTTCCAGGGCCAAAGAGATGGCTCAGGGGCTGTTTCAGAGGCAAGCTGGTTCACTCCCACCAAGCAGCTCACAGACCAGCATAACTTCAGCTCCGTGGGCTTCATCACCTTCTCCTGGGCTCTGAAGCCACTAACACACAGCAACATCCATAGAGACTCATAAGTGAAACTGCTGTTCTAATCCTAACTTTTGAATACTAGTTGAAACTGTAAGTGATGGCATTTCCTGGAGTTCCTTCCGCTTGGGTGAACCACAGTATCTCCCCTGACTTCTCCGTCATCTAAAGATCGCCTAAATCCAGGTTTTCCAAAGAACACAAGATTCTGTGGCCTTTATAATTTCACCAAAAACTCTAAATTCCGTTATTTCAGACAATTTCCATAATTCTGAAGATCAAAAGTTAGGTTTTCTTTTTTGAGACAGGGTCTTACTATGTATATATGGCCTACAGCTCAGAGATCTAGCAGCCTCTGTCTTCTGAGCACTGGAATTAAATAAATGCAAGGACTAGAGTCAAAACAAAGTGGGGGCCACATGGCAGCTCATAGTGATCTGTAATTCTGGTCCAAAGGGCCAGATTCGTTATAGGACACCCTAGTCAGTCCTATGTGGACCCCAGTCACTCATAGTACACATATACACATGTAGAGGAAAGCACCCATGGAATGCTTACATAAAGTAAAATGAATCTTTAAAAAGTCAGATGGAGACGTACACATCTTTAATCCCAGCATTTAAAAGGCTAAGGCGGGTAGATTCCTGAGTTCAAGGCCAGCAGGCCAGCCTGGTCTACATGGTGAGTTCTAGGCCAGCCAGGGCTACACAATGAGACCCTATATCAGAAAGAAAGCGGGGGAGAGGAGATCTAATTAACCAGCATTTGTACATTGTACAGTGATGTTTCATATCGTGTACATTGGAAGAAAACAGGACAGCACAGTAACTGAATAATATGGGGCTTTTTTTTTTTTTTTTTTGGCTTTTTGAGACAGGGATTCTCTGTATAGCCCTGGCTGTCTTGGAATCATTCTGTAGACCAGGCTAGCCTCGAACTCAGAAATCTGCCTGCCTCTGCCTCCCGAGTGCTGGGATTAAAGGCGTGCGCCACCACTGCCCGTCAATACAGGGCATATTAAGAACACGTTTCTAGGCCAGCTATATGGCTGTGGGTAAAGATGCTTGCCTCCAAGCCTGACAACCTGGAACCCACACAGTAGAAGGGGAGAACTAGCTCCTACAAGTCGTTCTGACTTGCGCACGCAGGTACCCACAAACATACACAAAAGAAATAAGCAGACACATGACTCTCTTCATCTTAGTTTCCTTGGATTGACCCCAAAGCTGTAAAAGTTCCTTCTTCACACCTCATTAGGTTCTCAGAGAGGCTCCAATAAAACCACAGACTAGATGACTGCAGTCTTTCTCAGTGGAGCAGGAGCGTGCAGGAGCTCACTGGGAAACCCCGTGCTCCCCAGTGCTGAAGCACCCTGGGCTTACGGTGAGTTTAGTTTCCAGTCTAGAGAAGAACGGAAGTGCTCAGGCGCTTCCTCATCATGGATGTCAAATCAGAAATTTGTTCTCCCTTTTTAAATTAAAATATGACTCACACGTGACCAGCGTGGGCATCTGGGAAGCGCTACAGGGAAATTGCTTTAATGCGCCAGAAATCACACAGACAGAATCCACAGCGCCTCACTGTAGTATATTTCACTATATTTTGGGTTAAAACAAAAAGCTTGTGAACAGAAAGAGGGCTTATCTTGAATTCACCATTCCTCTTCCTAGTGTTCCTAGCACCATCCTGAACACTGAGTGTTCCCTGCGGTACAAAACTGATGAGTCAAGTTCCAGTCCCTCTCTGAACCCTGCCAGGATGTGAGGTCACAGGGACATTCTGTACTATGGGTGACAATTGACAGTGGCTATCTGAGCCAGGAAAGTGGCAGAGCCAAGCACCCACGAAGATCTGCAAAGCCCTCCAGGCTGGGGACTGGTGAAAGAGGAGGGCTGTCATGTACTTTAACGAGGCCTCCAATAACTCCGCTGGAAAGCATGAGGCCGTGTCATACATAAGCCGCACAACTCAGATGCAAAGCAAACACAGTCCTGGTCTGTAAACGTGTTCAGTGATGTTTTAAGGAGAAAAAGTACAGTGCCTTTTTCTTGGACAAGCAGAGCGAAGGGTTAAGCTGATGCAATTTAAAAAGCAACCTCCGGCTCCTATTCATTAATACGCACTTTCCCGATAAAATGTATGATTCATAAAACAAAACAAAAAACAGCCGTTAGGCAAATTTTGTTTCGCTGACTGGTAATAATCTCAAATGACTTTCCCCCTCTCTGGCTGTAATTTAAAATTCAAGAACTCACTCAGTTTAAATTCCCTAACCCCTAATCTCAACCTGGAATGAATTAACTCAGTTAACTTAACCTCCAAGGGCAGATGCCTTACCCTAAAAGTCTCGGCCACTTCTTCTGATCCTCTTTCTCCAGCAAGCGGCGCCGAGCATCCATTACTGCAGTCCTTAAAAATAAAAATTAAACCTCCATTAAGTAAAGCCAGGTGGGTCGGTGCGGGGACCTGGTCAAGAGACTTACCATCACAGAAGACAGAAAAGCCAAGCCTGGACCGTCCGATAGGCAGGGCCAGTTCCAGGCAGAGTGAGTGTCCTAGGCTTCCCACCCGGTCCTAGGTCTGACTTAATCTTCTGGCAGCTTAGGGAGCAGCTCCTTAAATTCCGGGTCAGCCCAGGAGCCGGGGTTCTCCAGCAATGAACAAGAACGCAGTTGTATCCCGAATGTCCGAGTAAGTCGTCTAGACCAAGGGTTTAAGCCATTTATAGAGGGGTGGAAAAAAAAATTTCCGGAGCGCGCTCAGCCTCGTGGTCTTGTCAATCACGGACGCACAATAGGCAGGCTGCTTCAAGCATGAGGGGATGCCGACTGGCTGGAACCATTTTCTCCACCCGCAGGGTCCCCCTTGCTTTGGCAGCGGCCAAAACATTACACTTGAAAAACAAGACCTCTTGATACTGGCAGCAATTAAATAAATAAATGACACCGTGGTTCGGAATTAGCTAGGATAGGGGTAGGCATTCAGAAAGCTGGAAGCTAGTTTGCTAAATAGCTGGGAAAGAGGGAAGGACGGGATCCAAGACTGCAGAGGCAACGGTCTGTATATTTTGGTGGCAAAGTCTTCCCCGCATCCTCCAGTTTTCCTAGCCTAGACTCCAGCATCCCTGGTGATGCCCCAGCCATCCCTAACGTGCCCAAGTTCCTGTGGCTACTCCCACGTTTTCTCCCTGTACTCGACTGTGACCCCAGCATCCCGTGTGACGACCCCTGAACCCACAGTGATCCCTCAGTCCCCAGTAGTGTCCCCAGTGGCGATCCCCAGGATGACCCCAGAATTCCCCGGTGGCAACTCGCAAGCACCCAGGAATTATCTCCATCCCTGAGCCCCCTAGTGGCAACCTCCGCGGCGACCTGGACTCTCCCAATCCCTGCGTCCCCTGTGGCAACCTCCGAGCTTACCGCACCTCTGAGTCTCCCGCCGTGACCCCCCAATCCCCACCACCCGTATCCCCTCGCGACCAGTGGTGCCTTTCGGTGATACCCCAGAGCCTAGCGGCGCCCTCCCGCAATAACTCCGTCCCACCCCCAACCCCCCCGCCAGAGAGTCCCCGCGGGATGCTGGTCCTGGCGCCCTTCGCCCTTAGCCACGCAGGTACCTGGCGGGCCAGGATTGCAGTTGGCCGGGGCAAGCAGGCCATGACGAAGCTGCGGGCGCGTGGAACTGCGTGGCAATGCGGCGACACGTGGCGCACCGCGAGTCCCGAAAGCCCGGGGCTGCAGATCGGCGTGGCGGGCGATAGAGGTATGATGGGAGAGCTACCAGCAGGGACCCGGAGCAGGGACGAGCGCAGCCGCTGCAGCATCTCCGCGTCGCGGGTGCGTGCGCTGGGCACGCGCATCGAGGGCCCAGGAGCAACCGCGCGTTACTCAAGAACTCTGAAGGGCAGGGCCCAGGACGTCTAGGCGACACATTAGCATGACAAAGGCGCTCTGAAGGACCAGGGTTTGCAGCAGGGACCAGCATTTGTGCTTGGGCTCTGGCCTGCAACAAACCTACAGTTGCTGATCTCGGAAAAGTGAGGGCTCTGCGTCGCAGTTCGTGCGACCTAGCTACCCGGCCGGCCGAGAGCCTCGGAAGCGATCACTATGCGGCTTATGGTTCAGGCAATACAGCCGCCCTGCTAGCATGGTGTGGTGGCTGTCGCTTTTAATCCCGCCTTTGAGAGGCTGATGAAAGATGACAGTTCCGGACAACCTGTCTCCCAAGCAAGCAAGCAAGCAAACAAACCAACCAACCTAGGGGTTGGAGTCTATATCCACCACCACTACCAGTTCCCAAGACCACCAGCTGGCCTTGAGTCCTTGCATTCAGATGTTAGAAACTAACTCCTTCCTTTCTGCCTTCACTGTTGGTTTTAATGAGTTAAATAATAACAGGGCCTCCATTCTTCCTATTGTTCAGCTTCCAGACTTGTTTCCAGAGTGTTAATATTTGTACTTGTACATCCCGGGTAAAATAAGATTTGTGAACCTATTGCCCAGACACAATAGGGCACTTTGTGTTTAGTAGACCACAAAGACCTTCTGAGAACCAGGTCATCTTGACTTGAAAACAAACAAACAAAGCAAAAACAAACAAACAAAAACCGAGGCTTTCCGAAAGTGGCAGACCACAATGACATCAAAAACTTGTAACAATGTGTTTGTGCTAACCGCTACTGTTAGGCTCAGCTTGCTTGCAAAGGTCATAAAGGACCTACACAAGAATTCCTCTGCTGCAGTTCAGACTCGGATTCTTCCTCCTACTAATGTAAGCTCTCCACCGCATAACACACACACACACACACACACACACACACACACAAGTGCGCATGCGCAGGGACACATAATTAAAAATAATGCGTCCCCAGGTATACTGCTTTGGCATTTTTCTGACAGTGGGCTTCTATAGCAATATTAAAAACAGGCAAAAAAGCTTAGAAATATTTCTGGGTTTAGTAAAAGGAAAGGAGAGAGGCCAGCTTTAGTCTCCTCTGCTCTACTCTCCAGTGTCATGTGGGAAACCCTGGCCTGTTCCAAAGCCCTGAAGTGTTTCTCTAGTATGTATTTCTCATTAATGTTTTTTAAATCTTGAGGCGTATTTGTTCATTGTTACTAAAGTACTCTATGGTTCCAAGGATTCTCAGTCAACGTCAGCTTACAGGTAGGGAGCCCTTCTCCCTCAGAAGTTAGTAGTGGCCCTCGGTTGCCATGGCTGATCTTGAAATGGGGAGGTGGCTTTGTATTCTGGAGAGAAAGCAGTTAAATCCCCCCTGGTCAGCCTTGAACCTGCTGTTGCCCAGGTAAAACTAGAAAGGGGTATTTCCCAGCTACCCCTATTTAGGATTTAAAATTCTGCACACAGTGGGGGAGACATCCGCCCTTTGAGAACTACCTCCTCTTTCTGGATCAACAAAAGAACAGAAACTGAGGTCGACCTCTTGCCCCAAAGATTAGAACTTTAAATACTGGTGTCTCCTCCATAAGGCGTTAGTCTAGCTGAGCCTATCAGTCACCTGGTCAGGATATGACCCGCCACAGGGGTTCTTCAAAAAGCTGAACACTGATTTGTGTCAAGATCCAGGTCTAGCGTCCTTGGACTATGCCCAACGGGCCCGCGTCTTGCTGCTGTCTGCACCCATTGTGGCGCTGATGCCCTTGGGCATGCGAATCTCACTGTCCATGTCCACTGCTACTCTATCCAAATTGCCAGGAATTGGAAACCTCCTAGATGAGCAATATTGATGGATGGATCATAAAATGTGGTACATTTACACAAAGGAATGCTGTTCAGCTGTTAAAATGTGCGGGTACGTGGATGGAGCCAGAAACAGCCATCCTGCCTGAGGAACACAGACCCAGCACGACAAACATAATGTTTTCCTCTTACATGTGGATGTTAGCTTTTAGGCTTTAAATATGCACGTGTCGGTGAATAATCAGAGGACAGTAGCTTGTAAAGACCAGGGAGAAGAGCAGGATCTTCCAAGGGGGAGGAAACTGAGTATTATAACGAGACAAAGGGGAACGGATGGAAGGGTGCCGTGAGAGTAAATACAGGGAGGCGCTAATAATACTCCAAGCCCCCTGAAGAGCCATATGGAAACCTACTACTATAGAAGCTCCCCCAAATGTACAGGTATGAAGGGAACTTAAACGGAATCACTAAGCAGAGAGGGAGACAAGCGCCTAACTAGACATCTCAGGCCACCAAATAAAACCTCCGGAGCCAGGAATGGATTACATCCTGTTGGGTAGCTGGCCAAAGGGGTCCCATGGACTCTCCCCAATATCACAGGCTATAGCCAAGGCTATTGGTTACTCTCCATAACCTGATAGGAAGGCCCTTTTGCCAAAGACATAACGTGCATATGTCTTCAAACATGGAGAAATTCAACCTAGCTGAAGCTCTGCCCCTCCAGACTAGCATGGATGGTACTGGAAGATACTTCATCACATACCACCAGAGAAAAAAAGTAATCACCAATATCACCCATCTGTATGAACCATGAGATCCACAACAGAAGCCTGACTGGTGAGACAGTGGCACAAATGTTACTATTGGATACAAAGTTGCACAAATGGTATTGTAGGATACAAAGTGGCCCCCAAATGGCAGTGCTGGTGATTGTACCCTAAACAGAAGGACTCTAACTTGACCAGGTAAACAAAAGGATCGTTATGGGGGGTGGAGGAGAAACCTCCTAAACCCAACATCTGACAGGAATCTCCTACTGCAGGAAAGTATTTATTTACCAGGGAAGCCACTGTATCCCTTACTGACCTGACCTCTGGCAAGGGCATCTAGTTCTTGACTAACCCTGCACTAACACCCACACTTTTCTGGCCTGTACCTCTCCTTCCCTGTCCCCTAAAGGCTTTCTGCTCCATCCACACACCCAATCCCCTGCTAAGTCAGCACAACATTTGATTCTCAAATTAACTTTTCTTTCTGCCCTCACTTACAGTTAGTTATGGGAGTAACCAGCCACTTTTGTGTTAAAGACCCATACATTACACTGCTTAAGTGGCCAAAAATCCTGAGACTAGATAAGTCCTGGGCCTAGAGGAAAACCTATTATTCTGTTGAAGAAGCATCGTAATGAATGATTCCTCCTGACATACTGCCATGCCCACTGGGCAGAGTATCAATCGGCTGCATCAAAAGATCCTGTCAGTAGATAGGATTAACACAGATCCACAACTGGACTTGGATATAGATGGTGACTAACACAACAGTAACAAAGAGAAAAATCTGTGGTTCACTGCCTGTCACTGTGGATCAAGTCTGTTCATTTTTGAGACAATGTCTCACGTAACCGAGGCTGGAGTCAAAGTCGCTAAGTATCCTATGGCATGAACCCTCCCTCAGTCACCTCCCAAGTGCCAGAACTGCAAGAATACACCTCCACGCCCAGGTTATGCTGTGTGCTGGGGTCAAACCCAGGTGACCTCTCCAGGTCCTGAAGCTCTGTTATCCCACAGTATGGACAGGGAGCTCTTGAGATGGAACTGCAAATCGATTGGATGATCTGCCTCAAAAGGTGTGGCTCAATCAATCGATCTTGCTCTTAAAGTGCTGGCATTTTGTTTATTCTGGATGTGTTCTTTCACCTTTTTTTTTTTTTTTTTTTGTGTTTGCATTTTCTTCACAAATCTCTTAAATCCAATTGTCCCTTTTGCAAGAACAATCAATTAACACTCCATGACCTAATCTTTAAATCTCCTTACCTCTGCTTCTATAATCTGCACAGGGCAAGTCTGCTGAGAGGCAGGTTCACAGATGACCTGGTAATAGGAGTCTCTTCTTCCCTCAGACTGACACACAAAATGTGTCACAGGGTGGCCATGTACAGACAGAACACATGGCAGTCCGGTGTCACACAGAAAATGAATGTGCTAAAGGCTTCTGATGCCCCAGGCTCTTCTCAGGCTAGACACCCGTGCTGCCCTTCACTCCCCCACCCTCCTTTGGGCTTCCCATTATCTCTGCACACAGAGGACAGCCTTAGCCTGAGAAGCCTCCAGCCATCTTGAAGTTCTGTCACAGGAGTGACAGATGGACCAAGAAGAGATTTCTAATCTCTAAGTAGAGATTAGAGATTTAAGTGTTTGTGAAAGACCCTGGAAGAAAATTGCCCCTAGACTCAGCACTAGAGCCCTAGGCCACCCAGGGGCCTGAGATGGGCTAAACTCACCCCCCTTAGACAGTTCTGAGAATGGTTGTTTTTACCTTGTTCCAAAAACAGGCCTACCATGAAATGTCATGATGAACTCTGTTCTGAAAATTGTTTGGAGAAAGTAGTTTTGACTTGACTCCTATCCTGTTGATCAACCAAAAATGTTACAATGACCTCTGTTTTGAGACCCTCTGCTCTTTCCCATGACGCATGTTCCCCCTGCTCCCCCTTTTGCTTTGTGTTTTTTCCCTATGAATACCCCTAACTTCAGCTCGGGGTCAATCTCCTCTGCCCCATGTGGGTTATGAGCTCGACCCAGTGCACTGCTTCCCCAAATAAACCTCGTGCGCTTGCAGCAAGTTCGGTTTCTCGTGAGTCATTGGGGGGTCGTGTCTTCCCGTGGCTTGAGTGAGGGTCTCCCCAATTCGGGGGTCTTTCATTTGTTTGGAAACACTCAGGCTGGAGTTTTGTATTTTACGAAAATAGATTCACATTTCAAGTTCTGAGTGGGACACATTAAGCCCAATTAAGTGAGGCTAAGAACAAAACAGGTATTTCCTTCAAGACTTTAGAGAACATTTTTATTTTACACGTTTGTCTCACTCTACAGTTCTGGCTGGCCTCAAACTCACAGAAATCTGCCTGCTTCTGCCTCCTGAATGCACACACTACTGCACTAGATGGTACTTTGCTCTTAAAATTCAAGTTATAGACCTGGAGGGACGCTCAGTGGTTAGAGCACTTGCTGCTCATGCAGAGATTTGGAGTCTGGTTCCTGGCACCCACACAGAAGACTTCCTTTACAACCACTTGTAACTCTAGCCCTGGGGGGGGGGGGGGGGGGACAGGGGAGATCCAACTCTGCTCCACAGGTACTGTACTCATGTGCATAAAACCATACAGACACAAAAGGAGCATCCTAGGGGCCCTCCATGAGGACCACATAAAGATAAAGATGCTGTTCTAATCTGATTCTGATTTAATGGGAGGAACTGCCCCTGCCAGCAAGCCTTGACTGTCCTTGATGTCCTTGTCTTTGGAGCAGCCCAGCCCAGCAACCTCTGCCTGTGCTGTCTCCGGCCCCACTTGCCGCTCTCTTTAGGATCTCCAGCTTTGAGGTCATCCTGTGTCCATGGGGAAAAGTATCCGTGTGCTTTCCGTTGCTGTGAAAAACACCACGACCAAAAGCAACTTGGGAGTTAGGGTTTACTTGGCTTACGTATTGGGATCAGAGTTCATCACTGAGGGAATTCAGGGTGGGACCACCTTCCCAGGGGTGGCAATGCCCACAGTATGCTGTGTCTCCTACATCAATCACCAACCAAGACCATGCCTACAGGACAGTCTGCACAGAGGCGTTTTCTCAACTGAGGGTCCTTCCTTCACTCTAGTTTGTATCAAATTGACAAAAAACCTAACCAGGACAGTAAGTGTAAGTAAGCCGTCCTGCTGCTGGGCTTGCAGACCCCTGACGTGTAGGATAGGCAGTATTCACACCCTAAGCCATGAATACCTCTCCTATACTTTCTCCTCTTATATTTTACATTATTCCCAGGGGACCTGTGACATTGAACACAGTAAATCCTGGACGTATTAGTTACCTCCTGGTTAGCTCTCCAATGAAGAGGAAACAGACTGACTGTGGTGGGAAGGCATGGGGGCAGGAGCGAGGCTGCCAGTTCACGTCTGAACAGACTTGAATCTGACACATGAAAGCTTTTTCCCATTTTCTCAGTCTAGAACTCCAGCCTGTGGTATCAAGGTAGGTTTTCCCCTCCATCCCAGGGTAACAATACAGAGATATGCCCAGGGTGTCTACTGTTCTGGGTCCTTCTCAATGTAACAAAGTATACAGCCAAAACTGACCATCACGCTCCTTAAAGAGCTGTTACACTGTTTTGTGTAGGAATAACGACGAGGGACCACAGGTCGTCTCCCACTTGGGGATTCTAGCTTCTGATTGTTAAATACTTGAAGCTAGATGGGAGTAAATGTAGATAAAGTCCAAGAAACTAGCTAGGGGTTCACAAGATGGGAAGCTGTATGGGGGGAGGAGTGCATGGGGAGGGAAACCCAAGTAAGGGGGTACTGCGTCCAAAGGGGTGGGGTGGGAAAGGGGAGGGCAGGGAGTGGGAGAAGACAATGGCGGAGACGTACAGGGCATAAAGTATTATGAAAATGCCATAAAGAAACCTATTACTCTGCAGGTAATTTAATGGAAGGAAGGAAGGAAGGAAATGGGTACAGAGAAGTGTACACGTGTGACCACAGCAAGCCGGCTGTGCTCTCTGATGTGCCCTAGTCAACAAAGACAGAGCCCATAGACATGGCAGGATACAGCAGTGCATAGTCCACACCTGTCTGCTCAGTTCTAGGAAGCACATGCAGACAATATTTGCAGGAAGTGATCAACGCAGGCCAAGGTGGGGGGTGTGGCAGCTGGGGATGCAGCCGGTGGCAGTCCACGAACAAAGATTCCCAGCAAATAGAGAAATGGGAATTTGAAATACCACGGTCTGCAGGGAACAGATAACCAAAGGGATTTTCTCTTAAGAAACGTGCAATACATTCAACAAAACATGGAAATGCAGAGAGTTGCGCTTGGAATGCATGGGAGCACACGCCTGTCATCACAGCCCCGGGGAAAGCAGTAGAAGGTCAAGGTCAGCTGGGTGTGACAACACGAGTCTTTTATCCCAGCACTTGGGAGGCAGAGGCAGGGGGATCTCTGTGAGTCAGAAAGTCTCCATAGGGCCAGGACGATCAGGGCTACTTAGTGAGACCCTGCCTCAAAAGAGAGAAGCATTTGGGGTCAGTCTGGACTATATGAGGCTGTCTCCATTTTTTAATTAATTTAATATTTGTGTGCATTAAGTTATTTGTGAGGTGCCCCTGGTTGTGGAGTTCTGTCCTCTGAGCATGAAACACCTGGGAGTCCAGCACCCATTCCCTCCTGCCCCATGTGTATGTGGTCAAGAGAGTACTGGAGTCTAGTGGGGGTGGTAGCTCACTGGGGTCTGAGGCTTCAGCCACACAGCTCTTGAGATCTGTTACCCAGGCGGGGCTCAGACAGAAGCTACCTGAATCACCTGTTTGTGAAAGTCACCCCTTGCTGCATCATCTTTTTCTGGGGAGCTGTGAGCAAACATCTCTTCACCCTCTACAGAATACCAAACAAGAAGACCAAAGTGCAGTTCTGTGATAATACCTTCAGGCCGATGTACAGGAGCGTGGGTGAGCCTAAACAGTTGCATCACCACTGAGTCCCACCCGGCACAGATGGCTAATTCACAGGGGCTACATCCCAGAGGCCTGTCTCTCTGTTACCTTCCTCCTCCAGCAGGGAGTGACAGCTCGACTCCCAAAGGAGGGTCCTGTGACCATACTGGAAATGTCAATAGTGCCATTGCCATTAGCACTGACCTGGCTACCACTGTCTTCTTTCCTGCCTGAGCAAGGTAGTCTCTACTCCAAACTGTGCATGGCTCTGAGGGAAAAGCCACAGGATACCTCTCACCCATGCCTCATAACCTCCAATAAACTCATTGGTTCACAAGACTGGGCTGGCTGCCAGCACTCTGGTAACCCTTTCATTCAACAGACTGCTGTGCCCCATCAAAAATGACATAATGAGGCACCCACCACTCCTTGGGCAGTCATTAAGCCCACAGCAAACACCAGCAGGCTGAGAGTGCCCATCAAGCTTCCTGGGATGACAGCTCCAAGGATGTGCCTGGTCCTGATGTGCTCTTTATAAGCGTAAATGCTATTGTCAGTTTGGGCAAGGAACTGTCAATCACAGAATCCCGAAGAACTCTGTTCATCCTGTAGAGACCTTGACTCTCCGGTAAAACTGGATCTCTGACTTTACCAGAGGGTAAACCAGCAGAGAGCAGAACTGGAGTTCAGGCAAAGACATTTTTAAGAGTTAATAGGAAGAAGGAAACCTGGGAAGGTAGCATACTTGCCTGCCTGGGTTCAAAATCAAGCACTAACAATCTTAAATGGTAAGAATAATAAAATGTAAGAGGCTGGAAAGGTGGCTTGGTGGCTAAGAGCATCGACTGCTCTTGCTGAGGCCCAGGTTTAGTTCCCCATAGCTACGTGACAGCTCACAATCATGTGTAGTTCCCGGGATCCAACAGCCTCCTCTGACCTCCACAGCATCAGGCATGCACATGGTACATATGCAAACATAAAAGCAAAACACTTAAACACACTTAGAGACAGACAGATGGATGGACAGACAGACAGACAGACAGAGACTAAGACTTAGCAAAAAGATCCACCCAAGGGTATGATGTAGGCTCCTCAACCACAGTTGAGCATCACGGTGGTAGACATATTTATGATTTTAATTTTTAATTTTCAAGTTACACAAAGGCTTGCTAGGAAACTGCTTTTCCTTTTTCCTCTTTTTGCTCTAAAATAAAAATAAATATGCAATTTAAAAATTTTTTTTCTAAGATTTATTTATTTATTTTAGTTTTTCCAGACAGGGTTTCTCTGTGTAGCCCTGGCTGTCCTGGAACTCACTCTGTAGACCAGGCTGGCCTCGAACTCAGAAATCCGCCTGCCTCTGCCTCTGGAATGCTGCACCACCACGGCCCCGGCAAGAACTTTGATTTTTTAAAAAGAATGAAAAAGAAAGAAAACGAAAACGAAAACAGGAACTGCACTGCCAAGATGTTCCCTCCCACAGAGGTTGTCTGCCAGGCAAAGAGATTTAAATAAAGACATACCAAGGACAACACCACAGGCTGGAGATAGGGCTCAGTGAGAAAGGGCATTCCTATCAAGCCTGATGACCTGAGTTTGGTCCCCAAAACCCACTTGGTTTATGGGAACGGACACCTCCACCCCCCAGGACACAGCAACACATACAATAAACAAATGTGGAGAGCTTTTGGGGACACCTGGCAAGAACCTGACATTTGGCCAAAGACAAAGAATCAGGCTTCAGGCAGGAATCTGACATTAAGTCAAGGCCAAGGAAACAAGCTCAGGCAGGAATCTAATCTTAGGCTAGAACAGGGAAGTAAGTTCGGGTAGGAATCTTAATCTTAGGGTAGAACAGAAGAAGTAGGCTTCAGTCGAGAATCTGATTTTGGGCTTGGACAAGGAAGTAGGCTCAGATATTTCAGTCATCCTGACAAGCCCTTAAAAACAGCCATCACTGGAATGATCTCAGACTTTTGCTTATTGCCTTGCTCATTCCTGGACGATTTGTGTTTATTGTACTGTTTGCCCTAATTGCTTGCATGTAATTAAAATGGTATAAAAGCGAATTGGGAAAAATTAAACCTGCCTTCAGTCTCAGAACTGACTGAGGCCACACTGCAGTTTTGTCAAATTGTCTCTTTTCATTCCTCGATCCTACACTGGAGAACCTGTTGACTGACTGAGGGGGCTTGGTCAACAAATGATCTCCTCTTCTAAATCACATTTTGAATATCTTATCTGCCCCTGGTTTCACTAGCCCCAACTGGTCTGGAGCTCAGTGTAGACCCTGATCATGAGCTGTGGGCAAAAATGAAGCCTATGAACCAGTTGGAGTGCCCAATCAACACATTGATTGGAAAGAAACCAAAGACAGATTCCAGACACTGTCAACCAACTCTGACACCACAGAGCAAACTGAGGCAGACAGCCCGTGGAGATCAGTGCTGGGAGCAGGCAACAGGTGTTGGTCCAGATACAGATGGGGGGGGGGGGGGGTTTGCTGCCCATGGCAGTCAGTGATTAAAGCAAAGGGGGGAGGAATCAAATGCATACCCACACACACAGAGGACTTGAAGCAAAAGGCAAGCAACTTCTTCACACATACAAATACAGACAGATATATATGCTCCAACAAGCAGGTTCCATGCATTTAACACACACACACACACACACACACACACACACACTGAGAGCTCTTGGTGCCACCTTCTAGGAATTTGGCGTTGGCCTAGGACAAAGAAGTAGACTCAAGATGAATACAATACAAGAGGAATGTCTTCTTTGTATCTTGATGGGTCTCCTTAAGACCCTGAATACAGTAATCCTGGGACCTTTGTTTGTGTTTTGTTTGTTCCTGGACTACTTTGGTTTTTGCAGGGGGGGGGGCAGTTGGTTTTGTTTTTTTGAGACAGGGTTTCTCTCTGTAGCCCTGGCTTCTGACAGAACCAAAAGGGACTTAAGGCGGATGCCCTGGGGAGTCCAGGTTCTCGAGTCTTGGGACGTCCCAGGTCTCGACAGGAATGATCTAGTCATCCATCTGTAGGACATTGTGGAAGGCAGGTCAGAGTCCATTCTGTTGACAGGGTCACATCAGTTTGTTTTCAGTTCACCCAGATCTCGCCCAGTTTTTGGATTCTGTTTCTCCTTCCACCTCTCTGTCTACATCCCACCTTTTCTTGTTGGAACCAGTGTCTTCTGTGTGTCACTCCTAGTCTACAGAATGGGACAAGCACTGTCCAATTGGAAAGATGTTTCCAGACGGGCATATAAATTGTTGTTGGACCCCCGAAGGTCGCAACTACCAGTACTTCCCCCTCTCAAAGACACGAGATCAAGAGCGATGCAATCAGCAAGAGGTTTATTATTTCCAATGCATTGGGGTCATCCTGCACATGAGGTAGAGGCAACCCTTGGAGCCCGTTTAGGGACCTTATATAGGATTTTAGAGCAGCCGACATTAGGCACAATGTGATTGGTGGAACAGTGTGACTTTTAAACTGATTGGTCTTTAAGGAATGAGGTAGCAGGGGCTTAATCAGTCCCTCCCTCCCAGCCTATGTGCTTTCTAACCTGTTTCTCCCGTTTGCTGGGGAGGGGTGGGGGGGGGACATATGCTAGCTAGGTGGCCTTATCTCCGGAGGGGGTAGGAGGGGAGGAAAAGCATTTCTTTCATTGTCAGTTGGTATTAAGAAAGCGAAACTAATCACTTTTTGCAGCTCTGAATAGCCTTCTTTTGGGGTCAGCTGGCCCCGGGAGGGCTCCCTACACCTTCCTACTATTAACAAGGTAAGGGACATCATTTTTAGTCAACCTGGACATCCTGATCAAGTTCCTTACTTTTTGTTTGTTTGTTTTGTTTTTGTTTCTTTTGGTTTTTAGAAATTGGGTTTCTCTGTGTAGCCCTGGCTGTCCTGGAACTCACTCTGTAGACCAGGCTGGCCTTGAACTCAGAAATCCGCCTGCCTCTGCCTCCCAAGTGCTGGGATTAAAGGCGTGCGCCACCACTGCCCGCCTAAGTTCCTTACATTTTGACCTGGCAGAATCTAGTTGCTGATCCCCCACCTTGGTTAAGGTCTTTTCTTCCTTCTCCTTCAAAACAGTCAAAAGTTTCCTTAACCTTTGCTCCTCCCCTGAATTCACAGGCGACAGATGTTTTCATTTGCCAGAGTCAATCCGCCCAAAGCCGGGGCGGGAATCCATCAAACCACCTGTCTTACAGGATTCTTCCCCCGAGGAAGTCCAGTTTCCTCCTCCCTACACTCCCCCACCACAACCAAACCCGCTACCTCAACCCCAACCTCAGTCAATGTCATCCTCCCTGTATCCTCCTCTTCCTTCTGACCCACTGGGACTGGCAGGAGGAACTCGGAGCCGGTGGGCTCCGGGGGAGGAAGGTCCTGCTGACTCCACCATGACCCTTCCTCTTAGGCCACGGGGCCTCCAGGTCTTCTAGATTCTGTGATTTTTACTCATCAGCCCACTTGGGATGATTGCCAGCAGCTGTTACAGATTCTCTTCATGACTGAGGAATGGGAGAGAATTATAATTGAGGCCCAGAAAGGTGGGTCCCCGACCCAAAACCCAGCTGACATTAAGGAGGGGTTCCCTTTAAGGAGACCAAACTGGGATTTCAACACGGCAGAAGGTAGGGAGCCTTTCCGGATCTACCGCCAGGCTCTAATGGCAGGTCTCAAGGCAGCCAATCGGTGGCCCACCAATTTGGCTAAGGTATATGATGTCAGGCAGGGAGAAACTGAAAGCCCAGCCACCTTCCTTGAATGAGTCATGGAAGCCTTCCGCCAGTACACTCATATTGACCCTGAGGATCCTAACATAGAGACAGCAGAGAACGTGTGTAATAGTGGGGAGACAGAGGAAGAGAGACACATTAGGATTGGAAAGATGTTAAAAAGAGACAAGGCCAAGGTCAAAGTCATGATGATGCAGCCTAAAGGGGAAGAGTCCACCAGAAGGTTCCCTCAGAGAAGGGATCCCCTAGACAAGGACCAATGTGCCTTCTGCAAGGAAAAAAGACATTGGGCGAGAGATTGTCCCAAGAAGAAAGGCAGGACCACCCCAAAGGTTTTAGCCTTGGGATCAGAAGATTTAAACTGAGCAGACAGGGTTCAGAGCCCCCCCACCCCCCAAACCTAGGGTAACGTTGACAGTGGAGAGGAAGCCTATTGATTTCTTGGTGGACACTGGAGCTCAAAATTTGGTCCTGATTAAAGATGAAGGCCCAGTCTCTAATAAAAAAAACCTGGGTCCAGGGAGCTACAGGAACTAAGCAATATCCATGGACCACTCAGAGAACTGTGGACTTGGAAAAAGGCTGAATATCCCACTCTTTCATGATAATACCTGACTGCCCTTACCCACTTCTGAGGCGAGATTTATTATCAAAGATGCAAGCCCAAATATGGTTTATAGAATCTGGTTTATAGAATCCAGAGGGTTGCCAATCCAAGTCCTGAGTCTTGATATTCCAGCTAAGGCAGAGTACAGGCTTTTTGAGGAGCCTGTATCTAAAGCAGCCACAGGGATGGACACCTGGTTAAAAGAGTTTCCCCAGACATGGGCAGAGACAGGAGGCATGGGACTAGCCAAACAGAGTCCCGATACTGGATGAATTGAAACCAAGGACAAACCCCATCAGGGTTGAACAATACCCAATGTCATTTGAGGCACGCAGGGGCATTACCCCTCACATCCAAAGATTTTTGACAGAGGGGATTCTGAAACCCTGCCACTGGGCCTGGAACACACCACTCTTGCCTGTAAAGAAGCCAGGTACTGGAGATTACAGGCCAGTCCAAGACCTCAGAGAAGTGACCACAGAGACGGAGGTAATTTGGGCTGAACCCCCTGCACCAGAAACTTCTGCCCAGAAGGCTGAACTAATAGCATTGACTATTGCCCTAAGGTTGGGGAAAAACCAGGTGATTAATATTTATACTGACAGCAGATATGCCTTTGCAACAGCACATATTCATGGGGCCATTTACCAGGAGAGAGGACTCTTAACAGCACAAGGAAAAGCCATCAAAAACAAAGAAGAAATAATAAACCTTCTGAAAGCCCTATGGCTTCCCAAGCAAGTGGCAATAATACATTGTTCAGGCCATCAAAAGGGACATTCTCCCATAGTGAGGGGAAGCAGTTTAGCTGACAAGACAGCAAAAGAGATGGCCTTAAAAGGAGACTACACCATGAATGAAAATGACACAATGATAACAACTCTCCCAGAGCCACCAAATCCTCACCTGCCCTCCGACCCACTGTATACGGAGGGAGAAATCACATGGGTTAAACAAAAAGATGGCTCCAGATTAGAGAACGGATGGAGGTGTGATGGAGAAAATAAACTAGTCTCACCACAGGCTTTGGCTAGAACTATACTTCAGAAACTGCACAGGACCACCCATCTGGGAACAAAGAAAATGTCACAGCCGGCAGGACAGTCTGATTTAACCACAAGAGGCCTCACTATAATGATAAATGAAGCCAGGCAGTGGTGGCTCACACCTTTAATCCCAGCACTTGGGAGGCAGAGGCAGGTGGATTTCTGAGTTTGAGGCCAGCCTGGTCTACAGAGTGAGTTCCAGGACAGCCAGGGCTACAGAGAAACCCTGTCTCGAAAATAAATAAATGAATAAATAAATAAATAAATAAATAATAAAATAATAAATGAAATAACCACAGATTGTAAGGCCTCCTCCAAACAGGAGTCATCATACTGCTGGACCGGGATTACACCAAAGAGGTAAGAAGTCAGGGGCCCACTGGGAAATAGACTTCACAGAGATCAAGCCAGGAAAATTTGGATGCAAATCCTGACTAGTGTTCCTGGACACCTTTTTGGGATGGACTGAAGCATTCCCAACCAAGACAGAAACGGCAGCCATTGTTGCCAAAAGGCTTCTGGAAGAAAGTCTCCCAAGGTACGGCTTTCCTCAGACTATAGGGTCAGATAATTGACTGGCTTTTGTGTCCAAGGTGAGTCAGGCAATAGCCAAAGCAATTGGGGCAGATTGGAAATTGCATTGCGCTTACAGGCCCCAAGGTTCAGGACAGGTAGAAAGAATGAATAGAACCCTAAAAGAGACCTTAACTAAATTGACCGTGGAGACTGGCAGGGACTGGGTGACCCTCCTTCCCTTTGCCCTATTTAGGGTTAGGAATTCTCCATTATCAGATGGGATTGACACCCTTTGAGATTATATGTGGGTATCCCCCACCCATAATACCTAGCTTGGCTATTGATGCCATTGGAGATCTCTCTAACGAAGAACTCTTACAGAAAATTAAGGGAATTAGATCGGCCCATGAGCAATTATGGCCTTAACTCAATGCTTCATATAACACTGGGTCTCCCCCTCAGTCCCATCCTTTTCAACCATGTGACTGGGTATACGTGAAAAGATACCGGAAAGAGACTCTAACACCCCGTTGGAAAGGACCCTACATTGTGATCCTGACCACACCAACAGCGGTGAAAGTTGACCAAATAACCGCCTGGATACACCAGACTCACCTGAAGAAGGCAGACCCACCAGATACATCAACATCATGGAAAGTTCAAAGAGGGGACAACCCTCTAAAGCTGAAGATTTCCCGCCTACAGGACGGGTGATATTTTTGCCTTTTCTCATTCGATGCCTCTGCTTGCCGTCCCTTTCTGCTAGCAATAAATCCCCACATCAGGCAGTGCAAGTTACCTGGGAACTTACTGATTTAGAAACCGGAGACTCATACACCTTAGCCACCAAGAGTGATTCATGGGGAGGGAAAGACAGACGGTTCCCAGAGATGTCTTTTGATCTCCACAAGCTGGAGCACAAAGTGGCTTCGGAGGGGCCACCCTCTACTACTGCAATGCCAAACCCAAAGTCAAAAAGTGCTGAGATGCCACCCAATACTATTGTCCCAGCTGGAATTGTGTTAAAGGAGTGACAGGGGAAACTTCATAGACGCCCCCCATAAAGGACAGTTACACAGGCACCCTTTATTCAGCACCCCTCCCCAATGCCTACAGCACGGGACCCACTTTTAGATGACCCCCTATGTTCCTACAGCAAGGGGGTTTATGTGCAGCCTTAAAGGAAGAGCATTGTTTCTATATAAACCATATGGGAGTTATAGAAAATTCCTTAGCCAAAGTTAGAGAAAGTCTAGAAAAGAAAAAGGGAGTGAGAACTACATAAGGGGTGGTTTCAGTCCTGGTTCAAAGGCTCTCCATGGCTCACAACCCTGATCTCCACACTTACAGGGCCACTAATGATTTTACTTCTACTCTTTACCTTTGGGCCATGCATTTAAAGCAAGTTAGTCCAACAAATGAAAGATAGACTGTCTAGTATCCAACTGATGGTGCTCAGACAACAATATTACCCCCTTTCATATAGCAATCAAGAATTTGAGGATGACCGATCCCTCTAGACCATCGTCCCTGTTCAGCAGGAAGCAGTTACAGAAGAAGAAACCATCAGCCCTATTCCTGGTCGTTCAAGAATGAACTCTAGGAAAAAGGGGGGAATGACAGACTTAAAAAGATAGTATAACTCACTCCATCTTGATTTTCAGATTCCATTTTGTGCCTGACCTACTCTGAGGGCCTGGAAACCTAAACTCCTGGACTGAAGGTGCAGACTGTTCCATGAACTAACCACATCCTTGACCAGCCTTGTGTAACATCATTGTTCTGCAAGCCTTGATGGATTGTAAGCCTTGACCAAGTTCCCAAGCCCCCACCTGATTGCCGTTTTTGCCCTTAAATATTCAATCATTTCTGCCCTCAGGATCACCATTTCATGGTGGTCCAGCTCAAGCTGTCTAATTAAAAATCCTTCTTTGCTAATTACATCGGTGTCATGTCCTGTTGGTCTCACCCCCCACACCCCCCAAGTTGATGGTTCTACAGTAAGATGCTGCACAGAGCCATACCTAAGACAAATGCATTGGTTTGGTAATGCTTATTTCATGATGGGTGAGGAAGGAAGGCATTCTTGTCAGAACAACCTAAGACAGATGCAGTCTTGTCCATTAAATTAATAGGGGGAGATGTGGAGAGCTCTTGGTGCTGCCTTCTAAGAACTTGGCAAGAATTTGACATTGGGCTAGGACAAGGAAGTAGGCTCAAGACGAATACAGCTGAGGAATGTGTTCTTTGTATCTTGATGAGTCTTTTTTGACAAGGTTTCTCTGTATAGCCCTGGCTGTCCTGGAACTCACTCTGTAGACCAGGCTGGCCTCAAACTCAGAAATCCACCTGCCTCTGCCTCCCAAGTGCTGGGATTAAAGGCATGTGCCACCACTGCCCGGCTTTTCCAAATGTTTTCTAAGTGTGGTGGTCACTGCTGACAATCTACATGTCTAAGTCCTTTCCTAGGGTGGTGATAGAATCATAATCTGCTCCAGCAGCAAGTCCTGAAAGAGATCAAGCATTAGTACTGTGAGTGCCAGAGACACTGTCCAGTGAGGGGCTGGAAGCCCCTTAGAGTTTTCACACAATTCTTAGATTAAGAGGAATGTGAGGGGAGCAAGCAGAGCAGAACTCCATAACAGCATGACGTCCTCAGGATACATGGTCCTTGGGGTTGCTCCTCTCCGAGGAGAACTCATCATGGCCGTGCTGCTAACTGGCAGGGCAGCATTCCATAAAGCCATCTGCTGCTCCTCCAGAATGGCCCTCTGCGGGAGGTTTCAGGACAGAACAGTCAAGGCAGCAAGGACTGTATGTTTGTAGATGGTGACATGACAATTATGGTGGGGTGTGAAGAAAGGGACTTGTCTTCTACTGTACAAGATAACCGATCTCTTCCTGGCACCAGAGCTCCATCCTAAACCGGGAAGGTTACCAAGCAGAGGACAATTTTTCTTTCTCTTCATTTTCTTTCTTTTTGAGATTATAATCATCACACCTCTGTTTCTTTTCTTTCCTCCAAATCCTCCCATATGCTGTCTGTCAGCAGAGGGTCTCTGACCCATGAAGCAAGCAGATGGAAGTCTGCAGCAGTGTTTGTCCACATGGTGGGTGTCTCTGGATGGTCAGCACTAGTTTCTAGCTGCCTAAACTCTTTCTGGCCCCTGCCTCAGTGTGGTGGCCCAAGAGGTACCTTGGGTGGGATTACAAACTGGTAAAATAAAGCCGGGTGTCATTGGGGTTACAGATTAGCCTCTGGGAAAGGAGAAATGCATTCAGCAAGCAGACTGTCCTGAAAGCTCTGTTCCTCAGCCACTGAGAAACTCACCAGACTTGGGAGAGGAGAGGTTACTCATGTCTCCATAATTTTCTCCTAGCTGAGCAGTGGTGGCGCATGCCTTTAATCCCAGCACTTGGGAGGCAGAGGCAGGTGGATTTCTGAGTTTGAGGCCAGCCTGGTCTACAGAGTGAGTTCCAGGACAGCCAGGGCTACACAGAGAAACCCTGTCTTCGAAAAGCAAGCAAACAAAAAAATGTCTCCTTCTAATGGTATGGAGAGAAAGTCAGAGTAGCATCGTGTGTCCACCTCCACTTGGGTCTGCTGTCTCCAAATGACCCTCTTTCAGTACCATGGTGACAAGCCGGACCTACCTCTTCAGAGAATGGGACAATGGAGGTCTTTAAACAATGGGTCTCTTCCCTGTTCTGTCTGGCAGTCAGGACACAGCCACACTAGCAGGACACAAATTCTCCACCGTGACTGGGAGTGGCTTCTCCATGAGGCAAAGCTGGGAGGACCAGGGATTTACGGTGGTTTGATTACAGGAGGGCTTGCGACACAACTTAAGTCATTCATTTCTTCAAGCCCTAGCAACTTTTGTGGCTTATCCTTTGGAGTGAGTGGAAGAAACGCTTTGATTTTTTAAAAGAGAGTAAAAAGCATGAAAAAGAAAACAGGAACCGCGCTGCCAAGATGTTCCCTCCCGCAGAGGTTGTCTGCCAGGCAAACCTTGGGAGAGATTTAAATAAAGACTTAACCAAGGACAACACCACAGGCTGGAGACAGGGCTCAGTGAGAAAGGGCATTCCCACCGATCCTGACGACCTGAGTTTGATCTCCCAAACCCACATGGTTTGTGGGAACTGACCCCCTCCCAAGAGTCAGACTACAAGTGTACCATAGACACACACACACACACACACACACACACACACACACACACACACACTAAACAAATATTCTTTCTTTAAAGTCACATTTTAAAAACCTCATCTGGTTCATTTTCATTTTGCTTTAAGACAAGGTCTCAAATGTCTCACCTGCCTGGAACTCAATGTAGACCATACCAACTTCAAACTAGAGGCAATCCACCTGCCTCTTACTCCATACTGTCATGACTCTGGTCATGCTTGGCTTGGTTGATATTATTTTCTATTTCAGAATTACAAGATAGTTCATTCCACAAACTAGAATGCTTATCAGATGTACCAACTGATTGGTTAACATACTTATCAGATATACAAACTGATTGGTTACCACAGGGAAATAGCTGATAAGGGCTTGGGCAGAGGGAATGATTTGTGTCTGTTGAAGCTAGAATAGTGGGTGACATGGAACTTAGGCGTGACTGACTCCATCTTGATTTTAACTTGATCAGTATCAATTCGGAGTTGACAGTCATTTCTGCTGACTTTACCCAAAAGGTCGGAGACTGAGAAACTGATTGACCTCCAAGCCTCTTTGGGGTGGTCCTCTTTGGAAAGTGCTGCAAGTTGAAGCACACAGTTCAATCCCACATTTTGTAGGGTGGGTGCATTACTGGATGGCTGCTATTTCTTCAGCTCCAGAGCAGTGACCTCATTCTCTCTTAAATGTCTAGTGTCTGCTATGATGTTTGACAAATGTATGAAAATTGATAAATTATGCAAACCTTGTGGGGCAAGTGGAACCCTGCCACCAGACAAAACTGAGGGGATTCAGAAACCCTAGTAATTCTCATATCTGGGAAAGGAAGGTGGTTCACTTACTCCTGACCCAGATCCTGTCCTGGAGCATATGACCATGACACCCCACGTGAGGATCTTGACAACTAGTCACGAAGCACAGAACACAGAGTTCTCCATACTAATGAGGTATCTAGATGGCCAGTCCAAGGGGTTCAACCAATAAATGTGCCCTTTCCCCAGCCTTGAGTAGGATTAACAAACCCAGGATGGTTTTACAACCTTCCTGGAGCCTTCTGGCCTCGCTGCATTTGCAATTTCCTACAGGAGCCTTGAGGAGTCGACCACCCACTGAGCTTGCTGAAACAAAGGATGGGGCCTGTGGGTTTTCCCTACATAACGAAGACGGACTCTCTCAACAAGAACCTGTGGAGTGGAAGCATTTGTCATACAGAGCCTCACTGACTAAGTCTCCTGAAGGACCCTCCTTACTCCAGACACTCATCCCTGAGCTAAGCCAGAGTTCCCTCTACCCCAGCCCAAGGCTTGCCTCTGGCCCATAGATCTTCTCCATTCCCAAATCCTTGAGATTGCTAGAGGCACCTGGGTGTCCAGGAACCCCAGCTTTGGCCCCACGCTGGGGTTGGGGTCCCCATCTTAGGCTGCATCCCACCACCTCTGACCCTACTGACTTCAAAGATGGAAGGTAGCCTAGCCTTTCTTTTCACATAAGTTACACATCTTTAATCCCAGCAGTTGAGAGAGGGCCAAGAAGCACAGGGGGCCTGCATTTGATGTGCACCTTTTGAAAGAAATGTTTTTCCTCCCTTCTCCGGAGATAGGGCCATCTAGCTAGCAGATAATTCCTATGGTACATAAGAAAGGGGCATTCCTCCCCTCCCTAGAGATAAGGCCAACTGGCTAGCAGGTATTCTCTGTCAACATAGGCTCTTCCAAACAGCAATGGCCCTGGGGTAAAGAATAACCACAGGGAGACTCACTAAGAATCCTCTAATGGTGTGAAAGGTCAACAACCAACTCAGGCTGTGACCAGAATCTGCCTCAAGAGTGTATAAAAAGTGTGAGCTTTAGGAATTGGGGGTCGCCTCTGCCTCATGTGCAGGAGGACCCCAATGCATTGGGAATAATAAACCTCTTGCTGATTGCATCGCTCTCGATCTCTGTGTCTTTGCGAGGAGGAACTACTGGTAGCTTCGACCTTCATGGGTCCAACACAGCCATTAGACAACTCACCTGATTGTCGTACCTGAGTTTGTCTTTTACTCAGTCTCTTGTCCTAATTAGGGTTCTAGGAAACAGGCCTACAAGGTCATGCAAGTACACACTTTTAACTAATAAGCCACCTCTCCAGAACCTCACTTGGAATATTTATGGTGAAGATGCATACTGGGTCTGAAACTCTTTCTTTCTTTTTTTTTTTTTTTTTTGGATTGTTTTGTTTTTGAGAGGTGGTCTTGTGTAGCTCAGGCTGGCCTGGACCTCACTGTGTGGCTCAGGCTGGCTTGAGCCACCTGATTCAAGTGTCTTCTGCAGTGGTGGTTGCAAGGTACTCATGGGGTGTGCTCCATCGCACCCCAGAGTCTAGAGCTCCTTTGACATCACGTGTCATTTGTGAAACCTGAGCTGTGTATAATTTGGGGGGCAGAGAAGAACCACAGTACCTGAGCTTCGTAAAGCACGGTTGTGGCCTGGCATAATGAGAGCCCTGGGCAGAACTGAGGAGACACTTGAGCTCACACGATCCACAAGGGCTTTTGGCAAACCGATGCCTCTATGCAATGAGGCTGTCCCACTTCCTGAGAAAGCTGGCTGGTTGGCCTTTCCTGGAAGGGTAGAGTCAAACATGGAAAAGCCAGTTTCCCACTGACTTTCCTTAAATGTTCAGATGCAGCCCGGACCTCCGAAGAGCTGAAATCTACTTGAGTTGGTTTTCTCCTGTGCCTCTAAAGCCCATGGGGGCTAACTTTTTGCCGATTACATGGCGCTGTTTCACCTCTGTAAGGATGGCTGATATATGACAGTCCCAGTTTAGAAAGCAGGTGAGTCAAGGGTCTTTAATAATTTTTAGTGTTACTTTTTTTTTTTAAATTTTGTTTCTTCTTTAAAGGCAGGGTCTTGTGGGGCAGTGGTGGCGTACACCTTTAATCCCAGCACTTGGGAGACAGAGGCAGGCAGATTTCAGAGTTCGAGGCCAGCCTGATCTACAGAGTGAGTTCCAGGACAGCCAGGGCTACACAGAGAAACCCTGTCGGGGGGGTGGAGGGGGGAGGCAGGGTCTCAAGAAGCCTTCATTGGTCTTGAACAATCTGTGTAGAATTTCTGAATTGTAAGAAAATGATCAGACTATCACTAGGTTCCCCAGACTGAACAGAATGGCTCTGTAGTTAAGAGCAGTTGTTGCTCTTCCAAAGGACCCAAGTTCAAGTCTCAGCACCACCTTACAACCACCTGTAACTCCAGCTCCAAGAGATCCAGTACCTTCTAGCTTCTGTGGGTAAGTACACTCACATGTACGCACTCACATGCACACATACACTCATGTACACACTCACACATGCACACTCACAGTTTTAAAAATACAATAAATATTTTTAAGGTTTAAAACAGAAAAGAAAATCAGACTGGCAGATCCTGTAGAGAGAGTGCATGCTCTGGCTACACAGGGAACTCAGAACCACTGTGTCACTGTCTTCTCCCTCAGGGCCTCAGGACCTTCAGTAGGGTCAGAGGCTTACACAGTGTCACATGAGTCTTATGTGCTTCATGTGCACATTACAGGAACCCGAGGTCATCATTCTTAATCAAAAGAAAACCAGGGACAGAGAGCCTTCTCTGCTGTTAGCCGTGCTGTCTGCCACTGTTTTCAAAAGCCTGAGAGGCCACTGATAGAATCTGTGGGTGGAAGCCAAGAGCCCAGGACGTTAGTCATGCTTGGGAAGAAGAGACAGCACAGGCTATGAACAGCTCAGTGGGGTCGTTACACAAAACAGCCCTGGCTGGGGTGGCTGTGACCACTCCTCTCCAAGCCTGAGGGAAGGGACCAGCTACCTCTCAGCCTTGAAGGCTGCTATAGAAATGACCTCACTAGGGTTAAGAGCAGTGGAAGATCTTGGGGAGATAGGGTTTGGAGAGAGCACTGTAAACAGATTTCAGAGGGTGAGGGGATGTCTCTACTCAGGAGTCAGGAGTTGGATGCAAGTGGATGGTCTTACACCCCTAGTCATGTGATCATCTCACACCCCTAGTCTAGTCATGTGATCAGCTTACTCCCCTGGGCATGTGATCATCTTTCCCAGTTCAACTCCGGGGTCCCATATTCCTGGAACTTTCTGACTTTTGTATTAATCTTTTTTGAATACCACTGTACTTTGCATGAACTTTTACTGCTGAATTGAACTCTACTCTACTTTATTGTGCTTGCCGCCCCACCCCCTCTCAACACAGCTGTTTCTCAAGACCAAGAATGATGTGGAGCCAAGGAGAGACTCAGTGGGGAAAGGTGCTTGGGGCCAAGTCTGAAGACCAGAGTTCTGTCTTGGGGCATCCCACGGTGAGAGGGGAGACCTGACATCCCAAAGCTGTTCTCTCATCTCCGTGTGCTCTGGCTTCCATAAGACCACTCCATATTCTTTTAATAAAAGAATAAGATTACACTTAAGTTACACAGTGTAAGGCCTGCCTAATAGCCTCAGAAAGAGCTAGCTACGGTAAGGTTCAATTATGTAAAGATTAAACCAGCTACTGTTTGCAAGTCTTTATTGCGTTATATAGCTAGTACATTAAAAACACACTATATCCTCTTTTATTGGGTAGTCTGGTTTGGGTATTTTTCCAGACAGGGTTTCTCTGTGTAGCCCTGGCTGTCCTGGAACTCACTCTGTAGACCAGGCTGGCCTCGAACTCAGAAATCCTCCTGCCTCTGTCTCCCAAGTGCTGGGATTAAAGGTGTGGGATTGGTTTTTGAGATGGGAGCTCATGTTGTCCTGACTGCCCTCAGACTTGTGGTGTGCCCAAACACACATGCACACAGTCAGGTGTGCACAAAATTAAATGAATAAATGTAAAAATAAATAAAGATATGCACGAAGATCCTTCGTAAAGCTGTCAGGAAAAGCAAGCATAGAGCAAACATGAGGGATAATTCATTTTAATTAATTTAATATTAGCTAGTAGGAATATTAATATTGAAAAGGAATTCTTAGTAAGAATGTGGTGGTTTGAGTAGGAATAATCCCCATAGACTCAAGTGTTTGATCCTAAGGAGTGGCACTGTTGGATGTGGCCTTATTGGAGCAGGTGTGGCCTTGCTGTGGAAGCAGGCTTCGAGGTCTCATGTGCTCAAGCTATGTCCAGGGCGGAACACACTGTCACTCTGCTGCCTATGGGCCAGATGTAGACCTCTCAGCTCCTTCTCCAGCACCATGTCTACCTGCATGCTGCCATGCTTCCTGCCGTGATGATAATGGACTGAATGTCCGAACTGTAAGCCAGCCCCAACTGAATGGTCTCCTGTGTAAGAGTTGCTGGGGTCATGGTGCCTCCTCTCACAGTAATTAAACCCTAACCAGACCCAGCCTCCCTGCATACTTTATGGCTGTAGTTATCTTAAGTTCCACAAAACCCAGGCTGGCCTCAGACTTTCTACCTACCTTAGAGTGACCTTGAATGATCCTCCTGCCTCCACCTCCACATCGAATGCCTAGATTGCAGGCATCCATCACTATGCTCCACCCTCTATTCTAACTCTTTTATCTTCAAAGTTCAAAGAAGTACTTATTATGATTTTTCAATTTACTGAACTAACATTCAGGACAAAGATCACCCCAGCTAGCTAATCAGAAATGAACAGACTTGACAGATTTCCCATTCTGTGTGGTGATGGAGTGCTTAATGACTGTCCAGTGCAAACCCGCCATGGTCTCACGCAGGATGGATGCAAACTGCATCTCAGCTGTGTTTCTTTGCCAAACAACTACTGTGGTTTCTCTGGGTGAGCTTCCCAACAGTACGCTTATGTTTATGCTCATAAGGAATCAGCATTTGACCTCAAAATCTGTGCCAGAGGCTCCCTATGCGTATATGCAGTCCTCCTAGAGGGCTACATGAGACTGTCTCAAAGAACCAAAGCCAAACAAGACTTCCACAGGTGGACATCAAGTAGGGCCAAAATACCAGAGGTGCACACTAAGGTCTAGACTATAAAAGCCAATTGATCAAATATTCAGGTTTATACATCAAAATAAATAATGATAAAGAATAAATGAGCTGGCTTTTGTTGTAAAAACAACTTCATGCTTATCCCTGACTAGCTTAAAAATAAACGAGACTCGGACTATGGTTATTTTATTTGGCTTTGACAATTACTGAGGGGTAACCCCTATTCTACTTTTCTAACTGCTGACCTGGCTACCTCCCCAGGACTGTACCCCAAATAAACTCCTGGCCACGAGCTCATGATCCTTCTCCCCCTACTGTGGCTTCCTCCTCCCCTCCAGTTCTTCCTCCTTCTCTTCCAGGTCTCTCCTCACTCCTCAACCAAATATCTCAAACCCACCAGTCTCTAATTCCTCCAGTAATTGACTGTAGCCAATTTTATTTAACCAATAGTTTTAAATCAAGGAACAAGGTTTGTGCAAAAGACATGAGAAGTCATTCATAAGCCAAGACCTTCCCGTACAGATTTTAGCATTACAATACATAGCAAGGGACCAAACTTCAATGGCTTTTGTTTTTCAACTAATCTAAGACTGCTTTTAATGTACAGCAAGTTAACAGTTTTTGAGGCCCAAAGAGCCATGGTTTTTATAGTATAACTAGAAACTATTGCTTATTGTGTAATTATGTCCATATATAATTTCCTGGTTTTCTTTCATTTCTTGTTGTTGTTTTGAGTTTTTGTTTGTTTTTCTGCTTTCATTAGAGAGCAGGTCTTGATATATATAGATAGATAGATAGATAGATAGATAGTACTGGCTAGTTTTGTGTGTCAACTTGACACATCTGGAGTTATCACAGAGAAAGGAGCTTCAGTTGAGAAAATGCCTCCATGAGATCCAGGTATAAGGCATTTTCTCAATTAGTGATCATAGGGGAGGGCCCCTTGTGGGTGGTACCATCTGTGGGCTGGTAGTCTTGGGTTCTATAAGAAAGCCATCTGAGCAAGCCAGGAGAAGCAAGCAAGTCAGTAAGTTACATTCCTCCATGGCCTCTGCATCAGCTCCTAATCCCTGACCTGCTTGAGTTCCAGTCCTGACTTCCTCTGGTGATGAATAGCAATTGGAAGTGTAAGCTCAATAAACCCCCCTCCCCCCAACTTGCATCTTGGTCATGATGTTTGTGCAGGAATAGAAGCCCTGACTAAGGCAAGTTGGTACCAGCAAAGTGGGGTGTTCCTGTGACAACCTGACCATGTTTTGGGGAGGACTGAGGATTGGGCTAGAAGATCCATTCAGTGTTAAGAGCTTTGTGGGATGTTCTGTAGGAGCTTGGAAGAGAATGTTGAGAACAGTGCAGAAGATGGAGGCCTGATTTGTGAAATTTCAGAGGGAAGATTAAAGACTCTTATCAGGGCCATTGCTAGTTTGATTTAAGATTCTGTGGTTTTGGTTAGCTGGGGCTGAAGAAATCAGCTTTGATTAACAAGATACCAGAACTACTAAAGCAAAACCATTGCATTGCTGGGACTATTGATGCTGGTTAGTTGGAGCTGGGAAATTGGTGGTGATTGGGAAGAGACCAGCATTATTGGGGTAAAATCTTCTGAGAAGTATTTTTGGAGAGCACAGAGGCTGCTGTGTTCCAAAGATAGCCAGGGTTGTACCTTGTGCTGTGGCTGGACTTAGTAATGTGTAAGAGTCATCCAGGTGGTACTGGTTTTGAAGGCATGAAGGAGTCGTGAAGAGCAGCTGAGGCCTGGGCACTGTGAGAGGCCTCAGAAGGCCATTGGTGAAGGTGCAGCCTCAGTTGCAATTGATGGCCCAGGACTGAAGGGGTCATGCAAAGGAGGTGAGGCTTGGCACCATGAAGAGAGCCTATGAGAGGCTGTTGGTAAAACCTAGTTGCAGCGGAAGTCAGCAGTGTTTTGGAGATGCCAGTACCATGAGATGACCACCAAGAACAGCAGCAGCTGTGGAGTACAGGCATCTGGAGCCTAGAAGATGAGGTGTGTGCTACAAAAGGCAGAGCTGGAGAAGTGACTCAAGCCCTCGGAGGAATCCAGAAGATCGTGAGTGGATCCCAGTCATTGGATGGTTGGAGTTTGGTTTTGCTTTTGATTGTGATTGTGCCCTGATATATTTTCCCTCCTGAAGTAAGACGGTATTTTAGTGGAGCCCACAGTTAAGAGACTTTGAATTTTTAAAAGACTTTGAATTTTAAGAGATTAGATGTTTAAAAAGGGACTGAAATGTTAATATGTAAGAATTTGCAAAGACTGTGGGACTTTTAAAGTTATTTAGATCTTGGGATGAATAAGGAAGTAAGGGTCGAGGCTTATTGGTGATGTGTTTGTGTGTCAAGTTGACAAGGGGTCAATTGTACTGGCTGGTTTTGTGTGTCAACTTGACACAAGCTGGAGTAATCACAGAGAAAGGAACTTCAGTTGAGAAAATGCCTCTATGAGATCCAGGTGTAAGGCATTTTCTCAATTAGTGATCAAAGGTGGAGGGCCCCTTGTGGGTGGTACCATCTGTGGGCTGGTAGTCTTGAGCTCTATAAGAAAGCCAGCTGAACAAGCCAGGAGAAGCAAGCAAGCCAGTAAGTTACATTCCTCCATGGCCTCTGTATCAGCTCCTGATCCCTGACCTGCTTGAGTTCCAGTCCTGACTTCCTTTGGTAATGAACAGCAATGTGGAAGTGTAAGCTGAATAAACCCTTTCCTCCCCAACTTGCATCTTGGTCTTGATGTTTGTGCAGGAATAGAAACCCTTAACTGCTCTTGTACTGAATATTCAGCCTAGACTGACCTCAGATTTTTGGCAAACTTCCTACTTTGGTTCCTAATTGCAGGAATTACAGGTTTGTATCACCATGGTTGGCTTGTTTCTTCCATTTTTTTCTTATGTTTGTCTTTTCTATTTACTTCGATTATTTTTTTGTATTTCCAGAATATTATTATTTAAAATTTTCTCTTTCCTGAAGTATGGCAGCACATGGTAGAAATCCCACACTTGGTGTTAACCCCGCACTCAGTGGTAATGACACTCAATGGTAACCCCACACAAACATAAGTCGGGCCTAGACAGATGGCTCAGTGGTAAAGAGCCTTTCCTGCTCTCCCGAGAGATCTGAACTCAGTACCTAGCACCCCTACCAGGCTGCTCACAAACATCTGCAATTCCCTTTCTAGTGTTCCAAGGCAATCTTCTGCCCTTTGACGGTACCCACAGACATGTGGTCTACACACTTACATGTACACACAAATAAAGAAATAAATCTTTAAGAGTAAATAAGAGTTAAAGTCTTTTAATAATCTTTCCCATTAACCAGTAAGCACAAGACAAATGTTTTGGGAAAACCATTTTCTGCCAAAAAGTCATAGCCTGTATAATAGAAAAGTGTCTGTGAGACACGCCATGCTGTTGAAGGTAAGATGTCTAATTTTAAGCTATTTTAAGGGTATACACAACCAATTCTAGAAGTGATTCCAAAGAACTCATAAGAGCAGTGGTGAACAGCACACTGATGTCTGTCTGTCTTCAACGCTCTGTCTTCAGCTCACATTCCCAGGACACTGGAAACCCAATGGGGTCTTCAGAGTTGTGCCTGTGGACCAGTGCATCCTAAATCCCAACTCTGGATTTATTTTATGTGTGTGCATGGGTAAGAGCACTTCTGCTCGGGAGCTCTGGAGGTCAGACAGACATAATCAGACTCTACGGAACTGGAGTTACAGGTGGTTGTGAGCTACACTAAGTGCATGCTGGGAACCAAATCCCAGGGCTTGGTAGGAGCAGCAAGCACTCTTAACCACCCAGCCATCTCTCCACTCCTTAAAAGGGTGTTTTAAATTGGGTAGCAATTCCCACGAGTGTCTCTGTAGGTTTAAACAGAACCTAGTTTCAGTGGGCTTGGCAGAATGAGCACTCTCTCACCAGTTGCATGTGCTCCAGATGCCGAAAAGAAGACCTGGTTACCATACACTGCTAACCCTTAGGGCATCAGACAGCGGTGGATTCCAGACACCCAGCAGAAGGTCAGGTTACTATACACTGCAAACCTTTAGAACAATGAGATACAATGACAAAGCCAAGGCTGCCCACATTACAGGTGAGAAGTGAGTGGCTTGGTGAGATTATCCTATGTTGCTGGGAATGCCATGTCTTCCCCACAGGAAGGAGGGGAGCTGAGGCAATGACATCTAACACACAGGTCCCACAGTCTCAGAACATTAACAGAAGCTCCCTAGCATGCACTGACCGTTCCCCTAGTTATTACATATTTAAAGAAATCATGGGGGCTGGGTGCCTCAGCGGGTAAGGCACTACCATGAGGATCTGATTTCATATCCCCAGAGCTCAGTAACACTAAGTGAGGTGATGCATCGTTGATTCTTGGAAACTCATAGGTTAGCTTCCTTGACATTACTCAGTGGCTAACTGTGTATCAAACAAGGAATGCAAAGAGCATGAGAAGTTACCCTCTGACACCCACTCATGCGTGAGGACATGTGCATGTTTGCACTTACACATATAAACATGTAGGCATAAGCACCTATCATATACACACAGAAGACAGTGGCTCAGAGAAATGGCTCCACAGGCAAAGGTGATTGCTACCAAGCCTCATCTCTTCAGCTCTATCCTGGTGACCCCCAGAGTGGATGGAGAGAACAGACTCTCGAAAGCACCCCTCTAGGGCCTGGAGGGATGGCTCAGTAAGTACACTGCCTGCTCTTGCAGAAGACCTGGGTTCGACTCCCAACATCTATATGGTGACTCACAACCTATAACTCCAGTTCCTTCTAGCATGCACATGGTGCACAGATCTACATGCAGCCAAAGCACCTATGCACATAAAAATTAATATTTTAAATTATTAAAGAAAATGGCTAGCAGGCTTTGAAAGAATAGAGTTCTTTTGCCAGTCATCCCACAACAGTACCACAAAAAGCTTTTTATGAAGCATGCATCCCAAAACCCCAAAAGGCAAAACCAACCCAGATGCCCAGGCAGCTTATTTCTGCACTTAAGTTGTCAAAATAGCCCTAACCTCTTGGTTGGTCACAGCTTCCAAGCAGTTCCCTCACAGACACAAATGAGAAGGAATAAAACCCATAACCGCCCCCCCCAAAAAAACAAAAAACAACAAACAAAACAAAAAAACAAAAACAAAAAACCTGAGGGAGCCAGTGTAAAAGTAATTTCTCTTCTCCTGAAGTAACAGTTGTCAGCTGACTTACTGCCTCCGTCTGATTATCTAAGCCTCGATGGGGAAGCTTCTAGCCTCCATACAATCTTATCTAGGCCTAGAATGTTTTCAGCCTCAGCTCAATAAGCTTACCCCCTTCCTAGTTCTTTCTGAGCTCTGGCTGGCTGGTTCAACTCAGCTGTTCTAGCTCAAACTCCTCTCCAAGCTGACTGATTCCAACTTGCTTCACTCAGCTTCTGGTTGAATTGCTCTGCTTAGCCTCAAACTAACGTTGGCAATATGTTCTAATCTTCTGGAACCTTCTCATTCTCTGGCTTGTTCTGTCTTCACCTGTGTCTAGCTTGTTCTCTCTATGCAGCTTATCTCTCTATAACTGTCCTGGTAAAACTGCCTCCTTCCTCTCTACTGCTTTCCCTTACAGAGCTTCCTGTTTCTCTCTCTTCTCGTGAGTTGGACATATACTATCCTGTCGAATCTTTCTCTGGCCAGGCTGTGGTGGCGCACACCTTTAATCCCAGCACTTGGGAGGCAGAGACAGGCGGATTTCTGAGTTCAAGGGGCCAGCCTGGTCTACAGAGTGAGTTCCAGGACAGCCAGGGTTATACAGAGAAACCCTGTCTCGAAACCCCACCCCCACCCTCCAAAAAATCTTTCTCTGATTCATCACTTTGCCGCTCAATTAGGCATCACTTTCAAGCATGGATGCTTCCTTCTACAAACTAACTTACCCTCATTGTTTAGGATTAAAGCTGTCTGTATTCCAGCCAGAGGGATTAAAGGTGTGTGCTAAGGGCTGAGCCTCAAGGTAACACAATCTCGGGGTTCACAGTGTGATCAAATATCCTGCAACATCACAGAGATACCAGAAAGCTGTATCAGTGAGGATGGTTTTTAACTGCCTTCTAAAAGGTTCCAACCCATTTCAAATATAAAACATCAGAATTCAATGAGCTGAAAATAGTTCTTACACACAGACGTTCCCCTGCAGCCTGGGCTGGCCAGGGGCTGCTGTATAGCCAAGGATAGCCCTGAACTCCTAATTCTCTCTCCACCCCACAAGCACTGGGACTACAGGTGTATGCTAAACCTGGCTCTCAGAAACTTTTTAAAACTTTCCATCCCTGTGTCTCTGACTCAGAAAGCAAATTAGGCTGAGACACACCACTCACCCCTGCTTCACTGCCTCCCAACAAGGCAGTAGCCATCTTGGCTTAGCCCCCTTCATTAGTTATACAGCTTTGAGCCTTGCCAAGGGGACCACAGCTGGGGAATTTAAACCCCTTAGCTCAGCTGGCTTGTGGCTTCCACCTTTCACTATACAAAGACTGCCCAGCCATGGAGTCTAGGAACTTACATTTTAAGGTAGAAATATACAGAATGAGCAAATAAATGACTAAGAAAGACAGCGAATACATTAAGTGCATGTGTATAAAACTTATAAATGCATATGAGTTAGGTAAGGTACAAAAGAAGAGAGGAAAGGGGAGGAGAGAAGAGAACGAAAGAAAGGGAAAGAAGAGAGAAGAGAAGAGAAGAGAAAAAGGTGTCTGTCGGAGCTAGAGGAGCTAGAGACGAGGGCAAGCACAGTAAGAATGGAGAAGTGACAGAAGTGACGTGTGGATTCCCTTCAGCAAGATTTGAGCAGTCTGAGTTACTAACTTCCTCCGCCTCCTCAGAATCTGAAACGTGGCTGCGCTCTCTTGCTCCCAGAAACCCACATTTTATTACTGGACTATTCCTTCCCGGAAGCTAGGTGACTGCACAACCGACAGAGCATCATTTCCCTTAGGGAAGAGGGCTTTTCAGATCTGGCAGCATTTCAGGCAGCCAGAGCTCTCGCTCTGGAAAATATTTCAAACTGCCTCAGGCTGGCATCTGGGCCAGCTACCTCAGATTTTCCTTAGAATACAACGCCCGCATGGTCCTGTCCTTCAGGCAGCTCTGAAGCTAGAGTGATTTGTAACTGTCAAAAGCTTCCACTTTGAACCTGGACCTAAAAAGAAGAGCTGTCTGCTTTCGGCAGCCAAGAGAGTCCTCCCCCCTCTTCTATTACACCTACCCAGAAGAGCACCGGAGCATCCTCCCCAACCCCTATCTCTTGGGCAGCTCAAACTCAAGGATACGGTCCTTCTTCCCGCCTTGGGAGCATGTGAGAGAGGCGCTGTGGCATCCTCTAAATCTGGGTACCTTACCCACAGACCCGGGGCACGAACCGGAGTGGGCACGAGGGTGGACACGAGGCCGGGTCCCCGCGCTTAGTATCCCAGGACGGAGGACAAAGCAAGCTGGTCCTTCCATCCTCCTCTCTCCATCGGAGATATCCCGGGTGGGTGACTGCATTCCAGCATGAACTTCAGCAATACAATTACCTTCATTGCTCGTGGCTCCAGTCGTGACTGCAGCTCCTGGGTGCAAATGTGAGTCTCCTCTGGAGGAGGCGGCCGTGAGGTGACACGTGGCGCTCAGGGTCGGGACTCGCGGAAGATGGAGAGCTGGGCGCGCTCTGCTGCGGATTGCATCAGCGACTGGCTCAGCAGTGAGTGAGCCCGACCTCTGCCTCACTCCGGGGTGGGGACACAATGTTGAGAGGAATCGCGGGAGGAGAGGTGGCAGAGGAGGACAAATCTGATAGCATTTTTGATATATTTGCTACCTCCCCAGCCCCTCCCACGAATCATACACTGCACAAGGGTCTGGTCTCAGAACTTGTAAATTTTAAGGCTTATTTTGGATAATAAAGAACAGTTTGGGTTTTTCCAGGGTTATCAGCCTTGCCCATCTCGTTCTAACGCTCCACCCCCACAGTCAATTCTCAAATATAACCACTCTTAGCAATTCCTTTTCTCTTTAATTTTTATCACATTTAAATAAATGTAATAGATTTTGCATAGGGGCGGGTGGCTAGGTGGGCAGACACTGTGATGGGCAAGGACAACTGGCAGGAACCAGTTCTCTCCTTCCAACATCTGGGTCCCTGCATGAGCTCTCAGGTCAGGTACCTAGTCTCTTAGTTTGCATCCTTTGATGTGCATGCAGAAGTTTTCTAAGGTGAAATGGTTCCCATCACCTGATCACTTCCTTCCGTCCCCTTACAGGGTGGCTGTGCCTCTGCCTCTAGCCTCAGGCCAGGCTCCTGCTGACTGTGCTCAGAGGTATTTTGGTTGAAGAGAGTCACCTCTCTCTGAAGATCTGCAAACTTTCTTTTAAGTAAATCTAAGCAGAAGTCTTTGCTGTGAAATTTTCATTCTTAGCCTGGCAGTGGTGGCGCTCGCCTTTAATCCCAGCACTTGGGAGGCAGAGGCAGGTGGATTTCTGAGTTCAAGGCCAGCCTGGTCTACAGAGTGAGTTTCTGGATAGCCAGGGCTACACAGAGAAACCCTGTCCCAGAAAAGAAAAAAAAGAAAAAGAAAAAGAAAAGAAACTTTCATTCTTAACTCCCTGGGAAAGAATAGGCTTTTCCAGGGCCATGTTTTGCCTGTATCCTTTATTTATTTTTTTTTTTTTAAAAAAAAAGTTTTTCTTTCATTTTTCTTTTCTGGTGCTTGGAATGGAACTGCCCAGGTGAACAGTGGATGGCTGAATCATTCTGACAAATATACTGAGTTATCTTTGCACCTTCAGGAGACTGTAGTCTAGACCGGCTTAACTCAAGCAGCACTGTGGGCTTCAAGTGGTGAATGTAGACATCCTGGGTTATTGCTCTTACAATGGACCCTGATCCACAGATGAAGTGAAGCAAGGTGCCATGCTGCCTGTCTGTAGTCCCAGCAACTCCAGAGTCTGAAGCAGTGCACACACACATACCACACACTCAAATACATACACCCCACAGGTTCATGCATACACACACACACCCCACACCACACATGCATATACACACAAACACACACGCATACCACATGTACACACACACACACACACACACCACAACAAAAGCGGTTATGCACACACCACGGACAACCTTGAGAGCACTGTGCAGTTGAGAAAAGGCTGGTATGTTGGGGCCAATCTGGTGCATCAGTGCAAGCTTTCTTCCTTGCATGGCTAAGATGGTCTGGGTCTGGGATATGGCTCAAGTGGCAGAGTGATTGGCCACCGTCCACCCAGCCCTGAGCTCAGTCCCTAGGTCACCTGGGTGGTGGAGAGAAAAGGAGCAAACAAGGAAGAGAGGGGAAGGGAGAGAGAGGAAAGGTAAAAGTTGAGATTGGGTGGCAGCCATACACTAAAACCACTGCAGTATTTCATTGGTTGGTTGGTTGGTTGGAGACAAGATTTCACTATGTGACCCTAACGGGCTTAGGAGTCACTGAGATCTACCTACCCCTCCCCCATGGGCACTCAGATAAAATGTGTGTTCCACCCTGCCCGGTGCCACATTTTTTTTTTTTTTTTTTTTGGTTGGTTGGTTTTTTGTTTTTGTTTTTCGAGACAGGGTTTCTCTGTGTAGCTCTGGCTGTCCTGGAACTCACTCTGTAGACCAGGCTGGCCTCGAACTCAGAAATCCACCTGTCTCTCCCTCCCAAGTGCTGGGATTAAAGGTGTGCGCCACCACTGCTTTAGCTGAGGATACACGAGTTGGAGATCAGGCCTTGCCCTACTCTGAGTTACCCCATAGTGTATAGTGCCCTGGGAGACACCATTTATAAGAGCTTTGTTATTCCATTCTGAGGGAGAAAGGAAGACTGTGCACACAGGAAGAGGTAGAGCCAGAAATGGCAGCATCTATCAAGAGCCACCCACCCAGCACAGGACTTATTCCTAAAGGGACTAAGCTCAGAGCCAGGCTGACTCCATGATAGGCTACAAACTGACAGTTTGGGAGACTAAGACTAAGTTTCTCTTTCCCAGAAATGAAAACCCGAACCAGGAACCTGTGGTAAGCCAACCACAGCTTCAGGCAGTCAATTCGAGGACACCTTGTCGACTGGCCGGAAGTGAGAATTAGGTAGCTAAAATGAACAACAGACCCTCCAGGGAGGTCTGCAAAGGCCAATCAATTGTAGAACTAGTCAGGCCTCTAGAGATAGAGCTAGCCAATCACTGTAAAAGGGCACCTACCCCTCCCTGAAATTCCCCTAACTGACAATAAAAGTTGGGCCTGTGGGCCCACGAGGTGTCTCCATTCCCAAATTGGGAGACCCCTGCATGCAGATTATTCTACTGGATAAATGCTCTTTGCTTTAGCATGGTATTTGAGTCTGGGGTATCATTCTCTGGTGATTCTTGGACCCTAACATTCCTAGGTGGAGAAAGGGGGTACAATGTAAGTTTATTGGCAAATTGAGACAGAGAGGGTACACAAACATAATCATATCAGGGGAACAAGGCTCCAAAACTTATCAGACCTGCCAACCGAAGGAAAGGGTGTGACCCTAACACTCAGATGGCATGGTGCCACACTAACCTATCTTCTGATACCTGGTGGGGCTGGGGGTGTCATGACTGTTCCTAGCTCTGCCCAGGTTTCCTGCTTCTGACACAGCATAGTGGACCGCCTGTCCGTTTATCTGTTTGCAAGTCTGGACCTCCGTTTTTCCCTTCAGACTGTGTCTCACTCTTAGGTTCAGGTTCAGCCTCTCACCTCACAGCTGAACTCTGCAGTGTCACCCTCAAACCCAACTCCAGCAGCGTCAACATCGTGTCCCTCTGTGGTGATCTGGTTTGCTTTTTTTTGTTTTGGTTTGGTTTGGTTTTGGTTTTTCGAGACAGGGTTTCTCTGTGTAGCCCTGGCTGTCCTGGAACTCACTCTGTAGACCAGGCTGGCCTCGAACTCAGAAATCCACCTGCCTCTGCCTCCCAAGTGCTGGGATTAAAGGCGTACACCACCACTTCCCAGCTATTTTTTTAAAGATTTGTTAATTTTATTTATATGAGTACACTGTTGCTGTCTTCAGACACACCAGAAGAGGGCATTGGATCCTATTGAAGATGATAGTGAACCACCATGTGGTTGCTGGGAATTGAACTCAGGACCTCTGGAAGAGCAGTCAGTGCTCTTAACCACTGAGCCATTTCTCCAGCCCAGGGATCTTGTTTGCTATCTTAGCAATACAGGCTCAGCACCCTCTGAAGCCTCTTGGACTCTGCTACAGCTTCATGCGTGTATTCTATAACCTATACATCCATATGGGTATATAGATATATTTGCTGTGTGCTGTGTGCTATGGGCATTAATATTAGCAACTAAGATTAGAATCAAACAACCTGCATTTGCCCCAGCCATGCTACCAAGGAAGTGGGATTTTAGGACAGATCCCTGCCACTGAAACTGCTGGCCCTTGGGAATTGTTACAATACATTCTGACACCATGAAAGGGTACAAATGTATCCACCAATGTTTCTGGCATATTGCACTCATGCCAATGTATGCTTACAACTCAATAAAATGTTACTTTTAAAAGTCAAATATGATTTGGTAAATTGTGTCAAGGGTAAGAAGAGTGTGATCCAGGCATGGTGATGGGATTTTTGACCAAAAGAGATGAGCAGGCCAAGCAGTGGTGGCGCACGCCTTTAATCCCAGCACTTGGGAGGCAGAGGCAGGCAGATTTCTGAGTTCCAGGCCAGCCTGGTCTACAGAGTGAGGTCCAGGACAGCCAGGGCTATACAGAGAAACCCTGTCTTGAAAAAAAAAACAAAAACAATTCAGGGTCATCCTCGGCTACCTAGTAAGCCTGAGGCAAGCCTGGGCTACATGAGACCCTCTAAACTTGATGTATGTATCATCAGTCTCTGTGGGCGGCAGCTTTTATTGAAGGGACAAATTTTCTACCTCATGTCGGAGAGATGAATTTTAAGGTTGATTCCAGGTTCCAGACAGCTCAGCTGCATTACATCATCACTGTTAATAATCAGGTCCTGGGCAGGAAAGTTTGCAGACAGTAATTATGCATTCTGTCATAATGAGTGAGGGAAAAGCAGCTAAAAAAATCTTCTAGAATGGGGGAGATGCCATTTTATTTCATCATCTAGTTCTCATAATATAAAATATTTCAAAATCATACCTTTTTAATGTTCCTTTTGGGGGGGGGGAGGAGAAGGGGTTTTGAGACAGGGTTTCTCTGTGTAGCCCTGGCTGTCCTGGAACTCACTCTGTAGACCAGGCTGGCCTCGAACTCAGAAATCCGCCTGCCTCTGCCTCCCGAGTGCTGGGATTAAAGGCGTTTGCCACCACTGCCTGGCTTTAATGTT